>KK499942.1:366559-487915 GCA_000688715.1 Glossina pallidipes | reverse complement strand
TAGCGAATTCAAAAGGAGATATAGCGAATTCAGAAGGAGATGTAGCGAATTCAAAAGAAGGTATAGCGAAATCAAGGGGAGGTATAGCGAATTCAAAAGGAGGTATAGCGTATTCAGAAGGAGATGTAGCGAATTCAAACGAAGGTACAGCGAAATCAAAGGGAAGGTATAGCGAAATCGAGGGGAGGTATAGCGAAATCAAAAGGAGGTATAGCGAATTCAGAAGGAGATGTAGCGAAATCAAGGGGAGGTATAGCGAATTCAATAGAAGGTATCGCGAATTCAGAAGGAGATGTAGCGAAATCAAGGGGAGGTATAGCGAATTCAAAAGAAGGTATAGCGAAATCGAGGGGAGGTATAGCGAAATCAAAAGGAGGTATAGCGAATTCAGAAGGAGATGTAGCGAAATCAAGGGGAGGTGTAGCGAATTCAAAAGGAGATATAGCGAATTCAGAAGATGTAGCGAATTCAAAAGGAGATGTAGCGAATTCAAAAGAAGGTATAGCGAAATCAAGGGGAGGTATAGCGAAATCAAAGGGAGGTATAGCGAATTCAGAAGGAGATGTAGCGAATTCAAAAGGAGGTATAGCGAATTCAAAAGAAGGTATAGCGAAATCAAGGGGAGGTATAGCGAAATCAAAGGGAGGTATAGCGAATTCAGAAGGAGATGTAGCGAAATCAAGAGGAGGTATAGCGAATTCAAAAGGAGGTATAGCGTATTCAAAAGGCGGTATAGCGAAATCAAAGGGAAGTATAGTGAATTCGAAAGAAAACATATGAAATTGTTTACACATCCAAGAGAGGTATAGCGAATTCAAAAGGAAACATATGAAAAATGTTTTCCTTCAAGATTTTTACAAAGTGTTTTTAAAAATTGAAAAACTGAAAGTGAAGAAAAGGAAGAGTAATTGAGATAAACAAATAAATAAATAAACTTACTGCAAACGCATCATAGGCACATTAATTATATTGGCAGCAGCAACGGCAGCTAGTGGTACAGAGCGACCGATTAAAGGATGTAGATTTTAAAAGAAACTTTAATTCATTCGTGAAATTATAGATTCTATGTAAAAATTCTGTAGCGAAAATCTTGCGGATGCTTGCCGATGTGTTTGTGATGTATTCGGGGCATCGCGAGTTAGAATTTATTTACAGTGAGCAAAGCCGTATCATAATATAATTCATGTAATACTTCCTAGTCTAAAGGCCAACTTTAGAATAGTTCGAAGCGTCTGTTTGACATGCCCACATATCTGAGAGAATACTTTGTAATATTTATGAATTGGTTTGAGGCATGGGGCATAAAGGATTATTTCCAAGATATACTTTTCTTACTGGTTCATATAAGATGTCTTGATGATTGTGAACGAATCCCTCGGCTATACGTATTATCTAAGGCTATCAATGAAGTGTCGTTTCCTGTATAACCTATCAGTTTTTCCTTCGACAGTAGTTAGTATTGAGATTTCATATTCACCAGTCGTGAAACATTCAAATGTCTCGATTAGTAATGTAACTCTTCTGTATTTTCCTATTAAGCCATATTTATACATGTAGGGCCTGTTCCACTGTCCGAATATTATTAGCATTGCTTATCAGTTGGAGACCACACTTGAAGGCAGGTGATATGACTTGGAATGTTTATTCTGATTTTTATATTAAACAAATCAGCAACACTGGGCCTTCAATAATTGACTACTCATACAACCATACAATCAGGAGAAAACTTAACAATACGAAAACAATACTTAACCCAAGTGTGATACCCAAACCGAATTTAAGACTTCAGTCGACGTCGTTTTCATCATAGGAAAAGAACTGTAATCGGATTAAATATTAGTGCTGGCTGCTTATACTCGTTGAGACTCTAGTAATTTATGAATGCAATCCCACTTGAATTATTTATAATTCGAGGCATCTAGAAATCATATTTTTTTAATTCTCCCACTTATAAGCAAATCGACCGACCGACCATACACAGTAAGGCATAATTGATATATGAAAGCAAAAAAAATTCATATACTTTTTATGCGAATCCATCTATCTGTCTATTGTATTACTTAAAGCAAAAGAAAGGAAAAAAAGAAGCAAATCTTAAATGAATAAAAAATACTTGTTACGTATATTTAAAAGAAAAAGAAAGAAGAGAAGAAAAAAAAGATAGCAGTTTTTAGTGCGTCTCAATTGGAAAATTTTGTGTTTAATTTGATTAAATTAAATAACAAATGCATTCTAATGAGTAATTTAAAAATTTATCACACCATATGTGAAATATTGTTGTGCAAACAATATGATTGACACTACACTCATACCTTCTCATGCGATTCCTTTCAATTGTGTCACAGGCACACATACTCAGTTACATGTTAAATTTTCACATAAAATAGATCTTTTCTTCGTCGTAATTTGTACAAAACAACTTATATACATACGTCAAGTTGTGTAGAGCACACAACCTAAATTAATGAAACGTATACCGTTATATATATTATATATATATATACATATATATATATATTTGTATATATATACGTGTATAGATACATATGTATCCACATAAGTATACATTTAAACATACGTATGTATATATATATATATATATGTGTACAGTTATATGTGTTCTTGTGAGTTAATTGTGTTCTCGTTGCGTTAAATTGGATTAAATCAGTGTATAAATCAAGTTGTCTTGAAAACAAGCACCAAGTGTCATTTAGTTAGGTTTGTTCTGCTTTGCTTTGCCTTGCTTTGCCTTGCTTTGGCTTACACTCTACGATAAACGAATATTCACATAAATGACCGTTGCTGTCTATTTGCATACATTGTCGGGCTCGCAATTTCAATTAGTGTTTCTTACGTTAAAATTCAACTTTTTCTATCTCATTTCATTTTGTATCGGTTAATAAGTAAAAAAAATGTTTGTCGAGAAAATAATTTCGGTTTTTCAATAAGCGAAATGAAAGTCATCACATTTCCCCCTTACCCACCGAACATCCAGAATTGAAATTTCCAATACTTCAAATATTTCATTAATAACACCCAGAAATATGCAACGATATATAGATAGATATATATATTTACATACAAGTTGTGAAGAATGAAATTTGATTGCCAGTGTTGCTACAACGGCTCTTATATGGAGTTACTTAATTTGGTCAACCTCACCTTCAGTCTGGACAGATCTAAAATTTGTACTCCATGACAAACAGAAAACGAGTAAAATTTCGTTATTCTCACAAGACTTTTATTTCAATATCTTGCTCCTAACTAACCCTAACTAACACCCGCCTCTTATACTTTCTACTAATCCTAACTTATTACTAATTATTCAATTAGCATAAACTAAAACTAACCCGAACAATCTCAAAAGCTTTAGAATTGAAACTTTATTCAAACGGTCGATTAAACCAACTAAACCTAGTCGTCTCTTTTGCGGTTAATTCACTTACGGATGGTTACAAGTTATTCTTACGTTGTGGCCATGTTGATAAGATGACAGTTCAATTCAGAAGGAGGAGGATGTGCAAGCTTCTTCTCCTCCATGCTTCTGTTCGAAATCAAATTGCTGTTGCCAATCGGTAAATTGATCGCATTCGAAGTAGGTCAGGTCCCCCATTCCATGTCAGTCCTTATTTACAACGTTCTACGCCGTGTTCACTACAACGTAACAAACAATTTACTATATAAGCAAATAAATAACAAATAATGAAGATATACATTCTACATTAGCTACTTAAACCAACCTCAACTCAACTACCTGTAGAAGCCAAACAAACCCAGTGGCTTTGATCCTTATAATATTTATATGCATAATCAGGTTCCGTTTGTTCGCTTTAGTCCACTCATCGTTTCCTTACTATAATCCAAAAACTGGCATAAAGTTGGAAATTTTGGCAATTTTTCCAATTGAATTAGTATGTGCCTATAAAGAAGTTCAAATTTGGTATAAAATTCTGAAAAATAAATAAAATAAGTATAAATTTGATCTAGAATATGGCGCAAATACTAATCAGAGTTCAGTCAATTTTCGAAACTGAAACGCCCAGAATTATTAAAACATGTTTGTTATCTGTGAGGAAAGAAGGGATCTCGAAATTTTTTTCAGAAATGATTATTCATCGAGCTACCGCACACAATCAAGTCAGTCCGTCTAGGTTGAAATCTCAAGGCGATAAACCGCACTTTAATTGCAATTGAAGTATGACCGCAGCACTAGTGAAAGCTGCATCGGCAAAGACTTAACACTTACCGACCATACATGCGTCTGTCAACCTGCTGCAAATCGCCAAAGATACTATAGTTCTTTTGCGGTAAATTGCCAAACTTTTCAATTTTCAATGCTTTTGTGTGATGATTCGATCCTCTCTCGAATAGTGTTGTGTCGACTTTCTCACAACAATGATACGTTAATCGTTAATTGTAGTTATTCGAATAAAAGCAAAAGCTTAGGAGTAAAGATATTAGGGAAAGTACTCTCTTGCCCACCCAATGCAAGCTTATATAAAGAAAAATGATAATTTTCTCATTTTTATTTTATTTTGCATTATAAGAGCACTCGATTTAATCAAAGGCATCATTTGCGTTTAATCAATATTTAAAAAAATTAAACTTTTAATAAATCATTCACTAGACTAAGCAGTGTTCTCATAACAATCTGCATAAATATGTCCGATATACATAGTAGATTTATTTATTCATATATAGAGCGGGCATATACTTTAATTCAGTTACATATACCTCTTCTCTCCTTTTCACTCTCCCCCTCCTTTGTTCGTCTATTGTAAGTAACACGTTTTTAGTTTTTTTTTCTTGTTTTTTTTGTTTTTATGATTCATTTCACTCATTTGTGTGCTTTTTTAATTAATACAACACACAATATAACAGTAATTACAAAAACAAAAGCAATAACAAACCATTAAATAATGTACTCGTATATGAAAGCGAGCACACACATTGTTTAATTTCTTAAAATCGGAAATTCACAATTAACTTAGATTTATGGCTGCCTGTGTATTTGTCTGTAAATTTAGATCTCATAAATAAATCTATATTATGTGTTGTGGAGCCTTAACACCTACATACATAATCAAAGTAAAGGCTCTTCTAATGAATGTGCAATATGTTCTCACCAAATTTACAAAACAGCTACAGATGATTTTCTTCTCGTTTTTTTTTTTAACAAAAGCAAAAGGAAGAAAAGAATTTACGAAAACCCGAAATGAAATAATTATAAAATATTAAACTTAAGCAATTAACAATTGATGTGAATAGTTTATAACAGAATGTAGAGGAAGAAAAAGATAGAAGACAAAAGACTCCCGCAACGCAACTCTAACTTGAACGAGAAAAAGTCATTCAAACTCCAATCTACTAATCTTCAGAAAATGCCCTCATCATTATATAGCACTGCATTCAAAACTCGGTATGATTTCATTATAGTTAGGCGTAGTTATAGGGAGTACTCATTAGGTAAAAGCAAAATCCTTCTCGGTTGGATAAACATCCACACGGCTTCGCTCACTTCCGATCCATCTCATTCTTTCTTTCCCCACCCATTCATACGTATAAAGCGTATCCCTTAAGTGATTGATCACATTAAACAGAAAAAATAAATAAATAAATAAAGTAAACGAGTAAGAACACTATAGAACACCGCGGTTCGCCATTAAAAATTTTGCATGGCCTTATGGTTAGCCACATAAGGACTTTTCAAAATAAGGCGCTACATGAAAAGCGGTCGAAAAGATGATTTGATACGAATCATACGAAGCGTTCGTCTTTGAGCCAAAACTCGTTAGCACAACTCGTTCATCGAAACACCTAAAAAATTGCGGGCGTTGGCCAAAGAAGCAGTTACAACCCTTAATTTGGATTCCTTGCAGAATGGTAGCCCATCATTCCATTAAAAATAACAATCCAGAATTTGAATCCTGGAAGAGTGGGGATGTGGGTCTGATGCGTGTATCGAAGCAACCGCCTGTAAATGCGGATCCACGATCTCAATCGGATGCACGATACTCTGAATGCAAAAATGCAAGACAGACAGACCAGTTTAAGTCGATTAAGAAAGTGCATCTGAATTAATCGGTATAAGGAAAGGTGAACCCATCTCAAGTTCTTCTGGGCGTTGCATACCTTCGCGCAAATATAATATACCCTTGCACAGCAAGTGCTGGAAGGTGCAAAGAGAAAGTATTTTCTTTTTATTTATTTCATTGTATAAAATCCGAAATCGTGTAATGTAAGCACCGTGTTACTCGTTAGGTGCGTATATACATAAATAAGTGTTACGCACGAATGTCGGCTTCGAGCATCGAAGTTATGTCCGTTCTTTGAAATCGCAAGCAAAAACCTCTGTACATCAATACACTTAACATTCATCTTATTCTTCTTAAATTCAGGAAATCAACAGCAGGTGACTCAGTGCTTAATATTATTAATATTCTGCCGAGAATTGTGTTCAAAATGGATCACACCGTCACTGGCAATTGTGCCTAAAAAAAGTTATTGACAACTGTAGAGTTTTAAATTCAAAAAAAGAAAAAATAAATAAAAAACAGTTTTTCTTGAAACCGAATACAATACGATGCGGAATTGTTGGTTTTTTCTGTCTGTAGCTTTGATTTGTTTTTTCGCTTATACCGTATTATCTGGATATTTAGAAAATTCGAAGAGATTAGAAAAATTGCGCAAAGATGTTGAAGTAATGACTCAAGTGGTTTTGGCCAAACCTGGTACTCAAATTGAATCGCTATTTTTGTCGGATATTATTGAGAATGCTGTACAGAAGTATGTGACAAGCATTTGGGATGATTTGTATGCGATTAAAAAAGCTCTTAAAACACGAATATACCCACTGATCGCTTCAAGTAAATCATTTTCGAGTATCGAAGAACGTGTAAACTACGCATCCGAAGATCTGGGGGCAAAAGTCATTTCCATAGAGGGCCAACCAGTATGTCCGCCAAACCTTTTAAAAAGACTTTTAGGGATGGAATTCAAAGCAAATCCACCAGTACAGATGCTTAGAACGGATATGGAGCCCGGAAACTGCTTTGCATTTCGAAATAGTAGCGCCATCGTAACAATTAAACTATCAGAGCCCGTGTTAATCGATAAAATCGGTTTAGAGCACATAGCGAAAAAGCTTACACCAGGCGAAGATAACAGAGCTGCTCCAAAAGATTTTTCCGTATATGCCATCAGTGAAAATGGAGACGAGCTATTGGGTAAATTTCGATATGCAAACAATCAAAATAAATTGCGACAAACGTTCGGCATTCTTCAGTCCGTTAAAAAATACGATTTGCTGCGATTTCATTTCACCTCTAATCACGGTCATCCGAGGTACACTTGCGTTTATCGAGTTTTTGTTCATGGAAACATGTAATGTAAAATGTTCCAAACTCCAAGCAAAGGATTTTTTTTCGCCATTCTTAGCTGCTACGTTTTAACATTTCTTTATTTGTTATGTTGATTTGAATTTTTATATTTTTGGAATTCTGTTCGCTTCTTTACTAAAACTTCAACTGCTTTAGCAAACAATTTTATTTTTGTGAGTATCTTAAGGAATTAAATGAAAAATACAATATTTTAGATATAATATGTTGTTGTAAGCCGGCTCGAGTACCGAATTGTTTATAAAATATCGCAAATATTATTAGAGCAATAAAATTTTCTATTTTGAAAATCAACCTAACGATGATAGTTCATTAAAAGTTTCCCTTAGGTCTGTTACCTCAAATTCTTGCTTCGTTATCATTACTAACTTTAGCTTTGTAGCGTAGCCTTGTTCATATAGTGTAGATGTATGTATATATATATTTATAAACAAAACATTACTACACGCTCTTCGGTTCTTTTTTTTTTGCATATATGTTTTATACATAAAAAAGCACTCAGACAACACTCTCTGAAAAACAGTAAACGCATCAAGATCGCATGCCAAAACCCACATGAAATCAAGCGCAGAACTGAACAGGAAATGACATCAAAATCTTCACAATTATGTGATGTTTTATTGCTTTCGTTTGCAGCAGAGTGCTTACCGTTTGCAGTAGTGCTTGTACTTGTTCGTTTATTATTACGTTAATGTTTGTGCATATAGCGTATTGTGAAGCAGTTCATCTATCATCATCACCACATATATATATATATGTACGTTCAACCAACTATTCGTTGAATTTTATCTGCCGTTTTATGTATGCTGGTCAACTACTTAAAAGTGTGTACGCGTAATATGGGTTTATATATATACACACACATTACATATAGGTACATGTGTAAAGTTATATAAATGTTTTTCATACGAGTGTACATTTATTCATCCTATAGATAGGTACTTTACTACATGCATTAACAATGAATTTTATGATTTCATCAACACATCGTCATAACTGTCATCGTTTTCATTGTTAGGCTGTTAAATTTTTTCCTTTTTTCCTTTTCTTCTTTGTTATATTATTATATACCATATTATAAATATTGTCACTTATATGTTCATTGTCATTTATTCAATAGCAATTCAACTTTTAATATTAAATTACGTTTTTTATTTATTTTTTTTTCTTATATTTTCACAATTGACTCTGTAAAAATTATCATAAACGGAAATTCAAAGGACTGATAAACTTGCGAAAGAAAATTAAGTAAATATGACTCATGTGTCAGAAGTTATTATAATTATTGCTGGAAATTTAGTCTGCTTTTGTAAATTAAAAATGAATTTTCCGATTATCAGTTCATTCTCGTTAACCATTTGAAAAAATATTGATCTGTAATATGTACCTGATAACATTACTGGCCAAACAACAAAAGACACAACAATCGTTGATCAATGTACAACTTTTTTCCTTTGCCCAGATTTTTTAAAAGCAAAAGGCATAAAATAGCAGCTCAAGGCAGAAGAGTTAACTTCGCAAGTTCGCAAATTCTGCCTGTGTTACCCGTGAGCAATATCTAGATATCTTTACACAATGATTATGTGCTTTCTTTATCTTCATTATTCTACGGAATACAGAAAAAATTAAGGAGTAAAACGAATACATCATGAAGTACGAGTCATTTTCGTTCCTCTCACAATCATGTTTCCAATTCCTTATGAACACTCATTCCGTCCTGAAAGATACTCGAACTATGACTTACCTTCAAATTTTAACTTGTTGTGAATTAATCCAAGCCAAGAAAAAGGTGATTTATTCGCACTCTTTCCAAAAACAAAACAGTTGAGGAGTATGGAAATTCCCTCTTGGTTTCAATAACTACTTTCAATGTAAACTCTGGTTTCAAACAAACATCAAACCAACGCGACTTCGATTATTCGTCGCAAAAATCCTAAAATCTATGATATGTTAATGAAATATTAGCTGAGTTCGCAAGACGATTCCGAGAAAAAGACCAAGACTTGTATATTTTTGCTTTAAAAACAATAGCCCTTTCTGATGATC
This sequence comes from Glossina pallidipes, assembly GCA_000688715.1. NCBI lineage: Eukaryota > Metazoa > Arthropoda > Insecta > Diptera > Glossinidae > Glossina > Glossina pallidipes. The sequence continues at coordinate 478,472 of KK499942.1, read as the reverse complement.
CCCCAAAACTTGAAGTGCCAAAGGCTTACTTATGAGTTCAGTTATTGGGAATTTTGTTCATTAAAAACCACAAGATCCCTAATAAACAACTTGGTGGCCTGTTAATACTATGCTTTTGGTAGACCATTTCACGGGCTTCATCCACCGAATATTCGACGATATCAATTATCTCATCCTCAGTTCCACCGCCAGGAGCCGCTTTCTGGCTGTCCGTCACTTCGCAATAATACATTATCTGCTTACAACCTTGCGTACCCACGTCGGATCTATATATGGAACATAATTGATTTTGAAACATGTCCAATGAAGTTTAGTTGATTGTATACCTATATGAAAAAACCTCTTCAAGTCGCTCTGTAGGCACATCATAGCCGCATTCCTCCAATATCTCTTCACGCGCAATCTCACGCGAAGACTTACTTTTATCTACGATACCAGCACACATTTCAATAGTAATCCCGATCTTTATTGGAAATTTATCAAGATCGATGTTTCGATCGACATCACCGCCACTGCTTCGAACAATATTATGATAAACAGCTGGGCGAAACTGTTTAACAAATACCAACTTGTTTCTCGTCGTGTTAAAAATTATAGTTGATACGCTGTCGTGAACCTTGACTACGTCCCAACTCTTTTCTTTTCCATTTTGTATATAATGCAAGCGGAATGGTTTTATGTAGGCCGAGTCCGCAGGCATGGGCCCTACCCATATTTTATTGATTTTAACCATATTTTCGTCGCATTTACTTATTTGGCGAAAGATAAGACCACGGGACCCTATGTTTTCTTCAAACGTCTACAAATTAAATTAAATTGTGTTTCTTTTTTGAAAAGGCTGCAACTAAATGTCATATGAATAATGCAAAGAAATTTTCAATTCTATAAAGAGGGATAGGATTGCCGAGTTTCGAATTAAATATGAAAAAATAGTCTAAACGAGATGTCTCCGTTTTTTTTATCTTATGGTGAAAATTGACCCCCAATAGTAATTTGATGTAAAATTTAATTATTCTGAATTTTGAACACATACCTCAATTTTTGAACCTCCCGGCAATCATTCTATGGCAAAAATAAGAGTTGTGTCGACTATAGCGTTTCCACTTATAAAAAGTACGATTATCCCGAAGCTGAACGATGACGATATTATGGATTGCTGATCAAAATTTTGGATTACAAAAAGTTTAATTCGTTTGCGTTCGATGCTGCTTTAACTGACCCGTAGCTCAGTGTTTATTAGAAAATTTAAAATATTTCTACTTGCAGTAGGGTAAGCATATCGTCATGAGAAAAGTAAAGTGCACAGGTAATGCAGAAACTATTTTCATAAATTGCGCCGTGAATGGACACACATTGTTATCCTCCTTTCGTGGAATTGAGAATCAGTTGCGTAAAAAACCGCAATATGTTACTAAATAACAAAACCGCATTTTATCTAACCGCAATGGAAACAATGATGATTACACAATACTAAACACACACATCACAGTAGTTACTTTTAGTCCTGCTGTTATTGTTGTTTCTGCTATTGTTAGCCGAATACTAACAAAATTAAAGTAACATCTATGACAAAAGAGTTCTTTTTTTCTTCTTCTCTGTTTAGGAAATAAAAGCACGATATGGATGGATGCAGGTGCACGTCGCAATCATAAACTTGAACACGACAACTAAGAGTGCTACACTCAGTTATGAGTAGCGCGTTTATATATAGAAATTTTCGTTTTCAACGCAAAGCGTGATGGCCTATGTGTGCTATAGGTTTTAAGCAATTGATGAAAATATGTTCAAGTTTTTGGCTTCTGCTTTAAAAGATATTTCAGTTTTATTATAACGAATTAGAGTTAAATCTGAACTAAATCTCTTCACTATCACCTTCCCATCTTACAATTTGCAACAAAACCCAAAAAGATACGTAACGACTGATGATCGTTAATATACGCGCTTTTAAGTCTATGATCAGGGGATAAAATGACTTTACTTTTATTGTTTGTCGGATATGCTTTCAAGTGAATCATTTCGATTTGCCTGATCTGTAGATACAAGCCAATACAAGTACATATCGCCTGGTGTTATACGCTAGATTAAAGTAAAGCTATGACATTAAAAATCTTACGGATACACAGACAGGAAAAGGGTACTAAGGAAATCGTTCGGATTTTGCGCTCGTCAAGTAGATGTATGTAGTGCGTAGGGTCTCCGATGAGTGTTGTGAGACTACCACAACCGGAACGACAGAATAAGTGTGCATGTATTGGATGATGTTTAATTTAAAAAGTACAAGGTTTCCGCAAAGACATCATTTTAGTGAAATATACGCGAACGTTTAGTTTGAGTTAATTTGTAAAATCGAGTTAACGCAAGGCTGAAAAGCGTTCTCGAAAAGATTAGTACAATTTGCACATTTTTAAAAGGCGTCAAATATCCCCTTCTTTAATATGAGAAAAAATTACAAAAAAAGTTTTTTTTTGTTTTTTTGTCTTAAAAACAATTTAATAAAATTAATACATGCAATGTGTCGGAAATATTTCTCACACTTGAACAAAGTATTTACGTAGATATGCAAAAATGCAGATACACATGCGCACACACACACAGATGAACCAACGAACCCCTTCATAGTATACTCCATGCATGCATGTATTGTCGCATTTGTGCGCCATTTTAGTGGTTGCGGTAAAAGTCGAAAAATTTCCGAAATTAAAGTAATTTGTAACGTATACGTTACGTCAGCTCAACAGAATTGCTCGTATACACGCAGCTAAATATTGCATGACAATGCCTGCTGTATGCATATGTGTTGTGTATATGCGATTGTGCCCACATACGCGTACACATGCACATGAATAAATCTTGTGGTGGCGTAAATATGTTGAGAAAAACTTAACGTTCCGTTATAAATCTACAAATACATATACTTATGTAGATTCATGCATTTATTGTACATCTTTGTACATATAACATACACTGTATATATATATATGTGTAAGCATTCACAATGTATTATGTGTTAGAATTAAATGCTTGAAATTTTATGGGAGACTATATTCGCGCCTTAATTGTTCATGTAAATTATTGCTGTTAACTGAATATTATTGTGATGTGCGGCTGGCTCTTCTCTTAGGTAAATACGTATGCAAACATACGCATACGCATACATATGTGTTTGGATGGGTGTGTATGTCTGTGTATGTGTGTTTGCGTGTTTGTGTGTGTTATGTTACAATTTAAAATGCGCATTCACAGATGTTTCCCGCAACGGGCGGGGGGAAAAGAAATGAAAAGTTTAGAATTCATAAAAAAAAAAAAACAAAAACAAGAAACTGTACATGTACTGATGTATGCATAATATAAGCAAGCGGAGATAACACAATAAAGTCATGCATAATATAGCTTCACTAACTCTCACTCACTCTGCATTATTCTCGCGTTATTATATTTTATTACTATAACACGACTTTCACTGGAAGTTGTAACAGTTTGACGGAAACAAAAGGTTTGGAGTTTGGTTTTGTGGCATTTCTTAAATGAAAATGGTGTACAAACGAACAGTTCACGTATTTGCTATAATCATAAATTCTTTGTTTTGTTTTTTACTTTTTTTATTTTCCTGTACGTAAATATAAAAATCATAGCAATCTAACTAACTATCTGCTCTAAATAACATAACAGAATTTCGGTAAATCTGAAAGTATAAAATTTCATCGCCGAATTTACAAAATATGTAAATTGGTATTAAAATGAAAAGAACCACGCATGACAAATATTACGTATAGATTAAGAATTCGTGACAAGTATTGACTAAATGATGAAAACTGAAATAATATTATGAAGACATTAGCGATATTGTTATCAGTAGTATCAGAAGAAGACAACATGCAGTCTTTCAGAAGAACAACTATGGCCCCTAGTACAAAGCTTACCTCCCAATAAGCAGCAGCAACAATTGTAGCTCCAGGCAATTAAGTTCGTAATTGCGTGCATTAAAAGTATTGACTGCGCATGCATAGTATTGATGAGATCGACATATCAATCAATCAATTACTTTTTCAATAGTGGGACGGATGTAAAGGTAGCTATCAGTAGTTTGCGAAGGTGCTGCTTGCGACAGAAGCGCTTGCAAGCGATTTCCAACTTTTCTAACAGTGATAAATGAAAGCAATAAACGGAGCTATTCCATGTTATTGGTAGGTGAAGCCACAATAAGGTCGCATGGCACAACTTTCAAGGGAAACCATAACAAATTAATATCAACAAAAGCGGACCAAAGAGTTTAAATTAACGCGAGCGTCAAATGTCATTTCGCTGTTGTACGCTTAAACGATTGGACTAAGGCGATCACTTAGGCGTTTACAAAGTGCACAGCAACGAATGAAGTCGCATTCTGAGATAGCAATTTCCTGTCGTTTCCATTTATCTGTCAGTACTTTCCATAGTTCCAAACGCGTCAGGACCTCTCACCTGAGCACATCCCGTCCCATATTAAAATTCCCTGTAAGTTTAATAGATGCACTCATTTCTGCAGGAACAGGCCCAGATGTGGTTGTGAGTCCACATAAGTGCTTTCGGTCGGCATAAGCCCTTCGCGGTATAAATACTTGGATTACAGTATGAATATCTAGAGGTGGTGGTAGTGCAGTGTTACTAAAATTTAAGACCAGTACAGAGACCAGTCACTGTCATGACCATTTTTTTTGCACTGTACATGTTTGACTCATTCTTATGGTGCGTGTACAAATGTGAGTGCCTTTTAATTTAAAAACTAAAACAAGTAAAAAAATTGTTTGTTTTTTTCACCGCAAAAGTAGGGAAGAGTTTTGCGCACGTATTTATATTCATACAAAGAAGCCTTAAGAAAAAACAAGAACAATTAATGCAGTGGAAAACGTTACCGCAGCTACCGGCACATACATACATTTAAACTTTGCTAAAGAGAAACTTTCTAAATATATATTGAAATTCCTGAGAATGTCGTAAATTTGTTTCCTTTTTGCTTTGAATTTGCATCAAGAATAAATCCCTTTCGCATCTATTTTGTTTTCATTACATTTTCTTTTTCCCTTCGAACATGAGCTTGAGCGCTTGCATAGATAGTCGGAAAAGATTGATTATTGTGTAAATGAAAATTACGGATAAAATTTTAAATATGTAAATTAATACCTGCGAAAGGTATTGTAGTTCATTTCTGTGACTATGTAAATGTGTGCACAATTATTCAGTTACATATGCTTAGCAACCCACAGAGCATCATTTAATGGAATGAATATTAACATGTCAAGCACATACCGTATGCAATAAGAATTTCATTTCTTTTGTTCGTAATTTATCTGCTTTAAGAAATAATGAAGATTTCATTCCGAAAACAGTTGAAAGCAGTCTAAACCAGTTACGAGCATTTGCATTTGTACTACATGTACGCACAAGTCTTTAATAATCCCCTTTCACGTATGTACATAATAATGTGTGGAATATGTTCGCCTTCTAAATAAATAACAGATTGTTTCAACGACGAAGCGATAATGAAGACAAATTAATAAATCGTAACATTATCAGAGCTATAACCTGTAATATCGTTTGCGATAATCATATGTTATCTTTAAATAGTTGACTTAAAAATTGTATCTAACCATTCTTCAATTGTATCTAACCAGACTTCAATTATTTACACGCCTTTTTTTAAAAGGTTTATATTTTTCTAAAAAGAAGAAAAGAAAGCCGGTAGTGCGAATCCATTCGATCTACGAAAGAAAAACCAGCCGGTATACGGATCTAGTTACAGGTAGTTGTGTATGCGGCATATACTACATGACTACCTTAACCTAGTATTATACAGTTTTCCAATTGCTAGCAATAGAGTTTTTCAAGAAGACATTTCTGTCCCAAAATTTGGATCTGACAGTTGAAAATGATTGGATACATTGGTGAGGGTACTTGTTAGACTCACAAATTGCAGAGGTTATGAGCATAGGTCGACATAAAAATAAATGCCACATTAGGCCTATGCAAGATATTAGCTCCTGAAGTGGATATATCCAGCAAGTATGTTATAATTAATTGGTGTGGATTGTCAATACAGTTCGTATCAAGACAAATATGGCTTTTTACTCGTGCAAGCCTTCTTAAGGAGGTACCTTGTTTCTTTACCTTGGGAGCCTTAAAAATTGCAAAAAAAAAAAAATCGGAAACTTCTGATCATTAGATTAATCTGAAAGTCGATGAACATCGACAACTCTTAAGAAACTAAAACTACACCACAAAGTGAAGAAAAACTCTTTTCCGTAATTTCGTATACATGAACAATTTATTAAATTACTGTACATATCCTGTTCGTCAGTGCCCCGAAGCAAACGTCTCATAGTTCGTAAAAATACAAGCTTTATATATATTCCTTATATGAAAACATATGCACTCAAGAGTCAACTTAAAGTCGTTGCAGTTATTGCGTCTGGTTAGTATCGAAAAATAAGAGTACAGTAATTTCGTCATATCGCTTGTAATGGAAAAGGAAGGAAATATTTATTTTTTAGTCATCTATGTCTTAGAGCCCCTAGAGCCCCTGAAGTTTTCGATGGGTTGTGAGGAGAAGTACGCAAAAATATGGAAGTAACTGTAATGGACTCGTTAACCTGGAGTCAATATACTTAAGTAATTGAACGATATAAAAACAGAAAAAGGATGATAAAGGATAACATAAAAAATATTTGATGAAACGCGAGTGCTTCAATTACCCCTAACTAAATGCGTAGCGAGTTTATCAATTGCAAGACTCTCTTGCAGTAAACTAAATCTTTATTACTTGAAAAATTTATAAATTAAAAAAGTTTCGGAGAAAAACATATTCTTTCCAGAAGTGCCTTTCAACGGAACCTCATTACAAGGAATCATTTCTTATGTTATTTTTATTATTATTATAATTGTATGTGTGTGCTTTTATTTCTCTTCTTTTGCTTTTTTTTTTTTTTTTGCAAAAGTCAAGCACTTTGTCGCACATCAACGTAAGAAATGCTTATACACCCACGTACTGTGCTACGCGTCATATCAAAGGATAGAAGCAAAAAATTCCTTGAAATGTTTACCTCTTCATCACTTAAGCACGTTTTTTAACTTTTTGACATGTGTTTATGTGCGTGTGTTTGTGAAGGATATTTGTTTGTTTGTGCGCCAAAAATAATTTAAATAAAAAAATACAAACACACTTTGTTTGTAAGAAAGCAAAATGAAATTTGTTTGTTTGTTGTATGCATACATCTACATGAACGTACGACAAGTAGGTTTGTTTGTATGTTATGTATGTATGTATATGTATATATGGGTGTTCTTTTTTGAAATTTAACCGTTAATGAGGATAAAAATAAGAGATTAGATCACAAAGATCATAACATATAATCATTTGTACGAACAACTACAAGATACAGATGTAAGCATGTCATTGGTGATATATATGTGCATATATATTACAAGTATTCCACGTGCAAGTAGGAATATATATATGACAAATTTATCAACACGGTATATATGTTCATGATATCGCAAAAAAGCAAGGCCTGTGTTGTAAAATCTTTTCCTTTCATTAAGATTCTTACGAGAATATGTAAAGCAATCTTAACCGTTGTTGTGAACAAACAAATCCACCAACAACTTATAAAGCTACAAACGGTTTGAGAAGAATGTAGGAAAGTAACATTGTATGCAGTGGGGTAGTTTGATAAGTACTTCAAATGCTTGAACTCCATATTCAAATTTGAATTTGTTTTTTCGTTACCGATCAAGTTATATATATATTGGAATTTCCAAGCTGCTCTAGTTTTACTTACAGATATGTACGCCAAGCAAGACTCATTATTGCATTGTCTTCAGTCTTTACTTTGCTTTAGTCGCTTCAGTCTTTACTCGTGGAATCTTTACGAATCGGTATCTGAGATGCCACACGACATATTTTAACACCTTTCAGTAACATCTGAGGCAGTTATGCGTAGTTATTCACTTTTCCGCAGCTCCTCTATGCTATGCGGGAAGCTTTTATACATTTTGTTACTTGCCGTTGGCCTACAAGTTGCACCTTAGTACCGCTCCATAAGATTTCACCAAAAGGTTTTGGACCTGTCCGCCAAAACGCAAAGCTCAAGATCGAACTTCTTCTTCTTTTTCTTACGGGTATTTCAGAAAACTACAATCGAGATAACGAAAACTAAGGCGGGTTATGAGAAAAGTCTTCGATGACGGTTTCATTGAAACCGTTACAACATGAACAGCTCAGAAATGAATATTATTCTGCTAACCTCCTTAATTTTCCAATAAGAAATTTAATTATAATTTCCATCCCTAAATGTTTCTCTCTTCAATATTACTTCGATTTCGAGATCTCTACCAATAGTTGACAACGTATCGTTCAAATTTGCTTAAATCCACCCAACAGCTCATTCACATCTATAGGGATTTTGTATGCATTATGTCTGCGATGCGTTACAAAGGTAGTGATGAAATTAGTTTATTTCTATTTTCTTCTAACACAAGTATAAATATGTAACCAGATTCTTCATTTCACGTGAACATTTTGTAAATTTAATGTCACAAACACAGCTTGTCATTGTGATTTTTTGAAATTTAAAATTTCTGCTGTATAAACCCCTTCAAGTGAGTGCGTACATATGTATACATGCTTAAAAATACTTACAGTAATATTTTGTATATATAAAATCTATTCTTTACCACGAAAATTCTCGTTTGCACAAAAACGCTTTGCTAGGGTTCGTTGCTTGGTTGCTTGGTTGAATGACTGACTGAAAATTTAAAACGAGACATGAAACTCGTTTGCATTTTGCATAACTTGGCGACATGTGTTGCAACATTCAAAGTGTCGTCAAAATAAGACATACACATAAAGTCTAAGATATTATTGCGGAGGGAAAAGTGTATCTTTATATTATATATATATATGTAGGAAAATTTTACGAAAATACCACCGTTGCATACGTAGACAGTCGAACCTTTTTACAGTGAGCTGGCTAGCTACTGTCTCTTATACACATCTTACCACCGTTGCATACGTAGACAGTCGAACCTTTTTACAGTGAGCTGGCTAGCTACGCTTAAAATAAAGGGTTAAAGCAAGCAGTCATTTTTTTCTTTTCATCTAATAAAAGTTTCTTAAGTTACACGATTCATGTTTTCCGAAAAATCATGAATTATATGCATACATATATATTCAGATGTCACATAAAATAAAAGAAAATCGTCAACTTTGCTGCAAATGTGTATATGTTAAGTCCCTGCTTGAAATTAGTCGCCGAACAAAAACGCAATTAAATAAATGTCCCTACATCCATACATAGCCGTGTACACCAAAAGTTTTCGTATCAAAAATTTTATATATGTAATAGTAAAAGAACGAAAGCAGGAAAATTATATTCGAACTGAGGAGCATTTACTATCTGGAAAGTAATTTTAATATATACAACCAGGGGATTTTGGAGTCCATTGGCTAACCGGATCGTTCCTATGCTTATTGTTTAGAAGAGCCTGAAAGGGTTTTTGTATACAGGTGTCGGTTGCCAGTTACTGTTTATGGCTTATTAGGACTGTGATTGCGGCAGCGTCGATCATACACAAGATAATGTACAGAACACACTATACCTATGTCCCAAGGTAACAAAGTACTTAGTCACCCGTGAAGTAACCGACCTATTCGCTCCTAATAAAGTTCTCAAAATCGCTTAAGATTTTTGCTGGTCATGGTGAAAATGGTGAAAGAGAAAAATGATAATAATTTTCTCAACATTTTTATCAGAAATTTAAGTAAATTGAATGCAACTCAGTAGCGCAAATTTCAGTTAACCTAAATAGTGAAAATTCAAAGAGGTTTGACTGCAGACATTTTTAAAATTAAAAGTGAATTCCTTTGTACCCTTTATCATCTCTAAACATGTATAAATACGGTGCAAACGCTTTTGAATTACATTTTTATGGATTATATTATAAGTCTTCACTCGTATAGCGCTGCAAAATTGAAAGTAAACAATTTTGAGGGGATTTTATTTACTATTTACTTTAAGTATACGAAAGAATCCTTCACAAGGCTAAAAATAATAATGCGTTTTGAATATGAAAATAACAACAACAAGAACTACAACAACAACAACAACAACTTTTTGCTTGATAAAGCAAAATAATTACACAAACTCCCCTCTCTTTTCTCTCTTATGCCACAAGAGTGAAATTAATTTTTACTGCAAAGTCTTCATGCTTTTACAACAAAGTGGATAACTAGTAAAGAAAGAGCAAACTATTGACTTTGCTTAGTGATGGTATTATGTGTGTTTCTATTGCAAACCTATATTCGATATTCGATTGATTTGTACCCCGACAATAATAACACCCCGAGTGCTTTCAGAGCGAGTTGATAAGCGTACGATTTCATGTACAAAAATATAACAACTTTTTATTTAGTTGTTGTCATCGTTTAAGTGCCGCTACATAATAAAATAAATCAAAAAAATTCTAACTCGCAAGACACATGTCACATGTCGCGGCAGCAATTCAGAATCGCTGTCCTACATGTATGAGTATGTGTATGCATGTAAATTATTCATAAAATTTCTTATACTTTTATTTTGCTTTACTCATTATAATTTTTATGTTAATTAAAACAACCTTGAGAATCTTATGGTTGTGTATATTAAGTATAGAACAACAATGCGACAGCCAGTAAGTACACACTTGTAAACAAAATATGTATTCTTCTGCGTCTTACTGTGTTCTTAATGTTGCAATGGTACGCGTAATTATTAGTCGTATCCTTAGTAACATAATAATAGAAAACATTCTCTCTCTCTCTCTCTCTCTCTCTCTCTCTCTCTCTCTCTCTCTCTCCCTTGATCAATAGAACTCGAACGTAAACTATCTACCCATTAAACTTCCGTAAGCGGCGACATTGTTTCACCCAGACATCAAGGGACTTCGGATAATGCTTTTTTGACTGGCAGAGTGTTGTGTGATGATAATCATTTTGGCTTCGCTTTTGCGAGGAAAAGAACTTTTGCTTATATGCACGCTGTTATGAATCTGTTTCAGCCTAAGGCATTTACCCGAAAGAGACTCTGCCTTTTTTGCTTATTATTATCTGAATTTATAAGCGATTTTCTCCGCTTTCAGAATAACCTAAACTTCAGAAATCTGAACTGTAAATTACTCTCGTTATGAATAATTATTTCATCATAAATAGTTATTTGCTCTTAACTGTTAAGTATTTGCCAGAGCTTATGGTTTACTGATATTTACAATAATGAGTAAGAGAGAAATGTAGATAAATCTGTTGTAGAATGAAGAAAGAAATCAGACACACTGATGACATAACATTACATCCGGCTTTTCAAATTTTTTTATTATTTATGCAACGTAAGATTGTTCGAGGAATGCGTTCAGAAAGTTTTCGCATTGTCTGTTAATTTTTTGTCAATGTTTGTGTACAGCAACATCAAACTACGACGGACACATAGGCAAGCATAGCTAAAGCGGTTCAGAATCTCAGACTGACTGCCATTTTAAGAAGAGTAGAGAACGCAATGATAAAAAGGCACGTGTTGTACATTCCTAGCTAACTCTTTTTACTATCACTTATTGGTCGGCGATGTGAACGTCATGCGAAAAGAACAAATTTTCTGGATCTGTTGAGACTGTTTCCAAAAGAAAAAGCTTTTCTTGTCCCAAGCTATGTTGCGCACACTTCAGGGTTCAGGACAATTTATTCGCCAAAAGCTTAAGATGAACGCACCGAAGTTCGACAAATGCTCGCAGAAAAAATTAACTTAAAAAAATAATTATTGCACAATTAAAAAACAAAAAAAGGATAGGATCACTCCAAGTCCACACATATTTAATATACACTTTTGTCGTAGTTGGTGTGCGGGACCATGCCTACGATTACCGCGAAAGGCCTACACTTAGAAATAAGATCCAGTTTTAAATATTAGCGATTTTTATATACATATATATATATATATATATATATATATATATATATATGTATCTATATTTTTTTCACTTTATATTGGACTACATACGTCCATTGTTCATTCTCTTCCTTTTATATATGTTAGGGTTCTCCTAAAGAGTAAGCCTTTATGTAGCAACAGGATGTAATTTTTCATATTTTATGATAAACAGTGTTCTGCGAAAAGTTGTAGAGCACTTGAGCACTGGCCTTGCTCGACTATAAGATCTATACGATTAAGCTAAAATTACTTAAAAACTATTTTTTGTGTTCGCAGACGGCTACAGTTTGCTGTAAACTTACGGTTCAATGGACGACGTAAGGATCTTTGCAAAATAAACGTGATAACGTGAATCAAATCCAGTTAATATATTGTCTTTAAGAAAGTTTTAAGAATAAGCAAACACTATCTTTTTATCGATCATGTCCCTTCCTTCGTCCTACGCGTTTTACACCTTCTATCTCATTCCATCATTCGCTTTCTATGGGGCCTTTCTTGTTTGGGATTGATTCGATGTTTGCTGTTATATCACATAATCCATTATGTAAGTGAAATTTTTCGTTTCACTCAAACAAACTGTGCAGATAGTTAACGAGTCTTACACACTGTTGCTAGGCCAAACGCCAGGGCCGTATTTCTGTTATTATACAGTGAGGCTCTATGTTATGTCAGGTTACGTTTAATTTATCCTTACAGTGCGACTGCTTCGTTGGCATAAATGATTGTTTCACGATTGAGTTACATAAGTTTTTAAAAGTGTAAAGTGATTGCGAATCGTATTTATATAAATATATATTTATTTAATGGGTTTTGTTTTTTAAGTTAACGTTTTTCATATTTTCCTTGATTTTCTTTTACTTAATCAGCTTTGTGTTTATTAGCTAAATGACTACAATTTGAAAAATTTTGCATACAAATATATTTACTTTCCGAGAACAGATTTTTTTTTTTTAATTTATGTAATGCAATTGAATAAATTACTTAATAGGCGTATAAAACTTGGATAATTTATTACTTCACTGCACTTGTGGCGAATAAAGACCCACTAAATAGTGTACGAATTTAACCAAGGACAACATTTATATCGAGGTTCTCCCAAAATGTGATAATTTTTATAAGCTTTAATTATTGTTTTAATTATTAAAAATATTTTAATGAGGGATGTGAGTATTTCTTCAACAACTACGGGAACTTTCGTCAACGATTCGAATTATGTGCAACTTAAAAATTATTACCCTCCGAGTTTTACTTCAATAAAAACATATTATAAGTTAATCTAGAATAATATTGAGCTTGTATTTTCTCAGACCCTGTAACTATCATTTACCAAAGTGTTTGGGGCCCAAATTCAAGAATTCGTTCTACTTATCTAAATTCAGAGAGCACGGACTTTTGACTTTTTGACTTATTCCGGTTAAGACCTGATCTGCTTTCGTCGGGATTTTTTCACAATTTTTACAAGGTTTACACACAGACCAATCAGATCCCTTTAGTGATGGTGCTTTAATAGCCACTTTAGCTGCGTTTCCGTTCTCCGTACTCGTTTGAATTTCCTACTCCTCTCGGCGTTGAATTTATTGCCATTCGGGCGAACATTGGTAGTAAGCAGTTACGGATAACTTTTTCCTATACTATCCCAAACGCGGGTATTTCTATTTGTAAGAAACATGCGCCGAAAATTTTAAAGTTCTAAAGAATATTTTGTGTATATCCTTCCAATGTCTCTTTCAATAACTCAGACCTCTCCGGTGATATTGAGACCATGAATCAATGAATACCTTCCTTAACTTTAATTTTCCGAATCGTTTCTCTGGGAATTCGATCTTGATAAAGCTTACTCAACATAGATAGAATTGCAAGCTTTTCAATCCATTCAGAGTCCTTTGCAAAAATCTGATGGTTCTTTAAATTCTATCAAATCAATCCTCCTTAATACGCACGATCTTCCTATGCCGTGTTTAAATTAACATTTTGTGAGATTAGAAATTTAACTGAATTCCTTTACTGCTACCGTTTGTCAAGCTTTTGCATGTTTGCGGCTTAACGGCTTAAGTGATCTGCACCGGCATCTGTGCCAGATGTGTATATGCTTTTTTTCTTTTGTTTTTTCTCTCTCCCTTCTATTTAATAAATTAAGTCTCAATATTTTCTAGACTGATAAGGAAAAGTTCCTCTTACTTTAAAATTTTTTCTTTTTCTATCATTCCTCTTAGTTGACAAGAAATTTTATATTTAATAAAAACTATTCTCAATTCAATCAATTTTTTTTTAATCTACAAATCATTTCTTCTCATTCGTCATCAGTCATTTGATATAAGCTAGCGAAAGGCATTTCACGTTGCTTAGTTAATTGAAAATTAGAAAACATTATATTCCGATTTGTTGTCAATTGTCATCAGTACTTTGCTGCCGATATTTGATTTTGCTCATCGATTCAATATTTTTACAGGACTTGGCAACACTAAGTAGGTATACAAACAATCTTCGTTAGAGACGACATGAAAGAACAGAGAAAATTATCTGTTTTGACACAAACTGCCTGGGCTTACCGCCGTGTTAAACGGCAAATGCCTATAAACGCTTACTTTTCATGAGAAGCCTTATGTGAAAGGAGGTTGAAGGAGTGTTATATGATGTAAACAAAATCGAAAGCAGTAACTTTTGTATCAGATAGCAATTATGAGGTTAATTTTTCGACAGGATTCAAAATAAGGGTTTTACTCTTTCCAAACTTTTAACGTCAATTGTTAGTTTGACCAAATACTGTTTTCCACCGATTTCGCTAATGAACATCAAAATTGATAAATTTTTCTGGTGTAATGACTTTTTCAATACGAGACTTTATAAGTAAATTGGTCAGTGTAGTCCCAATTTCATCAATATATTTCGACTCTTACGATTTTGAATACAAGCTAAAGGTCAGACGGACCGACAGACACACTATCGGATATCCAATAAGAATCGTGTATTGAAATGATAAAACAATCATGATTTTACATTTTGGCAATGAGCGAAAGAGAGAGAGAGAGAGAGAGAGAGAGCAGAAACATGCCAACTTTTTAGTTTCTATTAAAGCACTTTGGAGCAAAAGAAAAAGAAAGAATCAGAAAATTTTGCCTTGGCCAAGGATATTATCAGTGCTGATAAACGGAAAAACATTCTTCCTTCAATATTTTGGCATAAAAAGAAAAGTAAACTTATTTCATTTTTTATATATACATCTTAACACTTTTCCAGTTCTTCTTTGCTCCTCATTTAAACCACGTCAACGAATTTCTCTTATATCTTACTGAGAAAGAGGACAGAAGGATTTACTTATCTTTAACATAAAAGAGGCAAATGATGAATTGTACATACTTGCCTTTGTAGAGACATATATATATATATATATATATATACATATATATATGTATGTGTAATCTGTTCTGGAAATTTTTAGTTTACATTTCATTTTGCAAGATAAACATAAAGATGGTGATCGACATGAAGGACAAGACGAAGGGAGAGAGAAAAGACAATCATCCAGATTAAAGCAATTAATAGTATTCCCATAACAATCAATTCATCAAACAATATCCTGTAAGATGGTAAAACTCGACCGTAAACAGAAGGATATTTAAAAGGGACAACACTTCACAGAACGTACATTTATGGTACGTTCTCGTGCAGATATCTATATGAAATATAAGGAGTCTTTGTATGATGCATATACATTACATTACATATACATACATTGTTTTGTCGTTGGTTTAAGAAATGCTTATTTCGTCGTCTGCCCTTAAAAGCGTTGAAGGATGTTTGTAAAAGTTTAAGTGGCGTTAAGTTTAAGCAAAAGAAGATAAGATTTTCGCAAACATTTGATGCGACATGAAAGCTGCTCAGTTTATAAGTCAAAAATTAAACACACACGCCTAAACCAACAATAAACCTATGAACAGCATTTATACTGTAAATCCTCATCATCAAAAAAAAAAAGTTATTTACATTTCCTTTTGTTTTTTTTTGTCTCCTATGAAAAAAAGATATATCTAAATCTATATATAAAGATAATCTCAAAAACAAAAAATTTGCTTCAACAAAACTATAGATTTTGACGAAATATATTTTTCATCTTTTTTCAACTTTTTGGTTTACATATCACAATGTGCTTACATAACTTATACCTTTTCTCTCTTGCCGTTCTCCAGAAAGGATAGCAAATGTTCATTTCGTGGTTGTCCATAATCAATTTTTTTTTTTTTTTTTTTACAATCGGGTTCGTTTAAGGGACAAATTAAGCAAAGAACAGCATACTTTTCTTCATCATAGAAAAAAGTCAAGTTTTATGAGTTAGGTGCAGCTAAGTTTAGCTACAGGTGATGGAATCCTATATCCGGTTATGATTGAAAACGTAATTCACTACAACTTGGATTTGAACTGGAAACGTTTGAACTTGTTTGTCAACTGAAGATATGTTTGACGCAAATTTTATCGCCCCATCTTTTTTCTCATAATACAAGAAATTGACGGCAATGGTTGGCCAGAAGAACAAAAAAATCAAGAATTTTTATCCTCGTTTCGAAGCTGCTTTGTAAGTTATTCCGAGATATTAATTAAAGTTATCATTAGCTTATCCGTTGATTTCTAAAGCATGTCAACACATCGGTTTAGTTTATTTTATAAACGTTTAGTTTAGTTACTTATTTGAGAGACAAGTCGAAACCTAGACCTATAAACGATATCTAGAAACTAACTATTATTCATAATCCAGGGCCCACTTTATTAACTACTACTGACGTGCATATAAACATGTCAGAGCAACCTGGACCAGGTTGTTTTCTATTTGTTACAAATGACATGACAAAATTAACGGAACCCTCTCTTCCATTTCAATATTAGAAACGGTTTGAATGGGTCCCCAAAGGCGACAGAAGCACGCACAATGTTTAGTGCGATAAATTTCTCTCGTTTGCTTTCTTTTTAATAACAGAATTGAAATCGAGAATGCGCGAAGCGCCATCTTTAGGTTAAGGCACATACTAGGACTGAAAATATGGTATAGTAATAGTTGAGGAAAGCTTTTCCATGGTAAGGAAAATCACTATTACAGCTTATAGTGCAAAAGCAGGGTGATTATTATAATTTCTTTCACAAATTTTGTGTGTTTCTTATCGGTATTATTGAAGTCTCGTAAAAATTGATATAAGTCTGGAATAAATGAACTCTGCTCTCCTCTCTAAACGTACCACCAATGTTTGCATTCGAAATCATGTAATTACTCGCGATTTGGTTGCGTAAATATTTGTAATGAAATTATCTTTTTGTTATCTTTTTAATGTCAGATGAAAAGTCCCATAAAGCTACCAACAACACGCGTGCATATAAAGTTGTCCCGCATAACAAGGCGGAAAAATTGTTACTGTGTGCGCATAATATGGTAAAAGAATGAGACAGAAAGTATGTGTTAATAAAGCTGTACACATTTCTCGTTCCTTCTCTCTGTTCCGTGTCTGTCTGTCGCTCACGCTGTATCTCTCTCGGTCTCTCTCTCTCTCAGTCTCTCTCTCCCTCACTCTCTCTCTCTCTCCCTCTTTCGCTCTCTCTCTTTGTTTCACACTCTGTTTGTCTCTCTGTTCCTCGCCATTTCTCTTGTGAAAGCAAATATTAATACGTCAACAGTCATAAATATAGTTGGCATATACTGATCATTGAAGTTAAGGTTATCTTAAATATTATTAAAATAAGTTGGTCGCTTCGAACTATTAATTGCTTAGGCTTTTGTATAATCGAAGTGACTCGTACAACAGAGATTTATATAACCTGTAAAAATCTTCGAGCAAATACTTTTGATTAATAGAAATGTTAAGAAATAGCTCCGAAATGCCGGGATTTCGCTTTACACTAAAGGTTGAGCTCTGTTTGTCCTTACGTCCTTTTTTTTAATACTATCTGCGGCAAGTACGATGTTCGTCTCAATTGCTAAGAGTCGTTTCGCAACATCCAGGAAGAACTTTTCTACTTCGGTGTTACATTGACAATTTCGGGCGTACGCCAATCAAATATTTTTTTTACTTTCATTTTAGCCTTTGGAGCACAACTCTCTCTGCCTTTATCTTTCACCGGAATTTTTTATATTTACACCGGAATTTTGGCAATTTTTCATTCAACCGTCATTACCAACTGTAACAAGGAAGCCACCTAAAAAGTATAGACCAACCACTTCGTCATTAAATTCATCCGCTCTGACTCGAGTTTCGACGAAAGAAGAGAATTTGCTTTATCAAAAGCCCAAAACGACTAAACGGGATATCGAAATAAATCCGGATAAAGATAAGCGAGATACCGAAGCAAAATTGCGTGAAAAATTCAATTGTTCGCGCGAGAATGAAGTACGCTTTCAATTGTTTCCAAAAATTTGTAAAACTGACGATGACTGTAAAGTCTGGAATAGAGATGAATTGTGCTGCGAGATATTTGAAACTAAAAAAGAAGCTCCGCGTGCACGTAAATAATTATTATAGAGTGATAGATAATTTCTACTGAATTATTGATTTATTTTCAGTAACTCACTGTCTAGAATGCACGCCTCTGCCCCCACTGATTTTCGACCTCCATCCGAAAATTTGTAGTTTTGACTGTTCGGCGCTTCTTTCCGTGGATTCATTCTAATAGTCGCCTTTTTTTACATTTTGATTTTTAAAAACTGAACTAAGAATTTCAACCAATGCAAGCGTCATTCATGGGGCTTACTGTTACCTATAAACAAACAAATACATCAAATTAACTATTGTTCAAGTTAATGAAGAACAAAAATAAATCAAAACGAATATATTCGAATTAGATTATAATCAATAAATAAAAGACAAATTTGTGGCAAAATTTGTTTTAAGAAATAAACTCAAGATTATTGAAAAATGGTGGAAAAACTATACTTTTTCGATTTCTTAGCAGAAAAACGATTAAAGAATTATAGTTTTTCAATTTCTTAACAGAAAAACGGTGGAAAAACTATACTTTTTTTCAGGGAAGCCATATTTCTTAACTTTCTTATGTATTACAAGCAACTCTCTGCTCTGTCATATATTCATATTTTTCTTTTTTATTTCGTCATAAAGGATCTGCAACTAACGGAAAGAAAGTTTGATTTGCAAATCAATTTCTAAATGATATCAATATATATTGTAATATATACCAATAAATTTACAAATTATACCAAAATTGTCCAATAACATGGAACCGTTGTAGGGATACGTACTGTATAAAGTAACAGACGGGTTTTAGCTTTTGATTATAGTACAAGAATTAACAGTTGCAAGTTTTTAGGTTCTGCTAAATGGCAGATATTCCTATAAAAGAGCTTTTCTTTTAAAATTCATGGCTTACGGGATAACATTAATTAAACTTTTTATTGTCCGCAAAAAAATCTCTGTTAACTTTTCTGTTATCAATAGTTTTGCTTTTAAATTAAACACAACAACAAAAACTTTTGTTAGAAATTCTGTATTTACTTTAACGCTGAGCGCTGTTAACATATTTTAATATACTGTGTAAAGCAAAGCCATTTCCAATTTTTAATCGAAGCTTATGTAGAAAACTTATCAAAGTAGTAAAGCTACTGATTTAACTTAGATGGCGCTCTTACCAACCATACCTTAAGAGGTTTTTATACCTTACGCCACTTGTAGCGCAGGAGCATATTTTCAAATTTTGTGCGAATGTATGCAACTTCCAGAATGAGTTGAAATGAATATTATACCGAAAGCGGTTCTTAATTGATCTAGGGTTGTCTTTCCGTCTGTCGGTCTTGTTTTCCTACAGATCGCAATTTTCGATATATTTTGATGAAATCTGATATATCGACGAGTTGGACCAATTATTCGACTTCTTCCCATATAACACCATGCTTTGAAAGGCCGTTATATGAATAATTTTAGGGAGGTTTGACAGTTTTCTTCTTATTATTTACAAAGCCAAAAACGAAAATTTTTCTATTTTTATAACTATCCTAATATTTATATATACGCTTCAAATATTCCCTTAATGGTTATTACTCTGGATTGCCTTAAGTTACAGAATTCAGTCAGAGTCGATCCGAGTGGCTATGCTTAGAATTGTCGAGGTGGTCTTGATTGAATTTTAAAAATTAAGGTTCGAATTGAGTTAAAGGGAAAATTGAAAAGTCACCTAAAATTGCGAACTTTGCGATGGACGCACAGGCACGCGGGTTCACCAAGCAAACTTTGTAAGTTCTCTAGTTGGGGGCTCGGTTCCTCAATATCCTTTGATTAAAACAACATATAAATTATATTCTATTTGTATACTTAATTTATTATCTCATTGCATTTTTCAGTTTATTTACTTTTTTTTTCCTAAATTTTTTCATACTTTTCTTTATTTTCTTTTCCTTAATTTTTTGTTTGTATATACCTTTTAATACACTTTTCTCTTTTAATTTTATTAACTTAAACTTTTATCACAAATTATTTTAAGTATTTTTTTTTCTTTTTCTCTATGCCAGTGTTTAGTATATTTTTATTTTATTGTTTTTTTATCTTTTATATTATTTTTTTTAAGAAACAAATTATTTTACAGAATTAATTACAACAATTTTGCTAAATTCTTACAAACTAAACGTAAAAGTTTTATTAATATTTCTTTACGAAAAGATTTCTTCTTTTGTATTTTTTAATTTATATTAAATGAAAACTTATACAGACGTACAATGAAAGACTTAAAAAACTTTATAAGGTCCTATGTGCATGAACGTATGCGCATAAATAAACGGATGAAAAGATTTCAATTTCAGTGCAACTCTCTCTTTTCAATAGCTTTGGAATGGAGGTAAACATTAATAAATTAATAAAATCATGCTTCCAGTAAGAAAATGACTTCGATTTTACCTCTACCGCCTATATCCGCCTCAGTTTTTTTTGTTCTCCTTTATTAAAAAATTAGTAAACAAAATTTTTATTTATTTTTGGCGATAACTTGGCAAATATCCACAGATTTCCCTCGAAATGTCTATAAAATTCACGCCATTGGAGCAAAAATGTTATACGTTATGTACGATGGATTAAATTGTGGTTCGAGATCTATTGGCTCTTACTATAATAGATATGATGGATTCTGTTTAAAGCAAACACCATTTCCTGTCACACCAAACTAAGAATATAGCAACGTTCCGTATTCCATATCCCCATGTTTTAGCTTACTTCCTGAACCCTTTTGCCGATAAATACATGTTTTCTTGCTAACTAACAAAAATAGATTTGTTATTAGTAGACAGAAATTAATTACAAAAAAAAAAAAAACATTTTCTTTGATGCATAATAGCGACAGGATACATATGGTGCCACAAGGTTTACTTCAATCGTCGCAAAGTGAATTCTTGTGCTCTCATCGGAGTTTCATTAGCTTATAGTAGAGCTAAACTTAAGCAAATGTTAATCAACGGGAGCAATGCAAAACAATTCAAGTATTGGAAGAAACGAGTCTAAGACAGTGTACTCCTTACCACTAAACTTTATGCAAAAAAATAAACATTACATAAACCTGTTGCAAAACGGGGCAGTAGATGACAATAGCAATGAAAACAAGTTGAAAGGTTTACTCGGTTTACTAGACCACTTTCCTTAATAAAATTCTTTGCCCGTCTTCGTTACTTTTCGTGAGAGATATTTTATGCAATGGGGTCCTAAAAATAGACATAAGTGGTCCAAACAATTTCTATGCCTATGCCTAGTCGCTATTACGGATCTATTTCTATCGTACAGTATAAAGCTCGTTGCCATAGGAAGTCGGAAAAAGTCGGAAGACGTCAAGTCAACTCTGTCCAAATTTGCCATAGTAAAATCCTATTCTTGGAAAATTGTCCTCATTAAATGGAGAAACTTACACGTGTTGCTTTATGAAGCTTATTGTAAGAAGAAGGGAGATAGGTACTTGTCCTTTTTATGAGTTTACTGATTTTTCTTGAAAACTATTAGAATAGGGCAGTGGTCGTCAGAAGAGTCTGATTCAATCCATTTTCAAAAGTGTTCAATAGTGTTGTCACCCCTACCTCACTCACTTTACAAATTTCATTTTGAGCATCACCGAGTCGCAGGTGTAGGAGAGATCAGCTAGATGATTGGGTTGTATTAAAAAAGGGTATTTAGTTTGAACACAAAATAGGTGAGACAAACATCAGGCAAATCAACAGAGAAATTTAAACCAAACCAAGATATGTTTCTTAATCAGTTTATCTCAGACCAGTCTGGATAAATTTGCATAAATTCACTTGAGCTTAAACCACTATTACCACTGTAGTTGGGGTTTAGAAAATCGAATCTTTATTGCCCACTGGGCTTGAGTAGCATAGAATAAGTTCGTAGCATAGTAGCATAGAAGGTTGCGCCAGATAATAAAGGAATAAAAAAAACACTTTCCATGAAAGCCTTTAAAATAATCTCAATTAGCATCGTATACCAAGCAACGGACTGAAATGGTCATAACTTTACAGGTTGGTATTATCTTCTTGTTCATTTGATCTTTTCTTCTTATCGGATTGCACCTCTATAAACCGTACACACATATGGACGTAAATATATGGATTTTCTGTCATCGTCATTATTGAAGAATCAATGCATGCACTCTTCTACAGTTAAGCATGAAAAGTTTTTACTTTCATTTTTATTGCTACCCACTTTTTGCACTTTATGAATTACTCCGACTGACAAAGGCTATATATATATATATATATATATATATGTATATGATTGTGCTGTGGTATTGTTCGATATACATATATGTACATAAAAATGCAGAGTAGTTTAACTTGATGAAAATTTGTAAAGTTGTGTAAAACGGAAAAAAATAATTAAATAATAAATAAATAAAACAAAAAAAAGGAATCAAGCAATTATCTGTTGCATCATGAGAAAGTTTTAATGATTTTTAACCGGTAAAGATTCAGGATTTGCAATACTTTTACGACGACAACATACGGGCTTTAAGTTGTATTAACCGCTACCATTGCACGCAATTATTAATTCCATCGTTGGGGAGTATTTCATTCAGGATTTACAATAACTTTATGGTTACAAGTGGACTTTAAGTTGTGTGTTCCCACTGCTACCAGTTCAAGTAATCAGTCGGTTTATCATAGGGTGCTTTTTAATGTTGTCATCGGTCATTGAAATCAATTGTCATCGAATAGAATATTAAAATACAATAATAAAACAAGAAGAAGAAAGAAAAGATTAGATTGAAAGTAAGTTCTCTAGTAATCATTCTTCTAATGTAAAGAAAAGCGATAACTTGCATCAAATAAACGACATACAAATCCGCTGAAAGTAAAATATAGGCAAGAATATCGAGCTTAGATGAGTGTGTGAAAAAATAAAAGCTTTCCATTTTCTATTAATGAATTCTTCGCTTCTTACATCCCCATCTAATTCGGAGGAATCTAAGGAGCATTGGTGCAACACCTTAGCATTTCACAAAAAGTTTATGCACAATCTGCAGTAAGCGTTATATTCACGATTAGACAACAGCCGGCATAGTTTTTAATAAAGTTGAACTATTGGAAGAGGGGGTCAGGAATCAGGGGCCGTTTGGGCAAAACCTTAGCATTTCATGCATAATCTGCAGTAAGCGTTGTTCACGATTAGACAACAACCGGCATAGCTTTTAATAAGGCTGAACTATTGGAGGAGGAGGTCGGGGATCAGGGGCGTTTGTCTAACATCTTAGCATTTCACTAGAAGTTTATGCTCAATCTCACGATATTCACGATTAAACATCAGCCGGCAGATAAAAATGAGCTATTGGAGGAGGGGGTGAATATACAAAATTTGGTTTATTAAGCTCAGCTGTGAGTGTTAAACGTTTATTTGTTTCTACGTTGGCTACATTTGTAGGAAGCGTTTGATTCAAAGAAAATCTGTGCAGCGCTTCCGCAAGCAAATCCCAAAGCAGTCAGCTGTGAGCACAGGGTGAGATATGAGCTTTTGTGAGAAACGAAACAAATATCACAAAAAAAGTGACTGATGTCAGGCTCGCTTTGAAAAATCTCATTTCCGATATTACAAAGTTCGTGAGAAGTATCGAAAGCCACTCTAGTTTTTTTTGTACTAATTATGGAGTATATAGATAAATGGCTGAACAGATTTTTTGCTTTCGCAATCCATTTCTTATACTCTGCTCAGAGGTGAGAAAATTACTTATAAAGCGCAAAACATTGCATGGTCCATCAAATTCCCACTTAGTAGAATATCGTAAAAAGATTGTAGAAATTGTTTCACGCCCATTAAGAGAGCTATAACTGTGAGTACGATAACCTGCAATAAAAATCTATAAAACGTCACTCAGATGTCGCTATTATTGACGAATCCGTATGATATTTATCTAGTACCAATCATAGGGTACGACCATTGCCCCGCACGTTTTAGTTGTGTAGATATTGTGCAGGTATTTTTGATGAAAAAAATTGCGTACCCAGCATCGCAAACTAAAGCAACAGTAACTTATAAACTAATGGTTCTCAGGTAGGCATTAGGTCTCTTATGTTCTCAATTGTTCGTGATCTTCAAAATTAATTCCGCAAGAGTAAAAGAGATATACATATATGTATATTAGAGAAGAGATGTGAGTGAATCTTAAAGACTTTTGCGAGAGAGCATTAAAGTTACGCTAAGTCTTATTGCAATTTGTATGTAAAAATGTATAGGAATTCATTCTGTTTACATTTATAAAATGAAAAGAACGAAACGTAATAATCATTGTAAATGCAAATTAGCAAATTATCACGTCATTAAAGTGAAAAGAAAAACAAAAACAAAACAAAAAAAAAAAAAGAAGAAAAGAAATGCAAAATCTAGCTAAGCTTTAATACGCTTATAAAGTCTTTTGTTTTTCAAGAACATCAATATAGAAGAAACTACAAATGTGTACGAGATATACGTATGCATACACAGATATAAGACAACTTAAAGAATTTTGTAAGTAATGTAATATATATATGTATATGTATATATATATAAATATCTACGTATGTATATCTATACATGTAGTTTATTATTACTTCTCTTACTGTAATACCGATATATTTATAATTTGTGTATACATTTGAATTTCACAATTTAGAGATATGTTTTATTTATTTATTTTATTTTATTTTAATTTTTTTCTTTTATTTATTTATTTATTATTTTTTTTTTTTTTTGCTTTTCTATTAACAAAAGACGGGATATGGTTTGAAATTTATTATTCATCTAAACACATTGTTAAGACTATTTTCACATATGTACACATATAAATATGAAATGAATAAATGAATGAATGCATTTACGTATGTATGTATGTATGTATGTATATGTGTGCATAAATGTAAGAGCATACCATAATGAAATTAATGCAGTTTTCATTTTCAAAAGTGATATGCTTTCAAGTCGTAATAAGAGGAAAAAAAATTGAAATCAAGTGCAGTGAAAGCCACTACGAGTAGGTACTTGCGAGAGCTCGGCTTTGAGCTTTTCCTTTTTTTTTTTTTGCTTTCTTCTTTCCCAAGAAGATTGAATTTCTTTTTTTACTGAAGGAAGGAAAATAATTTAATTGCATACAGGCTTAGCTACCCCAGTTTACATACATAAGACGTGAGAAGTAGGATTTACATGAGATGGTATTTTGTTGTTTGCGTAATAAATTAATTTCCCCAGCTTTACTGCATTGCAAGAAATTGAAACTCGAGCTATTCAAGTTTTTCTATATGCTTTGCACTTCTAATTTCTTTTCTCTCTTTTGTTTTTTTTTTTTTTTTAATTACCATTCATAATGTCGAAGAAATAATATTCCAAATTTCAATTTTAAAATTAATTTATAATGTAAATCGATCCAAAGTTGATTCAAAGAGTCCTGGGAAAGATGCTACAAAATGGTCAATTAATGTGCGCATAATGAACAATATCTAGAATTCATTGAAAATAAATAAAATTATCTGGATTGTTGCCCGTCTGTTTGGCAAAATTTCCGCCGGACGGAGGACGCAACATTTCTATTCCGAAAGGCATATCTTCCAAACACAATGGCATGCAAGTGATCGAGGCCCATTATTGGATCGAATTTTTAAAATATGAAATCGTATCAGCTAAATGTCCTTCTGTCCTTCTAACTTGCGTAGATTTCGTAATTGGAGATCCACCGCTTTCTTTAACGTTAACACGTTCGCGGACGTGAATGCTATAGCATTCATTTTCATAGTAATGCAAAATGACGTGAACGCTACAGCATTCGTATTTTAAAGCCAGTTTTTGTTCATTTAATTTCATGTAACCTCAAGTTTTTGTAATTAATATACATTTGCTATAACATTCATTTCATATAACAGTTCAAATACGATGACTATTCTGACTATTGTTATAATATATGTATAATCAGATTTTGGATAGTACAACTAGTTTCAAAAATAATTGCCCGTCTATTTTTGCCGCTCCCTGAAATTTTCAGTGTCCGCGAACGTGCTAAAGTGTTGCCGTTGACTCTGTCATGTTTGATTACATTTGAGTGCCCAGGCGAAAGGTGAACGGAAGTTCACATTAGAAAATTAAAGCAAGGGGAGCTTTGATTATTCAATCTTTTATTCGAAGAGAGGTTCTATGTAGACATATGTCGCACACTTTCCCAAGTTTATTATACCTCATGCGCGAATGTAGTGTGATGTAGTGTGTGTGATTCAGAATCATTTTCAATTGTAACGTTACTGTCCGTCTGGCCGTCTGGTATCTGCACGCACTGACTTTGGACTTTTGTGTTCAACCTAAGAAATATATTAGTATGTATTACATCAGGGGTGGATTCTGTTGCAGACGAATTGGATCGGTCCATTTCTATTCTATCACTCGCCTTGGTATATGAAAAAATGTGCAATTTTCAACATATCTCGAAAAAAATTCTTGTCAATTGTATTTTGGCTCTACTGGATTGATGTGCAAAATTTGGATCGAATAGATCAATGGTTTCAATCTCCTCTACGAAAAACCAGTCATCTTGGACTGAAAAGATCTCATTTTGCATATTTCATGGAGGAGAAATTGATCGACAGTAGCATGCCGAATGTGGACCACAAAAATCAATATTTTTTTTTTTTTTTGGTTCTACTTAGGTCCTTATTTGAAGTGAGCCACGTGGTCTAATTTTTACTACTTCATGAACACAAATAAATGAAGATAAGGCTTCTGACAAGAAAGTAAATTTTGCTAAATTCATATCATATCCGCTTGTATAGGTGGGCGAAGCCAGTATTGCTTTAGGCGAAGTGGTTTAATAATGTTTGAGGGTCGGCCATAATCGACTATAATGGTTTTCTTTCTCTTTGGAGAACATATGATATTTAATTAATCGAAACAATAAAAAATCATATTCATATTAACTTCTGCCGCTGCTTTTTGGCTTGCGTACCTGAAGTCATATTAAACCGTTCCTAACGATCGCATATTCTTTCGATATCATTCGTTGTTGTAAGCTTTCACTGTTTACGTACGTGTACATCGTATATAGTTTCATGTATGATGCACTTGTAAACACAATCAAATGAATGTAAAAAGTTTTATGTAAATTAATTTGTATGTATATATAATATATCAGTTTAGCTATACATAAGTAGGTTGAAATGTATTTTCTGAAAATTTTTAATTACAAACTATAAGTATTCACTGAAGTGTTGTGCATAGGAATACAAACAAACAATTTGAAGTTATTTATATATATATATATAAATATCTTTATACGCACATACACATACACATATATTGTGAATGTAAACAAAATCATTTTTCAATTTTTCATAACACACCTAAGGAGAACATATCCACACGCACATGCACATGCACACGCACACACATATTCGTATTTGTATTTAAAGTATGATCCGTTTACGAGCTTTAACAATAATTGATTTTATTTTTACAAATAGACAGAAGCTATCGATAGGTATATTTTATGTGAATGTATATCAGTGGATATGTTTATGTATATGTATCTATGTGTGGGCATGTGTGTGCCTGTGTTTGAGCGAGAATGCTAGGGCCGTTCATATCAGCAAACATCTGGTTGAGTGTAGGTTTGTAAGAGTGTAACATGATTTTCTCATTTATTCTTATCATTCTTAATTACAACTACATACATACATGCATACATACATACATTCATACACGCATCTCCACATATTTATAGATTACACAGCAATTTATTTATTAGTATTTTCTTAAAATTTATTTCAATACATTTATGTTTGGATCGATTTGAATGTGCGTGTGTGTCTGTAGCGTGTGTTGTATGTATGTGTGTTTTGTGTTTGTTTTTTGTATTTGTAGCTTGCACCAGTCTTTTCTTAAGTTTCGCTAAAAAATGGTAAAGATTTCATTACATATACAGTTTACAGAGTTTATGTCAATCGTTATATATATTTGTACATAATTATTTATGTACAATTTGTTGCTGTACAAGTAAATGCAGAATATCTTGTTAAGTTTTTTTTGTCAAAAAGAAAAAGATTAAATTAAACACAACTCTCAGGACCTGGCAGAGTATCGGTTATAATATGATTACGACTGGCGTTGGTCTTCTGTGTAACCGTCAAACAATTTGATTTTGATGGTGTTAGAGTACTATTGGAAGAGGAGGTAGTAGCATGTGGAACGCTATTGGCTCCTAACATGGAGCCTAAAGCTAAACTTTTTGGCAGTGTCATATGACCGACCGCTGCATTTGTTGCTGCTGTTCCTGATGCAGCATTAAGAACATTTGTACCGCCACCGACACTCGATATCATCCCCGCTGACGATTTACTAAGGTTGTAATCTATTAAACTACTAGCAGTTAAGTAATCAGATATTGATAGTTGTTCTGAGCCTAATGTGTGCGTTGTAACTGGTGGTTGATGCTGTATTACCGCCGAAGGATGCGGCAGTGTATGATGATGATGATGATTAGTGTAATGGCCATTGGCTAAATTGCTTTGCAACAGAGACGATGATGCATTATTAGTAAGTGAAGTATTGCCAACACTACCGCCGGAGCTTAGCGTACTATTACTTCCATCATAGTTTAGATTTAAACCGAGCGGATCATAGCGCGATATGTCGTGACGATTGAGTGCATCGTAGAGCAATGGAGGCGTTTGATAAGTTTTCCGCGTATCTGTGCCCAATTTAAGTGTACTGGATTGAGATGGCGGACTATTAAGTGGAGGTTGAAGTGGATCAGTTGAGCCAGATTCGTTGTAGTTGATGGTTGGAGAATCCTGAAAGTGTTTTTTTTTTTTTTTTAATTTTTTTTTTTAAGGGAATTTTTTTTTTTTTGATAATTTTCATTCCAAAATTTCATAAAAAAAGTAAAAGGTATGCATATTTTGTGCTCTTCGTTGTTAAAGTTTGAAAGAGGAAATGCGGTGAGAATGTCTTTATAAACGCTATCTTCCTGCGTGAAACCGTCTTTTTATGAAGGTATAAAGAAAAAAAAAACGCTTAACTTTGCCTTTCATCACCTTTCTCGATTTTTTTTTTTTATCACAGAGCACAATATGTTGATTTTGTACGTTTGTTGTAACAACAGTGCATAAATATTTTTTAAAACTCATTGCTTTTTCTTCCTGTTTTTTTTGTTTTTGTTTTAATACTTACGTAGTTTGTAGTTGAATTACTAGCACTTACACCGCCGTTACTAGCATAGTTTGCTTTTGAACCAACACCGCCATTGCTCGCGTTGGCATCTATAAAAATGCCACTCGGTCGATTTCCCAAAGGTGATGAAGTGACGCTACCCGTTGTACTTTTTTGAGCATTCAATATATCCGGTTGCTTTTCGATGCCTTGTTTTAATGTGTACGCAACCACCAAGCGTTGATGGCCGGGGCCAGTCTCCAGTGGT
The DNA here is from genome assembly GCA_000688715.1 of Glossina pallidipes. NCBI lineage: Eukaryota > Metazoa > Arthropoda > Insecta > Diptera > Glossinidae > Glossina > Glossina pallidipes. The sequence goes on along the minus strand of KK499942.1, from coordinate 448,602 downwards.
GCAGTAACGGTAACATCCATGCCTATCAAAATGAATAAAACAAATAGCAAAAAAAAAAAAAGAATGAAAAAAATGCAAAATAAAAATAATAATAAAAATATATTGCAAGCAAAAAAAAAAAAAATAAAATGAACGAGAAAGTGTATGGAAAAATTCAATACTTATACTCGTACGTGTGGGTGGAGAATCCATCGGTTTTTCTTCATTTACTTTTAATCAAAAATAAATATTTGACGGCTTAGAGTGCTTTTCACAACCAAAAGAAAACATTGTAAAGGGTTTTGCGAATTTTCACAAAGAGGACCCTCGAAGATGGGTTATTGATCGTTAGTCGATGTTTTATTGTGTGAGTGTTATTTAAAATTTTCTGTAGCGAAAAATTTGCGTTCATAAGAACCTAACTGTGTAAAAAATGGATTAAAAAAAAAAAATCTGTTTGGCGGTATTTTTTGTGATAATCTTTTATAATCATTTACGTGATGCGGTTTACGGACATGTACCATGGCGAGCGTGCTTTACGCTGTTGTTTGGTTTACTTAATTTCTGTTAATCTTCTCTGTACGCGTGCATTTTCCTACTTTGGTGGAAATAAACTGAATGACGTGTATACTCGAAATTGGCAAACGAAATTGTACAGGTCCGCAATTTACCACTTTTTTTTTATTTTTATCTGCTAAAGAGCTTTAGTTCCACTAATGGAATGTCAAGTGGAGAAGAATGTCTTAGGAACCTACTGATAGCTAAAGGAAAATCTTTAGAGCCTTTAACGAGTGTTATAGATACTTCAGGATGGCGATATATTCACTTTGCGGCAGAAGAAAGCCTCAGAGAAGTACATATATGCTTGACTAATGTTAAATTTCGAACGCACCTAAGCATATTTGTCTGTCCACCTGTATGTCGACTCATGCCGTGTCATGTCATGTGTAATATCTACGGTAGACATTTTGCTTTTCACAAGAATGAAAACATTGGCTTTAAAGAAAATTTGAAATGGAGGGCAAATCGATCAAGGGACACGCCTATAGTGCAATCAAAGCTTCTTTCAAGGTTTTTTGCTCATTGCTCATAAACTCTAATAGGCAGACAATAAGAACTTTATACATATATTCTACAAAAATGGAAGTAATCAACCACGCCCATCTAATACTATAGGTTAGGAAAACACTTTGTTATTTTGCCTTTTTTTAAGTTCCTTCTAAAATAAAGGATTCAGTCACGGTGATTGCAAGTGCGGATTGTAGGCATATTTACACAATGGAGTTACCATTCAAAAGTCAATTGACAGGATTCAAGTAAGAACACGTATTTCAATTGTATTTGGGTGTTTCCAATTTAGTGATCGGACTAGTTCGACATATTAACGCGAATCAAAAATATGCCATGAATGTAACATAACATAAAATCGTTTCATACAAAGAGCTGTAAGCCTTATTAATAAGTAGCAAGACTAAGTATTCTTCGACTGCTTTAGTGCGATACATTAAAAATTTTCTTCCGCCCAGCTACACTGTTCAGGTGCAATGTTATTTGAGGTTTTTCCATCATTTCATCACCGATTCTGTCACATTTGCTTTAACTCCGTCTGACTTGTGCTTACGTTCGAAACATAAAAAGCTCCTGAGAGCTTCAAGTTTTAGTCTGATTGAAAAGATTAAAGCAAATCTATCGAGGCATTTTTATAGACTAGGACACCTCTTTGAATACTTAATGTACTGATGTGAAGTTTCACGCAAATGTTAGTTAAGTGCATCTACTTTAACAAAAAGTCTCTTCGGTTGGATATACAAACGCGATTCAGACCGAAGATTCTGAATGTCTTTTAATCATTCACTAGCGTATGTTGTTTAATGGGTACTGAAATATTTAAAAAAATATTTACGACATCTAAAGCTAATTCACGTCTACACTATTGGATGTTTCAAAAACGTTCGCATGTACTTTGTCCGTAAATCAATCAATCGACGACATGTGGAAGTTTTAGACGCTTTTTCAAACAAAGTTAAGAAAGAATATTTTTCAAATAGTTCGCGCTGAATAAAATGAACGGTAGTGTTAAAGGGAAGGGATGGGTCTTCATAAGAAAGTTAGGGAACTTGGAAAGTCCGTATGAAATCACAAAATGTTCAGATATCCATATATATGATATCTAGGATCATATTTAAGGACATACTATAAATCTATGACTGCATAAGTTGTCCTTTATTAATTTATACATCAGGTGCTTTAATTTAATTTACTCTGCTAACTGTTTTTTCTTTTTCTCTATCGAATTTTTATTGTTTATTTACCCAAATGTTTATCCTTGTCGTCACATATATTACGGCCGCCTTGGCAGCGACGTTTCCTAATGGCAACAACCACAACAAATAGTATACCAATGCCAACAGTAAAAAGTGTACCGGTCAACAAAGCAGCTATCGGTAATATTGAGAGACCCATACGACCATCTGTTTAATGAAAAAGAAAATGTCATGTTAGATGTTTATAGAAAATAAAAGCAGACAGAATAATAATTACATCAAATCACAAAAATATATAAATTAATTATTATATTCTCCGTTTCACAATTCATGCATATACCAGTTCTTCTTAAAATCCCACATTCTTTGTGGTCTTTCGTTTTCAAAAAGTTTTCCTCTAAGCGAAACTATACTTCAACCCCTTGCAACGATGATAAATTATATCTTTTATGAAAGCTCGCTATTGTTTTCTGCAGGTACTCATTGTACGTTCATAAAATGATATATATATTGTATGTAAAAAGCAAGCTTAACTTATATCTTAATAAATATATATATATATATATATATATATATATATATACATGTAAATATATAGAGCGCATCCCACTCACAGCGAGCAGCGGTCATAATATATTAGATTCATTTATCATAATTATACATTTCTGTGGTAATTAATCAAACGATAGTTTTTGTTGTTTTAAAGAAAACAAAAAAAAATATTATTCCGGGCATACGTGCTTACAACACCTACCATGTACACATTCACATGAAAGATTTTATAATATTAAGCGATTGTATAATTATAAGCCCTTTTATAAAATATAATTCCATGTTATATAATGATTCGCAATTCGAATGGTGGAGACATCCATATATGTTATGCAATAAGCACATGCGTTACACAACACACGCAATGCCTTACAAATTGTGACATTTTGTTATGCTTAGCATGATTAAAAAAATGCTTACTTTGACCCTAATTAATGACTTTAATTGCACTCTGTACACAAAACAATGAAATTCTTTTGGTAAACCATTTTAGCTGTAGATTTTCTCCTCGATTATAAGATCCATTGAAAATCTATATTTCCAGGCTTAGATTTCATTACTTATTTAGAAAATCTCTTCTCGCTATTAGCGTGGTATAAGGGGAGATCTATGAAATTCACTTTCCAATTCAATTTTCGTCTCCAAAATTTCAAAAATTGTGTAGTTTTTAGCATAACAGTTTTACCAGAGAAATGGCAAGACGATATGAGATGTAATGAAGCTTTTGTCCTTTGAAATGTGCCAGGTTTTTTATGTGCTCGCAAGAGATGCGGACAAAAAGAGTTTCATAAAAGAAAGAAGAAGAAGAAGGAAATAAAGCTATTTCATCGTCCACGCTAAAGGCGCAAAGACCTTGATTGATTTCAGCCTCGTAGGGTATACCTTATTAATAATTTTTGAATTAAATAAGAATAAAATTTTAAGTTAAAATAATTAATTAATTGGTATTAATTTAATTAATTAATAAATAATTATAAATAATTATAAATTAATAAATAAATAATTAATTAAGACAATTAATACATTTAATGCATTAATTAATTAATACAATTAATTTATTAATACATATGATTAATTAATACAATCAATACATTAAGTAATTAATATAGTTATTAATATAGTATTAATTAATTAACACCAGTTATTCTTATAACGATTTTTCCAAATAGTGCATTATATGGGAAGGCCAAAGGCAGACTGATAGTCCGAGTGGATGAAGTCCCCGCTCGATTAATTAGGGTTTCGGCCACTTGGTATTCGGTAAGGGACAAGTACGTACAAATTCTTTGGTGTTACCGTTAGGAGTGTCCGTGAGCAAGCTATAGAACTTAGCTGTGACACGTACGCTTGCCTCATAGGCCTCCATTCCTCTTCATCGCATGGTTCCAGGGATTACAGTTTTACACTTTAGAGGACTGTCAGGGCAAACAAATTTTTATTTATTCTATGTTACAGGTCTTAAGATGCTTTCCCGCGTGGAATTCATCTTCTGTGTGAAGGATGCAAGACATAGTAGCTAATAATGGGCAATACCTTGAATGCACTCTTCTTTATATTGCTCTTGAAATATTCGGAAGCTTTTTTCCTCATTTACTAAGTCTAATAGTAGTTAGTAAGTAGCTAGTACGACAAACTCTTCGACTTTTTTTTTTTTGTAAAAAAGAATTCGTTTTCTAAGAAAGTTTTGTCATCATTCACTTACTTTGATTTAAGCGATTATCGTAAAATGTGTTAAATAAGCCAAAGATGAAATGCCATATTTATGGTGCGTGCAAATTATATGCATACACACACGAATTGGCAGTTATGTACAGAAATATTATCACTTCCATTGACAAATGAATTTTATGAACGTTTACTATGTAACACTATTTCGTATCTAGTGTAAAAATCAATAAAATGCGAACGCAGTCAGTTAGTTTATTCAGTTGGACGGTCGTAAATATGTTACTATCTATAAATTCATGTTCATTTGGAACATTTGTTAGTTACGACTTTCTTTCTTGTTGCTTATACGGTATGACGATGCGTCTGTGAAGATGATAATGATGATGACTAAGTGAAAATTATTATTGTTATCATCGGACCACTTAGTTTTGTACCGTTAAATGAAAGCATTATAATATCCATTGGGACATGTTTCGATATTCTACGCATAAGACAATTGGGAATTTGTGCAGATTGTGTAGTACTTTGACACATCACATGTTAGAATATTGGAAAACAACTGCGCTTAAGATTGACGACCGTGTTTTAAGCGATATCACAGAGGCGTCACAAAGTATTTTTTTTCTTGTGATTTTTGGTGATTTTGGTGTTTTGAGAAAAGATTTATAAAAATGCAGTGTTTTCTTGTGCCCTGGAATCTATCAAATTTGATGCAAGGTCACAAAACCTAGGATAAGAAAATACATGACATGAGAATGCATGGCAAGTGATTAGACGTACGCCCGCGTCTGCGTCTGCGATAAATAAGAACCGGTGTGGTGGAACAGTTAACCGTCTGTTCTTATTGTAAATCAGCATAAAGTACTAAGTGCATCGTACGTTTAACTCTTTACAATTGACGAATAAGTACAAGAACACATAATAAAATGAATTGAATAGTGAATGATGGTGACGATTATTCACATTGATATGTAACAGCACCATAAGGGAACCAACTCAAGATTAGCGCACCGATAGGATCGCACACGATAGAAACGATCCATTAAATCGAAATTTTCTTCTAAAGAGACTGCTTTACTAACTGGGTATTGCCTATCTAGCTAGCAAAGCTGGACGAATAATGAGACACAATTTTATTAACTAACTTAACATACTTTTTATGTTCTTACAAAAATATAAACTAGAATAAGATTTTAGGTTGATCTAGTTATGTCAATCTGTAGTCTACCAGGTCGTGCGAATTGAAATAGAAAATGAAAACATTTTGTGTTACCTACTGACTGTAGCTGAAAAAAAAAGTCGAAATCACTTGCAATCATCAAAAAATGATGGCTTTTACAATCAATCTTCCTCGTGAGAACTTATTTCAACTTATTTGTTAAAAGAGCAAATGTAAGCGACGCGATTCCCATGATTCCGATTAAACACAAAAAGATAGCATAAGCGATCAAACCTCTACCTTATTTTTGCTAAGCTGCGGTGTGTTTTCATTATTTTACAAAGACAATATTAATAATAAATATCGTAAATAGTATAATGGATTCTTGAAAAATAAAAGAAAATATGAAATCCCTCATAAAATTGTCCTTGAGCAAGTTTAGGCTCTTTCTGAGCCTTGTTCGATAAAACTTTACTTGAAGTTTACAGAGATAGTCTTTGGCTAGAAAGTCTTACTTAAAAATCATCTAATAAAAAAATGCGGAAAAGGCTGCACTGCTCGTAACATATATGCATGTTCTTCGTCGGTTTAATTCTGCATATAATGTCGATTCCAGGTTGACATAGGAATTTGCCTAAGAGCCACAATGTCAACAGGCAGTCGATGTAGAAATGCAAGGAGTCGATTACTAGGAGTTGTCCATCTGTTCGTTGGAATATTGTTCAAATACTCTGTAGAAATACGAAGCTGAAGTTAAAATAAAGTTTTGAATGTAACCGTTAAGAATTCATAAGTTAGTCTAAGAAATATTGAGCTTTATAATAAAGAATTAGCAAGCACAAACGTTAGACTTTATTTGCTGACAACTTTATATTTTCATTTTTTTTCGGTATTTTAAGCAAAATTCGATATCAAATTTTTATAAATTTATACAAAAATTGAACATTATTACTAAATATTCTTCATAATTCTACTTCAATTTCAATTTCAAATGCGTTTTTGATGTTATCTCACATCTTTAGGAAAAGGTGTTTCAACGTTAATTAAAAATCTTAAATTTCAAATCTGCCCCACAGTGTTGAATTGTGTACCGTTCAATATGCCTTTTTTGTTTTTGTTCTTCTTTTTAAATAAATATCCATCTCTACTTTTGTGTAGAAATTTCAATGAAATCAAATACAAAATGTAATTTACAAAATTAAATTAAATTTTTTTCTTTTCTTTCTTCAAAATAATTCCGAAGGTTTGTTTGTTTCGTTTCTTTGTGTTACTGTGTTTTACACAAAAGGATTATCTTCTTATCATTATTCTTTGAAATGCATTTTAAATAAATTACTTACGCCTACGAAGACTATCAATTTTACTTAGATAAGTAGACGCAGTTATAGAAATTTATCAAAAAGAAGAAAGGTTTCGGTACAAATGTAACCATTAAAATCTTTTGAAAATCGGTAAAAACCTTTGAATTGGAACACCTACTATATGTGTGTGTATTGATCTGTTAATAAGCAAGACAAAAAAAAATTCGATTATATGACAAAGATATACAGGATTCAGTGAAGAAGCGTTGCGTGTACCGACTGTTTTTATTTCGAAATAATTTTGAATCCTAAATAATAGGTTGGTGGGAAGTGACGACGCTCCTGCAAAGTTGAAGATTTGAGTTGAAAATTGCCCCGAGTTGCAAGAAACAAAAAAACACAAATCGAAGTAACTGGCACTTGCTTGACTGGGCTCGAAAAAGTTTTTTTAGTTTCCGCAATGTGAAGAGAAATTTTCAGTAGAAAAGTACATAAAGAACGAGTAACCTTTTGAAAAAGAAACACAGCTTGCCCTCAAAAAGAATCGTCTGCACTAAAGGGTGTGATCGTCAAGATCCTTCGCACGGCGTTAAGTATATTTTTGAAAAATAGGAAATTTATTTATTGTTCTTTTTTATTATATATCTTGCGATTAATTAAATTTTTAAATGTAAATCATAATTTCGGACATAAAAAATGTTCTCAAATTTCCTTCATTCATTTTTTTATGCTGTAAGGTGTCTTACGAACTGGCTTTAGAACTAGTAAATGATGACAATAGAAGGTTCGATGTAAAGTGATGTTGTGTTCTTGTTCTCTATTGTTATTGACTTGTAAGAAAATGATAACATTTTGAAATATAAATGAAAAAATATAAAACATATAAATGACAAGACAATATATTCTGTTTGTTTATTAGATTACAGGCAATTTTGCCAGGCACTAAAAGTAATACAATGAATTTTTTCCCCTTTTCCCCATTGTCCCCTCTCCATCCACGCTATAGAGAGAATATTTTCAAAAAAAGAATTCTTTGTATTATGTCTTAAATAGACTGACAGAGATTCCTAGGAGATAAATTTCACACTTCACAGGTAAGAATATATATATGTACATACATTGTACAACGATAAATACAGGCATACTTATACATACTGTGCGAATAAAATTTTATTAAATGAAAATACATTTCCTACAGCTTAGGTTTTAAGTTTTTGTTTGTTTAGTCGAGTAGAGCATAAATTGAATATAAGCTGTTACGGAAAAAGAAAAAAAAAGCAAAAGAGAAATGCCAAACGTTTCTTCAAAACTTACCTTTCCACGCAACTTAATGTAGATTCATTCACACATTACACAAGACATTTTCAAATTTTGTTATGTCAAATACCGAAGCTATTAGGGATTTCTCAAAGAAAGCAAGCTATGCCTGAGAAGGTGTGAAAGCATTTATTTCAGTTCGATTGTAGATTTGCTTCCCTTCCTGAGATATATCGTATTTAATACAAAGACATTTTGGTTGCTTACTAGGTACGTAAATATGAAACCGAAGTTTGCCCATTAACGGTACTAGCATCAAATCTAGAGAACGCAACTATGCAAAGCCCTTTTCTTTTACAACTTGGATATCTGGCAAGAATAAGTAGCCGTAATACCAACGCATATGGCACTGCAAAAGTATCTTTTTTTTATAGAACGAAAATGTCGAGTTTTATGCCAAATAAGGAGCATTCGTCGAGATCATTTTTATTATTTTTTTTTTTTTGGGCGAACGATAAAAAGGAGAGTCGTATTTTCCATCACATCATGGGGCTGAAAAATGGATCTATTATGAGAGTCCCAGGCGTAAAAAGTCATGGACTGACCCCAGCCTACCAGCCACATCGACTGTGAGACTAAGTCGCATTGACAAGAAGACAATATTATGTACTTGGTGGGTGTGGTCTATTATTAACTGTTAGTCTGATGACATTAATTTGATATGCCGAAATACTTGTACAGACTTTTGTCGAGGGCGAGAGGAATAATTGTAATAATGGTTCTAAATGATCCTCTTTTATAGGACTCGTCCTTCATCAAAAATATGTACGAAATACCATTAAAATTTTTCTAAAACTTTCGTTTGCCTACAAAGATAGACAGACGGATGGGCAGACAGACAACTATATATCGATTCATTAGTATAAAAAAAGGCAAATCTATCATAATGACTTCTCAGTGTTACATACATGTGCGCAAGCCTAGTATGGTACATAAGACGTACACAAGACGTGTAGTGCGTAAAACAAGTTTTACGGGCATTTTCATGTTATAAACTGTTATTCTCGTATTCAAGAATGAGAAGGAGAAGTAGCGGAGGAAGTGAAAGTCAGATGTGCAGAACTATAGAACATGGCTTCACATTAAACCATTAACGGTAATTGACTGCGATTTTTACACACTCCAAGGGTTCGAAAATAACTCTTAGGTGTTATAAATTTTCCATAGTAATATCTCTCGTTTTGATTAGCAGTGAGCACTACTTGCTATTTCTCCATTTCAACTCAGATATGCTGCACTCTTGGCTGATAGAGATACAAAGTCTTTTCAACTGATACTTGAGCAAAATTCTAAAAATATGTTAACCAAGATCACAAAGTTTCATACTAAGTCGAACTAATTGCTGAAGTTAGTCACGAAAAGGTGTTTTAAGGCCAGCACTTACATACGTCATAGCTAGTGGTGTACTAAGATTTTCCAAAACTTTTAAGTGCCTATCGTTTCCAAAAGTGTTTTATTTAATTTCATTACCAAACAGCGAAATTCTTCAAATATTCCTTTTGTTTTTTTTTTTTTGTCCCGTTCAAGTGGCAGATTGCGATTCTTGGCAATGATAAAAGGTTTTTGTTGTGTTATTCTACATCGCTTGCTTGCACACACAAGAAAAAGGCAAAAAAGTTTGAAATTGAAATTTCATAAATGGATAGAAACTTTTGCGGTTAACTGTAAGTAATTCGTAGGGAAACGGCTCTGGTGCGTCCTTTTGTGCATTACAAAGGAAATGAAAAAACTAACATGCTTCTATCGTTCCGTGATAGGTAATACAATTACGTTTAAACCAACGTGTACTAGAGAATTGCAATTTTTGTGTTGTTTGTTTAGAAAAAGCACAACAACTTACATACTTTCTTACATCGGCAACGTCTGGAATACGTTGATTTATAGACGAACGCAGTGCGTTTAGGACATTCACAAGTAATTTTTCAAACAAAGACAGTTATTTCCTTATGGTCATAGGAAGGATAATGAACTTTGCATACCTACTTGGGCAAGAAAAGCGAATGCATGCAATAGTAAAAGGACTTCTCGCTCTCTCTGTATCTTCCGTGAAAGTCGCTCAATCCGTAAACAAATGCAACTACAGAGATAGAGGGAAGGAGGAAATTCTTGTATGTATGTGTATAAAACGAAAGGTAAAATTTGCTTCTTATCATCTTTTTGTTGAGTTGAGAGAAGGCAGTCAATGTAAACACTGGAAAATTTCATTTGTGCCTTCTGCCAAAATTCCATAAAGTAAACAATATAATTGCAATTAGTTTTGTTTGCATTTCGTTACCTTATGCAAAAAAAATTGTGTTTTTTTTTTTATTTTTACCGCTAATGATATTTAGCGATAAGAACAAGTTAGCCAACTCGCGTACAACTAGACGGGTATATTGCTTACCTCGAGCTCTATAAAATGGATGGTAAACAATTTTTGATATATTTACATAAAATATATTTTTCCAAAATCTTTCCCCTCTTTACTCTCTTTACACGCACAACTCGGTGACGCGAATTTATTACACAAGTTCTCGTGAAAATAACCAAATATTTGTTAAACATGAGTATCTTGTGATTGCGCTTTAAAACCATGCAGTTATGTACATGATTCCACAAAAGAAGTTAGTAAAACTTCTATTTTCCGTCCGTCAGTGGACCGCTAACTTTATCATAATAATCATGTAACTAATATCACTTAATAGTCGAATTAAAAAGTGTTGAGCAAAGTGATTACGAGACGCTCTTAGCATAAGTTGCGACGAGCCATCCCAGATGCTATGTCACTTTTCATAAATACCGGGACAACAGGAAACTGTAGTAAAACTACATTATATCTTATATACCCACTGGGCTGCTGCCGCCTCTTCGCCGTCTTTTTCTTTTTCCTCACGCGCCATATTTCACCAAAGTGGAGCTTAATCCCTTTCGTATGATCTTTCAATTTCAATATGCTGCTCGCGACGACTGACCCATCCGCGATTTATGTTTTTAGATGGGCAGTGAACACCCATTGCTATCATTACACTCAAGACTAACAGTCTACAAAATCAGACTACGACGGTTGGTTTCTGCACGATTGGGCGGAATCGTCCTTCCGTTCGACTCGACTCATTTGATCTAAAATAATCCTTGAAAGGTTTTATAACGAGTGATGGAGTGTGGAGTAGAATCTAAAATAATAATAAGCGATGGTAATCACGGCAGACGAGGTCGCACTGACGTCCTTATGTCTGACGATGCTGTGGCAACTTGGAGCATTACGAACTGACGTCACTACGTAAGATGAAGAAATTAATTTTGAATAAGATTGCGGTCCCGATTTAAAGTAAAAAACTAGAGGAAGATAGAAGGGCTGTCCATTCTCCTGGGTCTTTAATAGTACGTTCAAGTTGACATATGACGATTTCTCACCGTTTGACTGTCATTTCCTGCACGTTCCAATACGTTTTGATCAACAACTAATATTTAATTGGACATGCTTGTTGTGTTGCCGGAAAATTTTCAGTAGGATTGTTATTACCAGTACCGAAAGGCCCGATTGATATTCATATGTCTTTACATGTTCTACAAACGAGTTCGTCCTTGGGAACGGGATGGTTTGCAAACATAGGAGAACATTGATATCTATCTTCTTCTTCTTGTTCTTTTCCGCCATGCTTTTAGACTAGTTTTATATTCTTATGCAACATAGGCTGTGCAAGATTTCATTGTTGTATTAAATTACCTGAACGTTTCTCTGCCTCATTAATTGGTATGTTCTCCAAAATGATTGGCTCGGAACGGCCTTTTTGATTTACGCTATATACGATAAGATGAAGTGCGGGATTTGGATCCGGATAGTAATCCATAGGTGTTAGATCTATCAAACATATAAAGAATACATAGAAAAAATATGCTTTAAAATTGGAATATCTTGGGTGAATCATTATCACATCGTTACATGTTGTAAACGCGTTTGCACATATATATCTTTACATTTTAGATAAATCGTATGAAACTTTATGTAAGTAAATGAAAGGAGATATCTGTGTACACTTTTTCGTAGGTTTAAAATAAATTTTTGCAAAGTAACTTTTCGGTGAATTTCCACTTGAGAGGCTTTTGCTGATGAAAACCTTGCATTCACACACACTCAACGTATAATCACACATGAGCGCATTTTCTGATTTACAGATAATTACCTTTAATGAGTGTATTTTCTGTGTTCTATCCTGTTCCCTATTCAATGTGCAATGTGCTCTTCGATGCGGGTATGTATGTGTGTGCGTGCACATGTATATACGCTAAGGTATGAAGATTAATTAGGTGGTTTTAAGTGGTAGCGACTAGGTAGTAGATAATAAGTAGCAGAAGGGTATAGGGGGGGGGGCGGTATTGTCAACAAAGTCTTTTAGGCATAGATAATGAGGTCTACCTAACACAGCTATAATCTTTCCTTCGCTCTCATCGCGCGATCTCGTTCTCGCTTATTTTCAAAACAAATTTACCTCTAAATGTAATCATCAAACTTTTCGATTTTTGTTTTTTCGCTTTGAAAAACTTTTTACCAATAGCTAATGACTATTAGCAAAAATTAAACAGTAAGAAATTCATGACTTTCTGTTCAAGTGTACTTGCTTGTTTACAAGCAGGAGTGTGAGTGCATGTCGGACAAACGTACTAAAATCAAACTTTTTGCTTTAGTTACAAATGAGAAAAACGAAATTAACTTTTTTTTTTTTGTTTTTCTAGTTTATTCTTTTCATTAAATTCTTTCACTTTGTAAATATAATGATGTATGTATGTGTGTTTGTGTGTGCGCCTATTTGGTTGTGCGACTTCTGTTTGGCATACCAAAAAAATTCACATCACATCACCTACTACACCTACAATATAAGCTAGCTTTTGTGTAACGGTTGCCAAAAATGTTTGTTGGCTCAACTCCATCGTTACCTTTTACAGATTATTTTCGCGTGTTTAATGAGCCAAATTTTGATTATTGAAGTTTTTTTTTTCGCTTTATTTCTTTGGCATACCAAAAGTACCAAGAGTTGTGTATATATGTGCACAACGCAGTTGATAGCATTACACAAAACTAGATATTCATGTAACGGCACGGATTCAGAATTTCATTTTAGTGTGTTTCCTACTTTGCTTCCATTCTTTGCGTTCTTGGTTGGTTTTTGTTTGCGTTAATCTATTGACGAAGCTTTTGCGTTAAAATATTTAAATGAATATGTATAAAAAAGATAATCTAAAAAGTATTAAGCTTTTCTTGGTTACAAATAGACAATGGAAGTATTATGAGTAGAAAAGCTTCTGAAACCTTTTTTTTAAACCACATGGCTATAAATCATCTTTGGTTAACGTTGACATCTTTCATTAATTCCATGCTTTTAGAATTTCTTAGAGAATAGCAAATGCTACCTTTTGTCATGCAAAGGATGTATTAAAACTTGTTAACCAAGACTTTCTAATCATTTTGAAATGTCCCTCCCGCATAAGCTAAGGATAAGCATCTAATGAATTTAGCTGAGTTTACAACATCGGTTCTACTCTGAATCGTTTCGACACCTGATTGCCAACAATTGTTGCCACTGCTAACTAACGGCAACTGGAGAGTGAAGACCGTTACTGTTCTGATTTTATCAAAACCTTCTTGAACAGCACAGAGACCTCTCAAACCACAAGTATTCTTTTTCTGAGTAGTTTTCATGTCCTGACAAGATCGCTTTATAAAAAATTTATTATGGAAGATTTTTTTGGGTGTGGCTATTGCCACGGAATACGAAATTTCATATAAAATCACACAACTTAAGCCAAAAAGCACATTAGTGCTAGCGGTCGCAATGTCGTAATGCGGGATACAGATTGCTAATCGTTGCAAAAGCTCAATACTTTTTCGATTATCTATTATACCTAAAAGCAGGCCTGTTTGCGTATGCATCTGCAAATATTTGATAATACATTCCATGTGTATATGTGCGAATATCTAAGTATGTGTTTGCTTGTTTTAAATAATTTGTTTGTGAAAATTTAACGAAGCATAAAGCTACGATTACCGATAGGATGATGAGTTGAAGTCTGTAATTTCCATCAACACTAACTTAACAATTACTTCTGTGTTGGTTACTCAACGAACAGTGGAGAGAGAAAGAGTGGGAGAGAGAGAGAGAGAGAGAGAGAGAGAGAGAGAGAAAGAGAGAGAGAAAGAGTGGGAGAGAGAGAGAGAGAGAGATGGAGATGGAGATGGTGATGGCGAGACAGAAACGAAGTCTGTACACAAAAGACCTCTTCATTAGAACAAAGCAAAATCCTCCTTATGTGCATTGATGTCTTACTCACAAATTTCGTTTATTACTTACCGCTTAAATCAATGCGAAATATTGGTACATCTGCATACGTGCTCGATGTGTTTAAACGTAACTTTTTCGTTTTTGAGTCATAAGCTTCCAAATAGAAATGTTGCTGGAGACCGCCGTCATAACCTGGCATACATTCTAATTCCATTGTTGAATAGATAATGTTATCATAATTATCGAAATTAATGCTACCACCACCACCGTTACTGCTTGAACCAAGGCTGTTGCTACTGCTTATATCTGAATTACCGTAAGTGCCGATAAGACTATGAGTAGCAATGCCGTTGTGAAAATTGTATTCCATGCGTGAATAATCAAAATGTGGCTCATTATCAATGCTTGCCTTATTGATGTCATCGTTGTCGTCAGTGTTGTCACTGTCGTTCTCATCATCGTCACCATCAACAACAACGTCGTCATCATCATCATTATCATCGATATCATGTTCTAGATTCTCGTCTTCGTCAAGGCCAGCGTTTTCAACATCATCCATACTTTCCATAGTATCTTCGGAAATTCGATTATTATTGTTGCTGTTGTCGTCGTTAGAATTATCAATCGCTTGCAGTTGAGTTTCCTCTTTGCTTTGGCTTAGCTGTTGTTTCATAGCGTAATTGTTTACAGTTGACTGCGGGGCATGCTTAGTATTGACCGTTACATCGTCATCGCTATCATTATCTTCCAAAATTTTTGAATCAGTTAGTGTGTTGTAATCGTCCAGCATACCATCTAAAATATTTTGTGCATCCTCATCATCTGTCAGTTCATCTTCTTCAATATCGTTGTCAGTCTCACCATCGATTTCATTGATATCAAGTTGTGCATCATCGACTTCTTCTATTTCATTAAAATTACTGTTATGGTTACTTTCAACATTTTTGTTGTTTTTGTTTTCGTCGTTATTGTTGCTACTAGTACTTGCACCGGAACCTGTCTCAATACCTACAGAACTGTTGTTATCGAAAACATCAATGTTTTCTGTTTGCTCATCATCCCCTTGATAGGCGCTGTCACCGGCGTTAACTGCCACCACTGCTGCCAATGATGTCTCTCTACTATTAATAATTTCAACGGAATTCGATGGTTTTGTGGGCAGCTGGATATTTCCCGTTGCTCGACTGATTATTTTAGGTGCACTCGGTGGCAATTTTGATTGTTGTTCTTCTTCTTCTTTACTCCAATTATTATCGTTTTCGATACTATTCCTTACTTTCTCAGTACTGTTGCTGCCATTCACATATTTGGAGCTAAGGTGAATTTCAGATAGGTTGGGCATCTGACCGAAATATCTTTCTTTGTTATTACGAGCTGTCAATGATTTGCGTATACGTTTTTTATCATTCAATTTTAATGAATCAGGCTTGATATTAAGTTCATTTCCATTGCCTGCAGTTGATGGTTTGTCATCCTCTACTTGAATTGTGCCGCTGTATTGCTTTAATGTAAATGCAGAAGTTGAAGTAATAGAAGAAGATGAAGAAGAAGAAGAAGAGGAAGAAGAACTTATTCCATTGCTGCTGACGGCACTAGATTTATCTTGTTGTACCTTCTCTCGGCCAATTGCAATTTCTCGTTTGTTGATATGTCTGCTT
This sequence comes from Glossina pallidipes, assembly GCA_000688715.1. Taxonomy (NCBI): domain Eukaryota; kingdom Metazoa; phylum Arthropoda; class Insecta; order Diptera; family Glossinidae; genus Glossina; species Glossina pallidipes. Next base: position 432,447 of record KK499942.1, on the reverse strand, counting down.
TGTACAATTGATAACGACGCTGTAGATGCTTTTTCTTTGGCAGCCGAGTGGTGTTCGTTACTGTTATGAGGATGAGGATGGGGATGAGAATGATGATGATGATGAATTTCTTTATTATTCAGTTTTCGTTTCTGTTGGGTTTTGGGAGACTTGTTATGATGACTCTTACGGCCGGTGTTTAGTAATATTTTCGTTGTTTTTATTGTTCTTACCGCTGCCATAACGTTTTGCGAAACTTTTGTAGTAGACAGTGACAAAGTTGAATTCAGTTTTCTTTTTTTGACAATTTTTGTAAAATCTTTGCTATTATACTGCTTTTTAGGTTTGCAATCTTTCCAATATTGTTGTTGTGCTGCTTTTTGTCCTTGCTGAGTCCGTTGATCTTTCTCGGTAGAAATTTTTGCAATATCACCAACAATACTACGGTCGTTTTTACATTCTTTGCCATTGTGGTATTGCATTTCATATCTTGATGAACGTTTTCTGCGAGTTTTCTTTTTTATATCATTGCTGATGTTGTTGTTGTTGTTCTTATTCGCCTTTAACTGCGCTGGCAAAGATAATCCATCATTTTGATGATTATTGATAAACGCCTTTGATGCTGCAATGGTAATTGGTCGTTCACTTGAGGACTCAACGGTATGTGGACGATTCTTATTAACACTTGTGGTTTGTTCTAGCGATTGTTTCGTTCTTCCTTTAGATTGCTTTGAAATTTGCTCATCTTTAAAACCCACCAGCGACTGTGATGGGGTAAATGATGTACGTTTTTTCAGACGCTGTTCTTGTTGGTTATTTACGTTTACCGTTGATGCTTGTTGACGATATTTCTGCTGTATCATTTGTTGGTGCCTGTTATACATTGTTATTGACTGGTTTTTTCCAACTTGTTGTGCCTCATGATTAATGCTTTTATTGTTAGTGCCGTTGGTGTTTTTGATAGCAGTAGTTGTAGTACTACTAGTGGATCTCTTATTATTGTTATTGGCGCTGTCATCATTATTGTTGTTGCTGTAGTTTATTTTGTTGCTTGTCCTCTTAACGTCATCAGTGTAAACTTTTCTATTGCTACTGATTTGATTGCTATTGTTGTTGCTATTAGTGCCACGAATGCCACTACTATTGCTGTTTTTGCTTCTACTAACGTTATACGGATGATGTTGTTCATTATGTCTCTCACGTACATATTCCATATGCGGGAAATTTGATTCGTGCCTCCCATACTGTGTTGGCATAGCCATCATCATTTGATTGGCGTGCATTGTTGTTTGATTCGATGAATTCAATGAAGCCGAAGTCACTACATAGGGCCGCAAAGTACAGTTACGCAAAGCTCCGGGTTTAGCTAAAGCAATCCAATCAAAACAATATAAAGCAAAAGAAAAAATGTTATGAAAAATAGCCATAATAATAAAGCAACATTCTAATAAATGTCCAAAATAAAATAGGAGACACAGGGAGAGCGAAAGAGAGGAGCGGCAGTAGTAAAATTTTTATTGATTTGTAATAATACAAATTTGATGGCAGCTCAGAGCTTACTTGAATTTCCTTGTGTTTATTTATGCAATAATTAAAATTTTTATTTACATAAAAATCAATTTCTTAACTTACCTGCCGGTACAACTTGAAATAAACATGGTTCGGATTGTTTACCAATCGAATTGCTACCCCAACATGCTAATGTACCGTAATCGCGTTCACCTTTCGGCATATATATCAATTCACTAACAGTTTCCACTGAAACGATAGAAATAGAAGAAGATAACGAAAAACTTTTCATCGTAGCACAGTACACACACATCGTAGTAATTTACCATAGGCTTCGAAATGCGTTTCATTCGATTCAATGTATGTACGATGTACATCACCCGTTGTTGTCGGTTCTTGCATTGTAGCAAAATGACCTGATGGTACTTCAAAGTGTTCACCGCTACTAGAAAAAGTCCATTCAAATTCAATTTCGGGTGGATCCGAATTAACACGACACGGTATGGGTACCGCTTCTTCCAATGAAGCGCCAATAACAATAACTGTACTTGTACTGCAAACTGGGGCGTCTGAAAATATATTTATATTTATGTAATCTCGAAGCCATTAAGGCCTATTGTAATCGATTTCAATGTCTACCATAGATGCAATAATAATGTAAAATAAGACAAAATGCTCTTAAAGAATCTAAAGGAGAAGAAAGGAAAATTTAGGGTAAAGAGAATAAAAAACCAATAAAAAATAAAAAAGAATAAACAATGAAAAAGAAAAAAAGAATAAAAAATGAAAAAGACACTGAAACCAAGAAGGTAACAAGACTAGTAAGAAAGAAAATAACACACAACGCAATCACACCTCCGTCTAACTAAGTAGCATACTAAGTAACGAGCTAATCTCATTATTAATGGCGAAGGTTACAAGCCTACGTTTGTGAATGAAATAAGAGCCTCTTAATTGTTCCAAGCTCCGAACAAGGGAATTATAAGCTCTTATAACTCTTACCTGAAAGGAATTGGGCAAAGAGCACGTAACTCGAGGAATCAATAGCAGGTTATTACCAACTGGCTTACTAAAAGAAAAGAGATCGAAAAAGCTTCTTCTACTCCTGCCACAGAATAATGTTTTAGTGGTTAAGGAGAAGTTTAACTTTAATAAAATTAACGAAAGAAGAAGCCATAAACCTAGATATAGTGATACTGCCTCAAGGAGTGTACATATCCAACTATACGATTAAGTACCGGCCTTAATTGCCTCAGTTATGAAGTATTCGTGGAACTATGAACTATTAGTCGCATAATTACAGTTTGCCCACCATAATTATGATTTGGATGGGTGTATAGACATTCAATGAATAAAACTTTCTAAGTGGGAAACTGACCCGAGAGTACAGGGCATTTATGTGTGCAATCAAAGCATAACTTATTATCGATAATTACCCCCAGGCAGCTTAAGGTATTTGCAATTTCAATATTGGCACCATTTACCCTTAAAGCACGATTCAGATGCAGATGTTTTAGTCCAATTCACCTTAAGTTCATTCGCGGCCACGCAAAGGGAAATGCAGTCCAAATGGTAGTCAGTGTTAGCTTGATATCCTTCCAAATGGTCAACACTAACCGCAAATAAAATCTGCAAATCATCAGCAAATGTATAGGTCTTACACGAAGCTACGTTTAACGTGTTAAAGAAATCAGTCAGGACCAATGATCGAGCCGTGAGGCACTCCACTTCGCATCTTCAATGGCTCACACTTGACAGCACTACATAGAAATTGTAAACGATCCCACAGGTAGGATTTCATCAGAGCAGCGGCAGCCCGAGTTTATGAGTCAAAAGTACATGGGACACCCTATTAAAGGGCTTAGTTAGATCCAGCGACAATAACGCCGAGATATGCTTGTCACTTACTACACGTCCCACTGAACCCGTAATAGTCAGTATGCACAATCCTTGCCTGGGAGATATATCAGAAAAACCGCCTACGGATATCTTACTGTTTAGATAACGTGGCTGCCTAGTAGCTAGAAAGCGATAATATCATGTTGGCATACAAGACATTTACAGTGCAATAGTCCACAGCACCTACAGTGAACGGTCGATAACATTTAACTATCAAGCATACGTCGTCTAACAAAGGTAACACAATGGATCTAGACAACAAGTTCCATCTGATCGTCCGTCCATCCGATCATACGTCTAGCGATGTGTCCATTTGATGCTTTATATTGCAAATATCTTTCTATTACTATTGTCTACGTTCTATTTATCATTTTTTAATTTCATGGCGCGGGCAAATAAAGTTTCAAATGAAAATATGATGCAAAGAATAAGATTTTAAGAGACCAGTAGATATCGTACTAATGATGAGTTTGCAAAAATCAAAATTGTTGTCTTTTTTTTTTTTTTGGTTCTCTAATTTTTTTCCAACAAAACATTTACAAACTCATCTATTATGAAATATTATTTATTCATTTTCCAAATTACGAAACATTTTCGAAAAAAAAGAAGCATAACATAAATTTTATAATGCACTTTTTCCGCTAATGAATTATGCATTGTTATGATAATGGGAAATAATAATAGTAATGCTAACGATATAATAAATATTTATATGATTTTATAATTTTCTCTGCACCAATAAATATCCACTTTTCGCAGTACTTTATATAATTCACTGTTTAAATTTTGAGAGATCTGCATACTCATTAGAAGGCTACTTAGCTAAATGAAAGATGCGGCAAGCTGAAGAAGCGGTTTACAGACTTTTCTGAACATTGCGTTGTCATACAATATTTTAAAATTTTAAAGGATTAATGGTATGCATGCCTGCTTGGGATAAATTAACGAAACGCTCGCAATGAAAGTGATATGTACTGGCAAGATCCCAGCACGTGTAAGACTTCGACATTTGGGATAAAGTTTTGGATATCAACTGCTTTCTAATGTAAATAAATGACAGATCTCGTTTCTACCAATCATGAATGTCCAAGTCGATCAACTCTTATGCACGATATGATATTGAAATTGATAAATAGTTGCGCTAGCTTTTGAGTTGATAAACTCGAAACTTTTATTTTTGCAATTTTTTTTTATTTTGGCGACGTTGGCTCTTTAGGCATACAATACTTAACCAGTTAACTGCGTCGACTGCTTTGGAAAATGTGCAGTTAGATTGTGTCGAAAAAGTTTAGCGATGACGAAAATACTCGTCATATACATAGCATATGGTCTATGAGCTTAGGTTGTTGAAATAACTTGACTCACATTCATAGGCATAAAATTTTATGAGAAAATCCGACAAATATGGATTGGACGAAACATGACGTATGTATTTGTCATGACGCAGTTAGTTGCGGTGAACAAAATTATTTTAGGAAGAAATGCATTGACTATCAGTTTCAAAAAAAATAAATAGTCAGTCCTTCTCAGATTTATCTAAAACTAATCGAAACGTTTGGGAAATTCTGATTTCTGTTATTATTATTATTATTATTATTATTAATTTAGCCAGAGAAATAAGTTCGAAAGATAAAGTCTTAAAACGCTAAAACTCTACCCTGCTTGTGATTCGAACCCACAACCATTGACTTGCTAATCGAGATTCTTTTCGCTCAGGCAGACTCTGATTTTTATTTCCCTATAAACACATTAATATATTCCGATACTACACGTATAAATATTAGGTCAAGCTATAAGTAACTTCCGATACAACTAGATAGACCGTATTGTCCGTATTTACCCACTATAAGCCACCGAAACAAATGAGTTTTTGTGTTCACTATATAGATGAGAATTTAGTTGGTCTTCGGTCAACTGTTTTTCTTAACCGCTGAAACGGAGAATTGAAAAATGCATATTCGACAAGTCAATAGAGCTTAGGCGACAGCTGAAAAAGTATGCCGCGTATACGGAGAACGACTGATATTTGATCAGACAGTTGGAAATTGGTTTGTAAAATTCCGTTCTGGAGATACAACCCTTAAAGGGGAACCGAACAGGACGTCGTTCCTACTTTGAGGAAAAACTTTTAAGGGGAATATTGGAGCAAAATTCGCGCCAATCAACAAGGGTTGTAGCAAAAACATTAAATATAATTTTGTTATTCAATGAAACTTATTAAGTGAAGTTACTTATGGCTCGACCTTACATTATATAATAGGATACTAGTTGGAAAGTGAACATATCAATGCTTGAACTGGAAAGATGGAAATTTTTGCGTACATAATTCGTATAGATATTGCTAAGCAGCACCTTTACTTTGTAGTACGTATTTCCTGTTCAAACATTTTTATGAAATTTTTCATTTTACTTTAACAGGTGCTTGATATGCTTGCATTCGTCTTATAAAATTCCAGAATTTATTCTTTATTTACATTATTATTTTTTCTTCTTTTATCTCTCATATTCTACAGCATTTTTATCTCTTTTACCATTAGTTTTTCTTCATCATATTCCTAATGGAATTATTACTCATGAGTATATACAAAAGTTGTCTATGAATAAAATTTGAAGGCTTATTCTTAATATTAATTCGGAAGTAGGTTGCTTTGCTTTTGGTTTCAAAAAATATTTTATTTCGCATCCACAATGCTTCCATTAAAATATAAATGTTTGAAATTTTCCGTGTACAAAATATGTTTTATAAATATTGGGTCTGTAAGGCAAGGAAATTCTATTGATATGATGATGTTAGCTATGTCGGTATTTCAGATATAAGCTTAATTCAATATTTACAGTTTGCCTGCTTGCCTGCCTGTTTTTCTGCAAAAATTCCGATCTTTTAATACAAAGTGCCATAGCAAGTGGTAAATGTTTTTCACCCTACGATAAATTGGCATAAAGAGTAATTTGTGTGCATCTTAGGAGGGCTTTGCAAATGTTCTTTTTCTTTCCAATTATTGTCAAAAATTTCCGAAAAATTTCCTCTTAATAATATACTTCGACACACATATACAGCCATGGAGAGGTAAACAGCACAGACTTGACTGTGAGTATAACTGCAAATACTCATTAAAAAACTTGTGAAAAATGCAAGAAATGTACCTTTATTTTAAAATACACTTTAAATTAAATTAAGAACACAGCGAAAAAAAAATTCGTATAGTGACAAATAAAGCATGACCCACCATTAAATAGCCTGCACATGTTTCCTTAATGCTATTGGTTACTCATAGAACTTTTTTTTACAGTTACATGTTATATAGGAAGTGGGGGAAAAGTGTTTGGGCAAAACAAGTCGGTGACCACAAGAAAATTAGAACGACAGAAGGACAGACAAGTTTAGATCGTTCAAAAAAGTGATTCTAAATTGACTGGAACAATTAAGGGAAGATCCTCTTGGGCGTTGCATAAGTCCACATAAACTCAATCTACTCCTGTACCTCAACTGGTGTCAGGTATAAAAAAAATTTATTTGGACTAAGCGACATGCGAAAAGAAAAAATTCTTTCATAGTATGAATAAAAAAAATTTAGTGTTAGTTCAAATCGGTGATATTTGTGTGTCCATGACTGTATTCGCACTTTTAAAATTTACGAAGTAAAACTCTTGTGGAATTTCTTTTCCGTTCTTTCTTTTTCATTTCATTTTCATTTTGCATTGTCTGCGTTTATCTACGTGATAATAAACAGACGAACAGAAGAAGAAAACGTTTTCACTGCAATTGCTGGAAAATACTTTTATCGGCATTTCAATCGTTATCTTTTATTAAAATATGAGCACATGTTCCAAAGTAAATTTTCTTTCTCACAACATTCTCATCAATATTATAAAAAAGTTGAACAGTTATTTAGCATTAATTTATTTTCATTAAATTCAATCACTTAAAGTCGTAACAATATATCACAAACACTTTAAGAGGTCGTCGTTTCGTATATTTAAATATAAAATATTTTTGAGGGCAAAACATATCTTTACTTACATCGTATTCTAAGGTTCACCATAGCACTTGTGGTTTCTCCACGATCGTTGGCAGCAGAACACGCATACAAGCCTGCGTGTACACGAGCCACACGTTGTAATACCAGCGAACGCGTTGATATAATAATACCCCAGGATACATTTTGAGTAACGGGTACACCCTAAAAGAAAACAAATATATCACAACTTGCTCGCGCCCATGGCCACCAATTTCCACTAAACGACATACATGTGAACTCCGCAAAGTTTCGCATAATATATTATGCGAAAAGATGTTAACAAATTGAAAGTGAACGCAATGAAGGTTATATGTGTTATGGGACGGACAGACAGACAGACAGACAGGCTTAGATCAATTCAGATTATGCTTCCGAATCGATCGGTATAATAAAAGGTGGGTTTATCTTAAGCCCTTCTGCCTGTTACCTACGACCGCGCTAAGCGAATATAGTGTGGGGTATAACTAGCATTAACTAGTGCAACCGAGGGTACGATAACGTTTCTGCTCGGACTACGGATTACTAAAAAGTAATAAAGCCATAAGAAGATTATTTTATTAGTGCCTTTCAAATCGGAAAAAAAAAGTTTTCGAAACTTTCCGATTAGCAGTTTTTAACATTATGGTTATTTTTTAAATCTTTTAAATAAATGCTACTTACATTATGGGACCATGTGATGCGATGTTCCTTAGGATTTGCTTTAATATGACACTCGAAATAAACGTCATCGCCCTCTTTAATATCATCCGGCTTTAGTGTAGAGCCCAGTGATAATGTCACTTGCGGTGGATCTATATGTTTGACGATTATGTATCGTATATATACGCGGATTATGTTTGTTTATGTCAGTGTAAAATTTGACACAATGTTGTTACAAGTTCATAACAACCCAGACACGGTTCGTGATGCCAGCAAAGAGTAAGCAGCATATAAAGGAAATTATAAGACGAAATGTTAACAAAATTTAAATTAATAAATATTGTGTTTGCTTATGTAAAACTTCTAATTATCAATATGAAGGAAGTCTTTTTCCCTTTTTTAATATTTTGCTTTATATCATCACCTTGACTGACGATGGTGATTACAATGTGCAGACGCAGGCACGTAAACCTTCACCATAATTATTTATAATAGTGAACAGAGCCTTTACTATTATATTTAATTGTTTCAGTAGGTTTTTAAAATATTTCTTGTTTCAAGTTTTACACGCAAGGGCATGCGTCCAATAACCGCCTCTTTGGCCTCTTTGTTTATGAAGAGGGTATCGGTTCTTGCTAAAACAATAATGTAATTGCTTGAATTAGTTTCAAACACGGAATTAATTTAAACTGTTTCATCAAAACGATTCCCTAACATTTCCTCTATTAACCTTAATAGACGTTTGAACTAAACACGCTTTAAAACCGAAAAGACCATGAGCATGAAAGCGAGAGACGAGTCACAATGAAAAACAACAAGGATAGTGAGAGAAAAATCAAGAAAAAAAATTTTTCATTTTCCTGAAGCTGACACAAATAAGGGTAAATTCAATTTTGGAAACTGATAAGTAACGTTTGTTGGCAAAAGTTTTCGGTTTCGCAAATAATCAAAACAAAAAACAAAAACACGAAAAAAAGAAAAAAAAATAGGAGCGAGCGAGTTAACCAACTATTTCTCTATTATTTATTATCCAAAATGAGTGCTAACATCAGCCAGAAGTCATCTTTGTCGTTTTATCTTTTGATAATGGCTGACATTGCTAGGGAAAGAAAAAAAAGAAACGAAAAAAAAAAAACAAAAAGGAGCCGGAGGAAAAATCTGTCACATCTCATATAGCAGCAGTCGTTACAGTCTGTGCCATGCATAAAAAGAAAATTTAATTAGTTGAATGAAAATTTTATTTAAAGTTTTATACACACAAACACACACACGCACATCCTCTCCTTCATAACGCCAGAATGACATCACTGTTACTGTTACTGTCACTGCTCATGCTTTATATGACTTCACATAGCCTAACTCCCTTTTCTTTCTTAATTATAGTATTTGCAAGTGTAGGATGATAATGATGCTGATATAACGAGAAACTTTCCCATAGTCGAGCTGTCCGTCTGTGAATTATTGGTGTCGCGAAAATGCAGACAGCATTAAAGGCAAACTTTTTGACATTTTCAACTTATCAGTATTGCATTTATGTTCTAAATAATTAACAGTGTGGGAGTATGTTTGCTTTTGATTTCTTATTAATAATTTAATAATTTAATATTATACTGCAATAAATTATTTCGGATATTTGCATATCGATGTAGACGCAAACAAAAAATGAATTAATGAATTTTCAGTTGCTACGTAAAGTGACATTTTTTGCATTGCATTGATTTTTATTTCTCATAAGCCATTTATTGCTTTTCTCATGTACATTGCAAAAATTTGTAATATTTACATATACATAGGCTTTAATTAAAAATTTGGGGGTTTAGTGCTAATCATTGGATATATAAGACTTGTCTTCAGCAACATGTAATAATTTTGTTCACTAATGGGTTGCTTTATAAAAAAGGTTTTTTGTTCTTTGGAATCGAGCCACACTCGACTTATGTTTCGCTTTGTAGAATGTGAATGGGATAGAGATTGCGAGATCATATAAAGTGATCTCTCTCAACCTCGGTCAGCGTAGTATTCTGATTCTGAATGACCATTCATCTATTAGGATGGCAATCCCTACCAAGTACAAAAGGCAGTACAATGCTCATAGCTATTGAAGGGATTGCGAAGTGTCTGCAAGTATCACAAGTGAAACTTCCAGTTCGAGTGCCGAATAAAATGAGTGACGATGTGATGACATTAGCATATATAAATTATTTCATTAATATTTATTTACTATTGAGTTTTTGCAAATTTTTCCTAAAGAACATAATAAAATGTTGAATATTATCTTAAGATATTTCAGGCACGAAATGCATTCAGTCAATTAGAGAGAAAAGAAAATATTGTATTGCATAAATAATAAAAGGTTGACCAGTACATAAGAAACAAAGAAATAACATATAACATGAATATGAAATATATTATACATAAAAAGTTTATAAGTACATATCACATACATACATACATACATATATACATATAGTAGAAACCAAAAAGAAAATGAAAAAAAAAACTTGTAATTAAAAAGTTATCATCTCTTAGTTGGAAGGTACATAGTTAGCATATATATATATATATATATATATATATATATATAAAGAAATGAAATCAAACTTTTAAGATGAATGAAATTTGATAGTCAACATCTTTGTTTAAAAGAATTAAAAAAGTTGTCAATACGATGTTTAACAAGAGATAATTTCGAAAATCTGATGAGCTTAACTGTTGGAATTTTTTTTTGCCAAATTTGTAAACGATTTCTTTGTCTTTTGTATTTTTAATGACCTGAAAAATGCTTAATATGGATTTTAAAGCAATTATTTCGGACCGTATGACAATTAAGTGAGAGTGAGATTTAAAAAATGAATGATTTTTTAAGTTAAATTAAAGCGTAATATCAGATATTTAGTCGACATAGCTTTATGTCCTCTGGTTTGTTGGAATTCTCCAATGGTCAAAAGTATGCAAAAAAACTTGAGATCCACATTTCTTGATTGAATTTCTTCGATCAAGCTGGGAAGTGATCGCAAAAACAAAAAAAAAAAAAACAGGAGCATTATAATCGGGCAAGGTTAACTATAAAGACCCTATACCACAATTATTGTTTTTATTATAGAACACAAAAATTATATCTTGTTTTTATATAAAGTGAAATCTTTCATAAGTGGGCCCAAAATGCAACCTACTTTTCTGTGCTGTAATCTTTACATAGAGCAGGATCCAAAAATAGGCGTAGATAGTCCAAATTTTGTAGAATTCATTTTTCTATTCGATTACTATCATGGGCCAATTTTCGTCATCACATATTAAGATTTAGACTTTTCTGCTCTAAAAAGAATCAATTTTCGCGAAAATCAATATTCAGGAGTAGGATCTAAAAAATCAATTTTCGTTCAGTTAACTTTTTTATATTAAATCCGTGTTGTGATATAATTTTCTTAATGAAGCATTTAACATTATACCTTCTTGTCGGATAATTGAAATCGAGTCGTACGATATAAAAATGGAGCCCCCGAAAACTATATAGATAAATGGTAAAGGCTCATCCGAAGATTAGATTTAGTGCTAATCATTATTAGAGCATTATTGCGTTCCGCTTACAAGATAAGGCGATTACTTTTACTAAGATTTTCCGTTGGACTCGTTCTGCAGATATTGGTGAAAGAAAATGATGCATATTCTCTGACAGAGAGATCATCTTTGGCTTAGATAGCGATTGCCTAGACATAGTCAATACCTTTCACAATAGTGGCTTTGCAATTATTGCAATACACTCATAAATGAGTCCCGTTACCAACCGGTTGTTAGTCTTTTAAGATCTTTCACTAAATAAATTCATTCATCTCCCTCTCGAAATCTCATAACAGTTTTGAATAAAGTTTTTTTTTGATTAAGTTAGTGACTGCGTTTCGATGGCATTTAATTTCAAAAGCAATATTTGATTTTGATAAAATAGTCTTTTTAATTAAAAATACATTCCACTTTGCGATTTTGCAGAGTATAAAATGTTTAAAATCGTATTTATTAGAATAATGAATAGATTTATGTGAAAATGTTTCTAATACGACGACTGTACCATGCACTTGTTAATTGTCAATTGGACAAAATTGGACCATTGATAGGACGATGAGTCGATCGATAAAGTGAAGGAAGCTGATATTTATTTCCGCAACAACATCGCGTAGTAGTCCGTCCTGCTTGTGAATTACGAATTACGCATAAACAGTTTTTTCATCATGTTGTTATCAGACCTGTGTATACCAGCAATTAAAAAATAAAAATTCTCGTTCGCTTTGGGTTAACGAAGCAATTTAATACGAATTACTATTGTAATCGTTCTAATGTTCTCAGTGTAATAAAAATTTTGATCCAAGTTGGTTTATGCATAAATGAATTCGTAAATAAAAATGCACGCTCAAGTGCACTTCTATCAGTGGAAACGTTTTAACTTTTCAAACATATTTGCTCTTTTCACTTTGACGGCCGGGCCAGTGTACGGCTGACAGTTTATTTTTTCATATCTAAGCGAAAATGTTTTTGACGGCAATGTTGTGTTTATTTTTTTTTATTACATTTATGTTTCCAACAGTTTATTTGGAATATTTTGTATATTTTAGAATTCATTTATCTTTTCTTTCTTTTCTTTTTTTTTTCTATGCATTGGTACAATTTCTTCGCATGTTTGTTGTGTGTTGACAAATATAATGACAACAATTGTTTAAAGGGAATAAAAAAAAAAAAACAAAAAGTGGCCAAATTTTTTTTTTTTATAACTTTCGAAAAAGTTTAGGGAGAGCTTGACAAAAAAATATAAAAAAAAAAAAAAAAATTGTTTTTTTTATAAAAAAAAACAAAAAAAAAAAAAAAATAGAACTTTTTCTAAACGAAAAAGTATAATTCATGTATTGCCATTGGGGAAATAATAACAAAATAGCAGCACTTACAGCAAAAAGAAAAGAAAAAAAAAACCGAGGAAAACATCAACAACTACACATACAAAATACAATAAAATGCAAATTAAGCAAAACTTTTCCATACACAATTTTCCACCGCCAAAAAAGCAGAACATAACACACATATGAATGGAGTAAAAAAAATACGAATGTATGTTTCTGTTTTTGAAATGCCCCCACACACACACGCAAATTGTACACACATTTACCTACCTACCTATAAATACATGGATAGGTGGCTGCGAAGGCAAAAAAAAAGCAAAAACAAAACAAAAAGTTGCCGAAATTTATGTCAGCCAGCAGCAGTAAAACAAGGTCTTACAAGTTTACTTCGACGTGTTAGATGTTAGCGGGTGTATACTATTGGGCGTGGGTGATATTTTATAGAAAGCTTCATGCACGGTTTCATTTTTTGCATTAACTTTCTTTAAATAAACATTTTATCATCAAATTATTATATCCCAATATATATCGAGAAGACGGACATTCGTCGAAATATGAAAATGAAAATTTTCATTAGTTAGAGGAAAGTAGCTCACGTTATCTCAATATTTGATGACGAAGAACTTTAAACGACTAAGGGAACGATTCATGATTTACGGCAGCTAACAAAACGGTTTTCGTCATCCTTAGTAACTTGACTTCTCGCAAGTTTCTGAATCAAAAAAACCATAAATTCTTCTAACTTTCCTCAAAACTTAAAAGTAGAACACCACCGGCATTATGCTTACGTGTACTTCCATCAAAAGGGATCAATTTGACCGTTCATTTTTCTCGTTGTAGAAATGAAGAGAAGAAGCTGCAGTCGGGCACAAACATTTCTTAATCAATTAAGAATTCAAGTTTAAGAAATGATTGTGTAACTTGCCCACACACATGCTGATAATAGATTAGAAAGTGTGAGAACTTTTAAAAAGTAATGATCTTTTTTTCATATTGTGATCTAAACTTTGAATCTTAAGATCTCAAGAAGACATCGATCGGTTATAGGTACTTAAGTGAATTTTTGTATAAATGAAAGCTGAAAACTTGAAAAAGGTTTATTTCAGCCACCTATTCTAGTCATAGAAAGTTCGATTCCCGTCGCCGTGCTTCATGGTCATATTATTTAAAGCAGAAAAAGATTTCCTTCCTTATACCTGATAAACCCGAGTTACTTTCAAGGCTTGAAAAAAATATACCCTTTAAGGTGAAGAAAAAAAAAAATTTGTTTTTTTTTTAATTTTTTATCATTACTTACACATAACATTTAACATTAAGGAGTCTTCTAGAGCGGAATTTTGTAAACGTGGATTTGATCCTTCGCATTTTAGCAGAGTCCCATCATCTTCTGGTTGAGGATTGAAGGTTAAAGTTGATTTCACTTTACTATTAGTTTGAACGACCGTAAGCTTTTTTAAATTAAAATCAATATGCATTCGACATTAAGTAATCTATCAATCCAGATGACGCAATACGAATTTAATGAAACTTACAGCTCCGCGTTTAAATGGTCGATTGTTTTGAGTCCATTTGATTTCCGTATCCGGCACTGAACCATCAACAATACAAGTCATATTATATTGAATTCCGGATGAGAAGACTTTCTGCTTATTTGTTAAATTCACTGATGTGGGCTTCACTGCAAGCAGGATTACATATATATATATATATGTGTGTGTGTGTGTGCGTGAAGAGATAAAAAGATAATATAAAAGTAGTAAATTAATATTTGCATTTTCAATTATATGTGTGCGCGCGCAAGCCTGCTTATCTGCATGCAATCTTGGTTCGCATAACAACCTGCATTTAAAAGTCATTACAAATGCCAGGCTTCTCGTGTATTAACAAACTTGTTGGCATTATGTCGTGTTCACATTTCTCGTTTGTTTCGGTATTGCTATGCACGCAATATGTCACACAGTTAGTAACAAAAATTAAACAATTTGGTGAGAATTATGGTGGAAAGCAACACTTTCTGATATACTGAAAGGTTATATTAACGTGGCCCAGCAGTGAAAACGTCGCTTATCATTCGCACATTTTCACATCACTTTAATTGAGTTTGTTTTTATTTTCTTTTTTTTCTGTTGTTGTTCGTTCTTCTTTCTTTACTTCTTTTAACATTTTCGTTTCTGTCACAACATGGCATTGACTTTACCACACCGCACACACCATCGTACATTTTTTAATTAATACTAAACTTGTATATAAACAATTGGAAAGTGCAAAAGTAAAAAGTATAAAAAGGAGAGAGAGGAAATACGGTACTTACGTAACATATCGATGCGTATGCTTCGTTCCACTGGTGGTACTAGTTTTGTATTCGATGCCTGGCAACGATAGGTGTTATTCAAAGCTGAACGTGTTATGTGTGGCACCTCTAGGCGATTGACGGTAACGTGACGTCCCATTGAAACACCGTTGCCGGATTCTAATTGCTGTGTACCATTCATCCACGTAACTATAGGTTCAGGTCGTCCTGGAAAATGAAAATTTTATCCACAAGTGCTGGTTGTATTGCATGTTAAAGATTTGCGTTTTATATGATCGATGTGTGTTGATGATGATGATGATTTTTTTTGTTTTTCTTTCATATATATTAGTAACCAACAGGAATAGAGAAGCCACAAACACATAGAGTCCTTTTAAAAATTTATACAAAAATTTATCTGCTTGATCATTGTTTATGCAATCAGAAACAACAACAAAGGAAATGCATACAACAGACTTGAAAGAATCAATTGTTTTCAAAAAATTCTTGGTTGAAAATTTAATTGCACCGCTTAGCGTGTCGAACGATAGTTTGCTGACACGAATATATTACAACATATTTCTTAATGCCGCATAATCTTTGCGAAAAAGATGACTTGAGGTTTATTTAGGATAAATATCGATGAGAACATTCTAAAATTGGAAAAGAATCAATATCTTCCTTGTTTCGACATTTGATCGCCTCATTAACCTCAAAATGGATTTATTTATATCGTGTCTCAAATACTGTAAATATCGTAAATCATATCGTGGTTGCATGTAATTGAGCAGAAAGTTTTCAGATAAACTTTAAACCATTTTCACGTATTTTGGTTTTCCGAGTCCGAGATTTTACTAAAACCAAAAAAAAACAAAATTACTATCAAATTTAAGCTTCTTAAGTATAAGACGCATACCTTTGAGTGAATAAAGCGTACAAGTAAAAATTTCAGAAAAAGTTAGTTCCTCTCGGAAAATTGCTGGGGTTATAATCGTGATGTAAGCAGACGGACACACAGGTGCGCGAATAGAACGGCATGAATAAATCGAAAGCATTATACACATAAAGTGTAGCAAATTTAGGAACTAGAACAAGTTTACAGATCGGAAAGCTGTGTGTGGTGTAGAAATATTTGATATCTACCACATTTTGTTGGGGCAAAGGCGCTTAATTGGCAAATGTGAAAAGTGTTTGCGTAGTGTTGCTTTGCTGTGTTCGGCATATTAAAATGTTTGTGTCAATTTTTTGTTGCAAGTACTCGCGGATAGGTTTTTCTTCTGCTCGAACAAAGCGAAAATAAATCGTTTTTGCATCGTATCATTGCTGAAAATGAAACGTGGATTTACTTTAAGAAACCTTAGCGCAAAAAATCATGACAAGCAATCATCCATAAGCGACCGAAAGGATTTGGCCGAAGGACGACGGTCTGTATTTGATTGGAACAGCTGTTGGTTTGTTATGATCTGGTCAAGATTCCTAAAACTAAAGGGCTAACTGGAAGCGCTACTAACAACAACTAATGGATTTTAATCGTTTGCTGTTCAAAAATCAAGAAAGCTAAAACAAGATCATTTTTTTACAAGATCTGTCCCTATGGCAAAAACATTTCGTGACATATTGAAGACATTCAACTGAGACTTTGTAACCAATGAGGCTTAGCCACACGATCATCCAATTGTCGAGAGTGATTCGATAAAAGCTTCGAGGCAGAGCAAATTCTCACTGGCTAATTAATTGTTTGAGAAAAGGAGAAATGTGCTATGAATCACACTATGACTAAATCACTTTCTACCATTTTTCTGCATTTGATGAGTTAATAAAGAAAAAAAAAAAAAAAACTGTATATCATACTTGTACGACTATTTATATCTATATAAATATTTCAATATCCACAACATTTAAGTCTACAACATATATAGCACTTGTTATATTGATTTTAGGACGATCTCTGCCTTTAAATGTTTTACCCACAAATTTATTTATTATACTCTTTCCGTAACATATTTTCTAAAAAGATTACAGTTATCCTTATCCTATTTAAAAACGAAAAAAAAATTTTTAAGTAAATACTTTGAGAAGAAGTTTTTAATTTCATTAATAGGCCTGCCTTTTCAGTATAAGTAGTTTGATTGTAATGATTCGTGATGTGGTTTATATTTCTTTCATTCTTCTCCTAAAAATTATTGGATGTATGTATGAATGTATGACTAAAAGTAATTGCAAAAGTAAACGCTCACACATTTATATATTCATACATGCATTGAAGGGAAACCAAAGGGAGAACAGACCACGAATCACGTTCACTTTCTTCTTGCTTTCGTTAATGTGAAAATTTATTTATATCAAATTGTTCCGCAAGCGCAACTTGATTGAATTTTGACACTTATTCTTCAGCAACATGTGGCAGTCTTTATATAAACATTATAATAAAATATATATCTTGATTCATCACAAAATCTATTCTTCAAGGGAGGGGTAACCCACTGTAAATTAAAAAAAAAATCATTCTTTTTTATTCGCCTTAAGTGGTCCATTAAACAATCAAGAGTAATATAAAAAGACAATTGTGCGCCTAGGAATAATTTTAAATGGTCAAAAGATTTGACACAATTGTAAGGCAGTATACCAGTATTTGAAAATTTAATCTTCGCAGATCTGGAGCTTTTTATATGCGAGAATGTCCAAGACCCACCTTAGTAGATTCTTCCTATTTTGAGCGCATTTTGAGTACAAAGGATAGCATTTATACGCCATTGTTTCCAAAACGATTAAAGAAAGAGAACAAAAAAGAAAGAGACAAATAACAACTAAAAAAGCTATAGTCGGTGGCCCCGAATCTCGCATACCCACCGCTATGCTCTTCCCATTCTAGTCTCCAAGTTCTTTTATTTGACACCCATATCGCTGGTATTATTAAGAAAAAATTAATCCACCAGGTGGCGGTGTCTACCACATTCATTTTAGAATCACCCCATTTCAAGGTAGACTATATACCTTCATTGGAGAAATGTACGCAACAATGTACAACATTTCGTCTTGCTTTTGCCTTATGGTAAATAAGTGTAAAACTTTGAGAAAGTGCAAAAATGCAATTCACTCACTTGTGAATTTGTTTGGGCATATGGGCCAACTTTTTTTATTTTTGCGCGTGACGGGAAAGAATGCTTCGTCAAGTAAATGGCGAAAATGTTAAGCTTCTAACTTTTATAATTTCTGAGTAAAGAGCAAATATCCAGAACGGCGTTACGTTCAGTTTATGCTCCACTGCGGGCGTCTGCTCTAACCAATTTGGCCCGTTTCCAATGCCAACCTGCATGCAAAGACTTTGCATATTTCTACCAAATTTGAAGTCGATATATTCATTTTTGCGACCAAGTCAGTGTCAACCACAAACACCACACAGACGGACAGACATGGTTTAATCAATTCAGAATTTCACACCGATCAAGAATATTTATGCAAAGATGGCTAACCAGATTGCAGCCTGTCAGTGTCAAGCACTGAATTCATGCGCAAACATAAGAGTTTTAGAAACGCGACGGACAGACGAAGAAAGATCGCTAAAGCATTAAATAAATAACATAGGGCCCTAGTGATTCACACTTAATACGCAGACATGCAGATGCAAGTAAGGCTCTGTTTGAGAATTTGAATTTTCTAAATTTGTACATAACTCTCGCTGACATTGAACGCTGCGTATAAATAAATATAAATGAATTAATTAAATTAATCAGTATTTTGACGAAAACTTCTTTCCTTTTTTTTTTTATTAAATATTTAATCTGTTGTGTTGGAAATGAAAAAAACTGCATTTAATTGAAATCCAAATTAAATTAAATTCAACTCAAGCACTCAACTTGAAAAATGTTTTTTAACAAAATTAAACTAAAATCAAATTATATTAAACTGCAGCACAAAACACATCTATGAACAAAATTTTTGAAAAAATAAAATATAAATATAAATATACATATATATATATATATATATATATATATAAATATATGTATGTATATATTAATAAAAACAAAAACATGCAATATTTACTAAAAGTTTCCTCTCACACATGAACCTATAAAACGTACAAGTACTTGTTTACGCATATGTACGATGATGAATATATTTGCATGTGTGCATGCATGCATGCATATATGTGCATGTGAGTACGTGAAGTTCTATAGAAAGATAAACAATTTTTGCTTTGAATTTGAATGAAAATTAAAATATTATTCGTAGCACTTTGACGTTAATGTTTTTTAAAAACAAAATGTAGATTTAATTAAATTCGACTTAGAAAAACTGGACTCTTTCGTCCTCGTCGGCTAATGAAAAATTCAATTATATCATTGCTGCGCTCTTCTAGCAGGAATTCGTAGTATATTGGCATTATAAAGTGCATTGCTTTCGGCCAATATTTAGACGCAAAACTTCGGCACTCTTAACATTAACGCTTTAAATAAGTAACATAGCTAAGTTAACATATGTGGGGAACCTATCGCCTAAGCTTAACCCATAGTACACCAGTTAAATATTGACTGTCAAGAAACATTTCTACTGAATTTATTTTAATAAAATTTGAGAGTAAATTTTCTCATTTATTGGATAACGTAAGTGAAATGAAATTTCCAAATGCTTCCCGAGATTTCTTCAAAAACGTTTCAATATTCTACTAAATCGCACATCTCGTGTTCTAATCTTATAATTTATGAGTGCATTACGAATATATAACATTCCACGATCTTGACCATGATTCCATGATCGTAGTTAATGAGATTTCCAAGAAGTAAGACTGAATGAGAAATTTTAGTATATTAAATAATACCAGCACTAGTGTGGATTTATCGATATCGACATAAGCCGACAAATGTGCTTTAGATATCGTAGGGTAGAAAGCTCCTAAAAAAATTCCAAAAGCCGAATATCATGACACACCTAAGAAATCAACGAAACAATAGCAATAGTATCAGAGTGTTATAGCCTCCACCCTCCACCACATCTGAGAAAAGGTATATTAAATTTGTTAAGATGTATGCGACAGCTAGAGGGGCTTGGGATAGACGCGCCTCTTATTATACCGATCGATTCATATAGTGATTCTTAATAACACAAGTTTGTCTTTCCATCTGCCTGGCTGACGTCTGGCCATCTATTTTTGTGTTCAGCATAACCTCCCATATAAACCTTTTTTTTGAATCGTCTTTATACGAAAAAATGTAAGATGTTATGAAAAAATGCCTTAGGCGAAGTGGTGCTAGGAATTTCATCGTTGGCCGTGGCTGACTGCATTATTTTTACTTGTTTTTAATTAGCTCTCCATAAACATTCCAGAAAGAGTAAAGGAAAATCCTCTTATGAGTTGCAGAACGTGTATTAAAGGATCAGATGATATAAAGAAGTATCCGAAGAGAAAATATAGGTCCCTTGTTGTAGATTAATTTATATTGGGTAGAAAATGTAGTGAGCAAATATCAAGCAGGATTGTGATGACCCAACTCCTCTTTCGTTTTGGTGAATAAATTATTGCAAGTTATTTGGTGAACTAACAATAAAACCTGACTTTGATTAGGAGAGTGATGTACGAAGTCAATTACGCCGGCTTCAAGTGATAAGAGAGATGTCGTAGGTGTTAGGTGACCTTCGCCAGCAAGTCGACAGCATAGTGCAAGTCGATTAATAGAAACGGATGTATTAGGTTAGTAACTATGTCCAATAGAAAAAACCGAAAATTATCTGAGTAAGGATTTTCAAGTTAATTTCAGCAGTGGTTAGGGAATAACTTTCCCTGGCATATAAAGCAAAGCTTTGAACAGAAATGATATGTAGATAAATTCAAAACGAATTTTAAATTATTTGAAAATTTCACATAACTTAGCATTACGTGGATGTGTACCACGCAACATCTAATGAAACGCAACACGTCTATCTAGAACGATGATTTAACCAAGTGTGAGCACAGTTTGACATGAGCGTTATTTAATGTGCTGTGCTTTATTTGCTGAAATAATCTGTTTATACGATACACAGCCGTAGGAGTTAACACATTTTGACGCTCTTGAGGGAATGTATTTATAGCTTATGCATAATGAGATTTTTTCACCATAGAATAACAATAGAACGATGAAGAGTGTTTTGGACGTCAAAACAAACTTCGAAGTTTAGAAAGTTTAAACAAATTACTTCTGAATGGACAAAAACTTAATTATTCGTCAACTGTTAAATTTACTTATGTTTTAAAAG
The DNA here is from genome assembly GCA_000688715.1 of Glossina pallidipes. NCBI lineage: Eukaryota > Metazoa > Arthropoda > Insecta > Diptera > Glossinidae > Glossina > Glossina pallidipes. The sequence goes on along the minus strand of KK499942.1, from coordinate 410,992 downwards.
TTTATATAATAAATTCATATATGATTTAAAAAATGTGAAAATTAGATTAAGTATAAATATTTGTAACAATAAAGTTGCTGCCATGTAAATAGGAATACAGAGTATGTGAAAAGCAACTGCTATATATATGTACATGTATATGAATATACATATATATGTTGATTTGCGTCTATGCATTGTCTTTCCTATCATATCGATATAAGTCTTAACCCAGATTTAAAAATTAAAAATGCAAGTCTAAATTATTCCTGTGTGCCGCTCAATCTCCACTTCTCTTCAAATCATTGCGCCCGTACGCTTAGTTTTCCAAAAAGGGTTTTATGCCATTTAGAGATTACTTCTAACGAAACATACATCAAATAGGTAAATATGGAATTTGGAAACTAGAAAGCCTTCTGCAGTCACTTAGGTGAATAATTAAGTATCGATTGTATTGATGTGAATTTTTTTCCCCGAAGCTTAGACGAACAACGGAAGTCGCTTGCATTTAACTAACGCACATGATTTTAGTAAGTTAGCTAATGGCTCACTGGTAGCTCGAGCATAAAAAAACCAATTTCTTCCCTCCCAGATTGTGTTTGTGCGACAAAATATATTTTTAGACAATCGAATTTTTTGGTTTCTCCTGAAACTCCTCGAGGGTGGGTTGCTCCTTGAACTTTCATTGTTGCCTTTTAAATAAATTGATTCTGACTTTTCAAATGATCAAAGAAATACTCTACGAATTTTTGCTCCATAATTGTTATTACAATCAAAAGAATGACAAAATTAATATACTCGTAATGTCCGTCCAATGGTAGATAACAAAAAGTATTTAATTCATGCAATAAATCTAAGAAACCTTTAACTTAATATATAAAACGATTATTTCCGTGGGAGTGTATTGAGAATGCTATTAAAATTTTTTATTGTACTACGTGTGCTAATCAAACGTCTTGAATCGCTCTTTCTCTCTCCAACGGTAACCACTACTCACGTTCGTTTCCTATTATAATACGATAAAACTTATGATTGCGTGTTCTAAATGCGTCTGTGAGGGGAGTATTTTTTCTGCTATCATAGCAAATTACAAATAAATTTTATATACATATACGCACATGTTTATGTATGTGTACATTAACGATACAAATGTTGACTAGAAACTCATATATTCATATATTTGGCACACTCAAGTGTCTTGTTTGGCTATTTGCCGGAGGTTTCCGTTTTGGCATATAAGTTGAACATAAACTATGAGCATTGGTTGGCATTATGTGAAACAGCTTGACCAGTCTCGTGGGTATATTTATTAGAACAATGCGAGCAGACTAGAACATACTGAAGTTGATATTTATAATAAAACCAAAGCACATAAGGGAGTGAAAATAAACAATGTCGGCTAACAAATGCTTTTAACGCAGCGTAGAAAAGAAAAACAAACTATGCGTGTACGTAATGGACCTATAAAGCCTTGTGCTTTTATTTAATAATGGGTAACTTTTTCTTGTTGCCACTAAGCTACTTAAAGTCTACTTTTTATATTTTGTTTTTTTTTTTTCAGTTGAAAAGTGTCCCCAAGGGCGTATATGATAAATTTTAATTATATTGAAAAAGAGAAAAAAGAAAACTTTTATTACTAAGCCTTCAATAATTCTCGCCGAAGTAAGTAAACTAAGTTTCTTAGGCTGTTTGCTGTCAATTGTATTAGTATATAAAAATCTCCATAGAATACTTTTGAGATTGTGTTGCATTTGTTGTTATATATTTTATTTATATTTCATCAGCATTTATAAAATTTTATGAACATTTGATGTCATTTTATTTCAAATATCTCATAAATTCTACGTCTTATTACCAAAAGTTATCTTAACGGTGCGAGTATTAGCATTGCGACGCTAACTAATTCGAGTGTGTATACACATATGTATTTTTCACCAAAGACACACTATTTAAAGCTGCAATTTTTCGCAGTAGAACTTTGTGTTAAAATTATTGAGATTTATGGCCTTGTAATGGAAATGAAATCCCTATAGAGAAGAAATAAAAAGAAGAGGAAAAACTCATATGAAAAATAAATTTTAAATGCATGAGAAACTAAAGTAAAAATTTGTGTTTTAAGAATTGTCCTTGGAATAGCAAAAAGGATTATATGATTAAAATTTCTATTTCTATTAATCTTAATAAAAGCAGCCAGATTTTTCCATTTTCATTTGCTCCAAAAAGAAAAAATAATTAAAAATTTTATTGCCTACTTTTATGAATAATTTATAAATCGTATTCTTGCATGCTTTTAGGTATCATCTTTAACATGAAACCTTTACCTAAAGGGTAAATATTTGAGATATGAGATGAAATAAAGTTTAGAATCTTCTATTGAGAAGTTTTGAGTACGCTCCATATACAGGAAAGTGTGCCTTCGATCTAAAAGAATATTAGACTTCAAAATTACCGCTAAGCTTGAAAATCAAGAACAATTGGTTTTTTCTTCGCCTGCAGATTGCATCTATATGTCCCGTAATATTCGGACGTATGGTTTATATTATACATCTGACTATGCAAAAGTTCCAAATCATTTTAGTTAGGCATTTAAGCCTTGTTCAAAAAATTTTAATTGTAAACAAAAATGTTTTGCTAAAGCTATTTACTTGTTATGCTATCTTGTATTCTACGCATTCAATGATAGGCTAGTCCGCGCACACTAGCTTGATAAGAGAAGACTAAGTTCAGAAGTTACTCAAGACATATTCAAGGCATTTAGAACGTTACTATTTTAATCTTAATTCGACGAATGTAGCCTTTCTTTTCTTGCATTTCAATCTAACAAGACTAACCAACGTAAGCATCTAAGTCTAGGACGACGGAATTGCCTCTTGTCTTGCACGATATTCCGAAATTATTCATCACATAATAGTGGTTATGAATAGGTGTACATGAATAGGTACATCAATGGCCGTTCTTGATACCCAAACTCTCTCTACTGTTAGATCTTTGCACATGGAAGGCGCTTTGTGTGATTACATAGATAATTAGCAGATAAATAACATTAAATAAGAAATTTTCCTACGTATAGGGCGAGAACTGGTGACACTAAAAATTAAAAACTGTGTAATAGAAACTTGAAAGGTTTTCGAGTCGAGTATCGATATTACATTGAGTATGAATTCAGAGTCGTTCAGGTATGCTGACAGATGACGGGTGATGTTTAAAAGTCGTTCTCAATTCGTTTTAATTGTAACGTTAAGTACATTAAAAAATATTTTCTTTCAATTTCATACTCTTCGCTCTATTCAATAAAAAATATTTCAAATTAAACACATTCACCATTCCTCCATTTCGCTCTAATATCGGTTTCCATTGAAAGAACAAAGAAAGCAAGTAAATTAAATAGCAATTAAGCAATTGAAAGGTTATTCAATAGAATTTTCTCCATTTAACTTTAATTCTATTCCTCTAACACCATGGATTTACGTTCTTCCTATTTTTTGTTTTTTTTTTTTGCTTTTTTATTGTTCCACTCTTCTTTCAATTCCTTTGATAGCAGACAGTTAAAAAAAAAATGCACATATAAGCAAACGAAACAGGTAAAAAAAAAAGCAAGAAGAACCCACATAAACATTATAATCTCCACATCGACCATAAAATTGTGCTTCGATTTAGCAAGAAAATGCAGTATGAATGTAAACCGGTGTTCAAACATACAGATATGGTGCAAACTCAATACTCTCCCTATTCATGTTTAGAAAAAAAAAAAGTGAAAAAAAAGTGAAAAAATAAAAAACTGTGGTCAGAGCACAATAAAACTGCAGATGGACAATATGCCACAGAGAACATCATCATATCAGTGATTCCCCCTGACTGTGAAACGCTTTCACGGGCTAAACTCGATAATGTTTACTTAAATTTTTTTGCTTCAACTAAATGTACTATTGAGAGATTTAAAAAAAAAAAAGAAGAAGCAAATTATGTCGCAAATATTCAAATTGATTGAACATAAAATATTGTAATTCTAATATTAGATTCTATTTAACGCACATCTAGGCTGGATCCTTAAGATGAAATGTAAGCGCAAAGAAGAAGAAAAGAAATTTCTACAACTCTTTGCGACTTTAGATTTTTCTTATGACAAATATTTTTAAAAGGATGCATTTTTTTTTTTTCGTAATATTCAAAAATTTTAGACGGGTTTTATCGTACAACGACAAATGAACGTCAATTCCGTTAAATTCATGTGCTTTCGTTATAATAATACTACCTAATGGGAAATACAAAAGATTTCCTTATCATATCCCAGAAAGGATATTCATTTAGTTAGTGGAGCTTTCAGATATGTATAAAATATGCGACTACATATATATATGTATGTATATGTATATGCTCTGCCGCATGTGCGTAAGCTTTTGTTCGAACATTTTTTAAATCTTTTCACAATATTAATGGCAAAAATCCTTGGATTGTTGTCAGAAAAATTATGATTTATTAAGTTGTGAAGACGAACGCTCGTTTACCGCATATATATAACATATATATACATATATATATATAAAATACTACAATGCAATTGAGCAATTTAAGTTTGGTGCACATTAAATGTAACTTGTAGGTACTTGAAGAAACGACCTATGTTGGGTCACCGACTTCTCCTTCCGGTATGATCTGAAAAACATAGGTATCTCTAATCCGACGCACGCAGATTATAGCAGGACACGAGTGAAACGTCCCGTCACATCCTATGACACCTGATGCTTGGCAAGCACGCCACACTGCCAAACACGGTGGGGTGCCATGAAGCAAGCAAGTTGGTGGGATTCCGAAAATATATGGAGCTGGGAGGATTGCCGCATGAACGCAATAGATCTTGTGGGTAGCACTACAAATTGCGTGTACAATATCATATACAATGGGCATTTATACACGACTTTGCTAGACGTAGATATTAAAGTTATTTCTTTTGCTGATCATATATATATATATATACATAACTTTCATATGTTGTAATAATTTAAGTAGAGTTTATCTTAATCACTTCTCGTTTCACTATCTTTTCTTTTAGGCGGCTTTGTGCGGAATTTTGAAATTTATTTAACCGTGAGATTATAGAAGCATCAAAGTGGTAAGTGACGAATTGTAGATATCAAATTTATTATAAGTGCCAAGTTCTACATGAAAATGTAGTAATAGAAGCTGTCTTAGCTATTTAATAAGTTTGGACGCAATCATTTCTGAAGAATGAAGTGCCCATAGACTCCATTGCTATATACCTTTATACACCTTTACCTTTTAAAATATATTCCCCTTCTCCAGAAAGAGAGACAGAGAGACAGAGAGACAGAGAGAATCTAAAAATAAAGTAAAACAGTCTTAGTCGATCAATCAAGATCGAAATTTTCGCATTGCACCAATTAGAAAAAAATTGTAATCACTTATCTCGGAATGATCGTGATCTCTGATAAATTCTTCCCTTTCAAAACATTACTAAGATCGTAGTTAAACGTTGTTACTTAATAAAGCTTTAAATCTTATAATCACGAGCTGTTTTGTAATTGAGGGCACGAAACTAATTTTGGAAGAGTACGGGGAGAATAACATCGGAGAATAGAAATAAATTAAGAAAACCCTAGAAACGAAGCAGACATCAAATAAATGTGTCTTAAAAGCTGCCTTAAGAATCGCTGCATGCTCTTGTATAAAAAAGAAATGATAATATTTTACTTGTTTACTTGTTGACGCTTAATATCAACTATACCTAGGCACGACTTGAATTTGTCAAGTAATGATCTACACGTAAAGAATATGAAGTGAAATGATCTAACAATTAAGCTAATAATCATTTTGATTGCTTTTCCGTTAATGGTGAAATAAAAAGTTTTGAAATACAAGAGTGCTATATAGAGGATATTTTTGTTTCGCCTCTAACAGATGCTGGTCTAGTTAACGTAAATATTTTTGTACAATGTTGCGCTAGCATGTATGCTATGCAAAAGATGCAATCATTTTTCAATTCATTTCCGTTTTTATTTTATTTTTATTTATTTATTTTTTTTCCTAACACAATGCTATATTTTTATATTGCACACACATACGCACGCGTAGATACAAACAACTAGTTTTTGTGTTCGTGAATTTCTTCAGGGACTTCTTAAGATTTACGGTAGAGCATATGTCTGCAGGTTAAATGACCGAAAAAAGAAAAAGCAAAGAAAAGTAAAAATCATTGCGGTTATTTTGTTACTCTCTCCATGAGTGAACATTATTTTCAAAGTGCGGAAAATAGTTCTCAAGTCATGTAGAGAAAAAGAAAACGGCCAAGTTTTCGGAATGAAAAAAAAAAGTGTACAAAATTTATGGAATTTTTCACTTTTTCATTTTTCTTACTACTACGTTACTTACCACCGCGCACTTCACACGTTAAAACAATGTTATCGCCTTCAAATAAAGGACCGACCGCTCCAGCCACATCGCGACCGGATGCATCGTACACTAAAATTTGATGGGGAGGAACTGTAAATAGAATTATCAAAGAAAAAAAAAAAAAATGTAAAAAAAAGAAGAAAAGTAAGAAAAAGTAAGTTATTATCCGCCATAAGACGAATCTTATATACCCATCACCGCATACATAGATACAGAAGGAATAATCGCATCGGTTTTTTTTCTGCTTTGGTAATATTTTAAAGATTGTTTTAGTTGTCTAGGGATATGCACGAAGGCAAGAGGGCAGATTGGGTTAATTTTTAAACTTCAAATGTGCACCAAAGTTGAAAATATAGGCGCATAAGAATCTTCAACTTTTTGTATTAAACAGAGCCTAATACGTGTACCGTATCCGTGACCTGGAAGATCTGTAGTTCTTATGAATTAATGTTAGCTATCGACCTTGCGAGTATTTTGAAGCTTCCTTTTCTTTAATGACTTAGCGAATGTTTGTAGGCATGCTTGAGAGCGGATCGAAGCCTTCTTCAAACTTGACGTCAGTTACGAACATAAGCACCAAGTCTTAAGATTTCATATCATTTCTGAACATTTCTAAGGTTTCACAATCTTATTATGCTGCAAGGACTGTAAAGGTATAGTACAGAGCAACTGGCTATTCTGTCGTAGCTCTCTTCGCTTAAAGGTAGTGCTTATAAATGTGAAATAAATTTGTTTCACTCATTCTGCGCACAACGACAAGAAGAACTTACCAATAACCGTTAAATTAATTCTATGATTACGAGTAGGTGAATTTTGGAAGTCAACACGACATCTGTACACCTGTAATGGAAGTGTGAAAACAAAGGAAAATAAAAAGAAGACAAACAAATAATTAATGCATGTGTATACACGATAGACAATAGGCGATGGACTTACTCCTTCATCATCCAGTTGTATATTGTCAACAGTTAATTTGGCAGGTTGTTTGTTTGTTACAAAATACGCTCTCGGTCCGAATGAATTGGAATCCGACCAATATAAAGCCTTCTCGAACGGTCTCCCCCGAACATCGAAGCTGTATGAGAACGTAGTGAGTAAAAGAAAGAAAGAGAGAGAAAAAAAGAGAAGAAAAACGAAACAACATTAACGGCACATGCATTCACATGAACATAAGTTTTTGTGGTTTCTTTCTACTCTCGATTTTTAATTATCTGCTTTAAATGAATTGTGCTGTTGATTTTGACCACAATACGTGTTACTTGTCAGACAAGTTGTTAATTTCTCTCTTTATTTTTTTTTTTTTTTTTGTATTTTTATATAAATTTTTTTCTTTCCTTTGTTTTACCAAAACTCACATCATACACATGCTGTTACATATCATTATTATTATGCTGTTACAGTTGACTTGACTGACAAGTGAAAAGTGAATTAAATTATTTCATTTTTTGACATGAAAGAGTTAAAATGTGTGTATATGCAGGCACACATAAACGCACATACATGTATATATTTATATATATGTAAAAAAGTGAATAGCAGTAAAACATTATCACACATTATTACATTTCCATTGATGTTGGCATGTAAGCTTGTGTTGTGTGTGGCCCTGACGAAAATGTATTAAAAATAAATTAAAATGAATACATTTAAATTATGTTTGCATTATATGTTTGTATTTATTTCAATTTTAAAACATCATAAACTTAAAGAGTGTATGTACATTCTTCCTTTTTTCATGAGCCTCTTAGGTTAAGAGTTTTTCCATTTTCTTCATAGCACTTTCATAATTTCAAGCGTAGTAAAATGCTAAGAACTTCTTATCGTAAAGACATCTTCGCTAATTAACACTAACGCCATGAAGAAAAATTAAAAATAAAACACACAAATAAGGGAAAGGAAATGTATGTCGTAAGAGAGAGAATCCTGCATACCTTTCTTTCTAAGCTTAATATGAAAATTGTTTCAAATACTTTGATAATAGTAACTCTACGCAGGTCAATTACTTAGTCGAGACCATTTTTCATTTGTACTTTCAAATGTTTTCCTATTAAACATTTTTTCATAGTTCCTTTTATGTTAAAACAGTTAGATAATTACCTCATTTACTTTGATTACTTCAGTTACTTCATAATTTAATTGGATAGGAGGCATAAGTCCAAATTTCCCCTGAAATTCACGCCAATTATAGGGTACTTACAATTCGCTGGGCCTCACAACTAGAGTATTAATTATATCCTCTATGTCAAGCAAGAGAAAAGCTGCACTCGTTTTATATATAGCAAGTCCTATAGATGCAGAGCGCCCTTACTAATTTTTGCCTAAATGTTAAGGCTGCCGTATAGCAGTGTAAATAAGAATCGCGACTATCAAGTCTCGGCATTCGCGGGTTCAAGTCTCATTGCGACTAGACAATGCTTGATTTGGCCACACACCCGCCAGACTAAGCTATGAACATTTCCCTATCTCTTATACTTTCGCCGCTATTTTGCGGCACAAGCGTCAAGGACAGTCTTTGAGTGATAGGTCATATTGAACCTAATTTAATGTAAAACTTTTATTTTACTCCTGAGGAATTGAGAAAACTGCTTTGAGCCTTTTTCGTTTCATTTCGAGATTATTTCATCGCTTTAATTATCCTAAACAGCTTTTCCAAAAATTTCAGCATATTTTTAATTTAGAACAGAGCAAAAGCCGATTAGATTAACACGAGGAGCTTCTTTCCAGAAATTCGCCTTAATATAAGAATTTCTCCATTAAGTAGAGAGATGAATGGATTGAATTTGTAGTTTATAACGTAAGCGTTCATTATTTTAAAATGTTACAAGCAACACGATAAACGTAGTATGTAAATATATGCCGAAGGAAGAAGAGAAAAGGAATGTAGAGAAAGAAAACGCGCGATTTTCTTCTACTACTCAGCTATGCGCTTACATTGACGTTTTGTGCGACAAAATGTAAAACTTAATTGCCGACATTTATCACACAGGAAATATAATAAAAAAGAAGAAGAAGAAGAAGAAGAAAAAGAAAAAGAAGAAAAAAAAGCACAAATGAATATAAAAGCGTAAAAAAATCCTTGAGCTTGCCTTGCATAGAGACAAACAACTTTGCCATTATGCTAACCATATAATATTGTAGGAGCGATGGTTCACGTTGTAAGACGGAGGAACACAGGGAAAAGGAAACAAAACAAAGCATTTTGGCTCTCTCGCAGTAAGCGGAGGAAGATGCAACATTAAGACAACAAATAATATGCTCGCTGCTGCTGCCCCTGCTGCTGCTGCTGGTGCTGGTTGTCTAATGCAAACGCCACAAACCACAAATGACGACATCTTTACAGTGTGATAAGCAAAAGAAATATATGCATAGGATATAAATTGTGTCAGTGGCAAAAATGGAATCATACAAATTTCATCTAAACGCCTGTGTGCCTGCTAGCGCAAACAGCCGGCTGCTCTACAAACTAACCTCGACGTAAAAGCTGCGAGAATATGTAAAAAATTGTTGAGTATTAGCGCAAGTATATATATAAACGATGAATATACGTAGTGCACTAACAATATTTCCACAAATAATAAAAGACGACGAGGACAATGACAGCCAGGATTTCTATGATATGGCAGAACACAAACGATGAACGAACGGATACACAAGATTGTCGAAAAGAAGTTACAAAAGATATTAGCCGGCAATGTATAACAATAAAACTCAGTAAATTGTGCGACAACATTTAATAATGTTCAACTTTCGTTCGTTTGCGTACAAAAAGAAATAACAAATCAGCCAATTTAGAAAACTCAGCATAGGACATGTTAAATGTTAAAAGAGACCAAAGGATATGTTTAAATTAGGTTAGTTGATGACGGAAGGCGTTATTCAACTTGAAAGCTGTTCTCTTTTTACATTTTGATGTCATTTTTCTAATCACCAACGATATGAACATGAATGAAGAATGAATTCGCGATACCGATTGTAATACTCAGTACAACGAATGAAGAGCTCGCTACACGTATATTTAATTAGTATCAAATCGTAGGTCCATCCGTCCACCTATTGCACCGATTGCACCTATCGCATATATTAAAGCATTAAAGTGACAAACGTCCATCCGTCCAACTAATGCACGGATTGAACCTATAGCATATATTAGAGTATTAAAATGACAAACGTCCATCCGTCCAACTATTGCAACGATTGCACCTATCGCATATATCAGAGTACTAAAGTGACAAATCGAAGCCATGCTAATAATAATTGTTCGAATGATCTCAGGTGCTTTTGATTTTCATAACACGGTGTATATAAAAATGCCTGCCTTGATGGAGGTAACGCTATTGTATTTCTATCAAAGTGAGGTTATCATGTTCGCATCTTTGCCATAATAATTGTATAATTCTTCTTGATTTCTAACCCGGCGAATTTGCTTTGACTTTCTTTTCTAAAATTTTGAATTGAATTGAAATTTTCCATTAGGTCGAACTCTAGTAACCGCCTCAAATTGTCTTAAGAGAAATTTTTTAGTCAAATTGAATGGAAACTAGCTCATCCGAATCTAGTGATTACACGTTCTCGGTTCATTTTTGTATGTATTTTTCTTTAATGAAATTGGTTGGAGGAGATCGTATATGCGTTTGCAACAAAATTCAACTTTTAAGTCAGATCGGGTGTGATATGTTTTAGCCGCTTGCATCATTATCTACATGTGATATCATAAAGTTTTGGACTAACGTAATATGCAAATTAAGAAACCGATTTTTATCCTCTAACTAGAGGAGAGAAGGAGTCTAATCTCTTCGTCCGTTTCTTTGTACTTCTAACCGCATTGTGTTCAAGAGTTGAGAAATTTGATATGCTTTCTAACCTTTGGTGATATTTTCTTTAACTTAATAGTGAAATACAAAGTAGCACTGAAACTCCCTATTTTTTTTTTTTTTTGACTGTCCCAACAAGTTTACATTTCATTTATATTCAAGCAATTTTGTAAAAAGTTGACTTGAAGTCAAATATATGTGCATTTTTGCAAATCATATATATATGTATATATATATATATATATATATATATCATCTTGAAATGGTTCATTATTCCCGAATAAATGAATTTTTTAATTTTCGTTTTCAAGCATCACGGGATGATTAAAAAACCATTTGTGCACTTCTAAAGAATAATGAGAAATAACAGAGAAATACTTAAATAGCAAATCATGCATTTTAATTCAACAACAGACGTTTAACTGAAATTAAATTGTCGCCCGGAAGGCAATAAATTAACAAGTTAACCCCACTTAATAGTGATTACAAGGCCGCAAGTGTCCACAACGGATGAAAATGAAATGAAACACTGAATAGACAATAAAAGAGAATAGAAATTCAACAAAAAAAAGGTATTAAAAAAAAAGAAAGCCAGGCTTTAAGCAGATACTATATATAATTAGCCTAATTAAACAGAGAAAAAGGCTGCACAGAAAACGAATAGAAAGAAATATGCAAACAAACAACTAAAGAAATTATATTCCCTTTAGGACGAATCTTAGATACCATCACTACTATCTTAGTTAGTTATTTTTTGTTCATTTAACGAAAACCAAAGATGATGATGAGAAACAAAATCCTTGTATTTTATTAACAATTAAAAATATAATTCCTTCCACACAGAAATCTGCAAAGAATTTCAAACGATAACCTTATCGAAATAGCTGTACGCCAATATTGAAAGTTTTAACTCTTTGTCGGAAGCGATTTAACTCTCAAGCCTTCGCTTGGTGTTGGGTGTCCGATAAGAAGAATTGCAAAGAAGTTCCGCAAATTTCGTCGTCGGATACATTTTTATACTTCCACGATTTCCCTCCCTAACCTATATAACCCCTGTTAAGGGGAAAATAAAAAATTGAAATGGATCAAGTATTCAAAGCCTCCCTTTTCATTTCGAAAATATTATAGCTTGGCATTACCATGAGTTCTTTAGAAACTCAATAAATTCCTCCCCCCCCCCCCCCTCCCCCCGGACAATAGGGATAATCTATGGGCAAATTTCGGTTTCATATTTGCATAAATTGTATTGACAAACCTTGAAAAAATTTGTCGACAAGAACAACCGGGAACAAACGGGAAACTCCTATTATATATCGCAAATTATCGGTGAAAATATGTTGAAATTATCACAGGTTTTTCAAGGTCTGAGCGGGTTTGCATTTATTTTGAAATTTTTAATTTCTCTTGCAATTAATGCGAGCTTTCTGATTAAAAATCTTATTATTTCTCTTCACAGTTCTATTGCCTTATCACACATGCTTGTGAGTGTTACAATCGGAATAAGAAAATTAGTAGATCAACGTTCTATGTTGCGTGAAGAGTGGCGAATATTAAAATCAAATAAAAACTAAAAATACTTATGCAAGATGTGATTACGTATATATAACCGACAATGGCCATTCATGAAGATGTTTTCTTCATTACGTTCCAATTCTAATTTTCTTTATTTGTTCGCTTAAGTGATCGTTGTAAGTTGAGAGTATTCACGTACAATGGGAGTCATTTGGCATTTTTAATATTTTCAAATTAGAAAAATATTCTAGACTATCTTGCAATGCCAAACACACACACAAGAGTGCTGCTATTGTGTGTGTATTTTGCTTTTCTTCCCTTTTCTTAATGGTTTGATTTTATGACTCTAAACCAAGGAAAAATTATGCTGAGTCTTTATAATGAAGGCTATGTAACTATGTAAAATCTGTAGAGAATCGGTAGAAAAAGATTTTTTTTTTTTTTCTTATGAAAACTACGCAAAACAATGGTGAGAGAATTTTGCTTTCCTCCTTTTTCATTTTTTTTTTTTTGTTTCTTGTTTTTCTCTTTATTTATTCTCAATTGTTACCATTTTCTTTTAATTACATACAATTGGCATTACATTTAAATTCTTAAGTGTTTATTATTACTAATGTAGAAATTTCTTTTTTATTTTCTCTCATTCTTCACTGAAGTAATTGCATTGTTTATAACACGGAGAAATATGTACAGAGTACTTTATGAAAGGTAGATAGGTAGGTATTCATTCTGAACTTGAGAATTCGAAACAATGGCGAACTGTTTTTTCATTCGCTGTATTCACACATTTTTTGCACAAATGTTATTAGAAGCAAAAGAAAAGGAAAACTGCTGGCAGTTACCTTAATGCCTATATAAGATTGTGAAGAGGCAACGTCGCCAGTCCATTTTACCATCATATTTTTCCCGTTCGTGTGGGAGAGGTTGGTGGTTATTAAAAAATAGATAAGTAGCAGTAAGAGTCCAGCGACTGACGACAATTAATCTTAGTCATCTCAGTTGAATTTATCTGATTTTCAGTTGAGACCCCACAAGGTTGCCAATGGTAGCATTATGATGGCAAGAAGCCAAAAGATCGGTTTCCGCTTTTTCGTCAGCGGGTTCTGATTTTCGTCGTTCAAAATAAAAAACAAACGACTCTCTTCTTGACATAGCATTTAACAAATTAAAACCAAGAGCGAGAATTTTTAGAAGCAAATTTTTCGAAAATGAACAGATTTCCGACATCAGTTTCAAGTTGAGTTCGCAGTTATTCCGTAACCTTGATTAATATACATTTGGTCGAATTATTTCGAGTTTCGAGAATGCATGCAGACATACACATAACATGACTTTCGGGAGCCATTTGAAACAGATATATATAACGTACGATGTGTGACATATGTCTGTATATGACTTTTGGGATACATAGTACATAGAACCCTTCGAAGCGGAACTGTAGCATACGATATTGTGGGAACATGTGTGCAATATTTCTCGAGCTGCGTACAATCATTTATTTTACTGCATTGTCCAGAAATATAAACGTAAAAATTTCAATATTTACGATATACAATGTATACGATACGCGATATACGATATAGAAGCATGTACCTTTGATTCAACTTCTAATCATACCCAATATTAGTTATCAAAAAATAGCGCTTAGGCCCCCTTCTCTACAAATTTCATTTTTTGTTTAAATAGTTTTACAAAATATTTTTAAGCTTTGATTATTAGTCAGAAATAAGTACATCTTTTTTTCTTTCCTTTCGAAATTTATTACTTTTTCTTAACGTTCACCATGTATAACAAAGCCTTCAACCAAAAAAAAGGAATAAAAATCATGACATAAAAATGATAAAAATTCTCCCCAATCTGATGTAGACAAAAGCCGTAGCATAACATTATACATATTGTGTGTGTTAGCATATATGTGTGCGTGTATTTATTAGCTCATGCCTGCGCTGCGCGGGTGTCCAAGCTTAACTAATGCTAATATTCTCAAAGAATGGATTCCGGTCATGGGTACAAAACTGAAGCAAGGAGTGACTGAAATGTGCAAGAAGAGAGAGAAAGGTTATGAAAGACATTTAAGTAAAACCTCAGAAAAAAAAAAACACGAGCTATTGGATTTATTTAATATGTTAGATCTACGAAAAGGATTTGCAAAGTGTGAAATTGCAGAAAGAGGATTATAAAATTTTCTCATTTGTTGTTGTTATTTTATGACAATAATATAAAAAAGAGAAAAATCAACAAAAAGCAAAGGTTATAATAATAATCCATGCAATTACTATAGTAATCTTTAAAACTAAACTCTCCATTCAACAGAAACACAATATCGAAAGGGAAATTTCAAAACGATAAATATTAGGTTAAAATCCATTTTCTAATTAAATAATTTAAATATTTTTCATTTTATCTCTTTTGCCCCACCATCTCTTTAATAAACGAGATAGAAAAATTCTTTCACTAAACAATTTATTCAAACTTCTTAGTAAGCGATAATCAGATGCAAAACGAGACCTATTTATCCGAATATGTTAAAGTCAAATAAACGCCTAAACGATTTGTTCAATATTTGCAAGCTCTAGCATTTTTGAAATGTTAGGTTTTTTGGTATTTCAAAATTCATAAAAATTCGGGATATTTTTGCCGTTTTATCTGATGAGTTGCTATTCCTTTGAAGAAATTTAATTTTAATCCTGATATGTCTTTTTATAACAAATCATACCAAGAAGTGCATCTCTGTCTCCTATGGTAATCTAATAGTTCATATTTCTTCTGATAAAAAGCCCTTTTATCTTTCTTTATCTGTTTTTGTGTTCTTTACGCTTAAATCGTAATTATTTTGGAAGACGAGCTGATGTTCTCCAATGAGGGATGATTCCTTTAAAAAAAAGGAAGCATCTTTAACAGGCATAAGGATAGTTCGCTGTGTTAAGCGAATCAAAAACCACTTGGCATTCAAATATCGATCTGCTTAGTGAAAGAACAACATTTTAAGTGACCTTCAACTTGTACTATGAGATTTGTCCACTCAGCAATTTTTAAAAAAGTTATTGGCTGATTGCCTTTTCCATTTACAACTTAGAGCTGACTATTGTATCTATTGTCAGTAGCAGTCGAATAAAGCTTTCCGTCTCTTCCTAAAAAAAAAAGAGTTTTCTAAATTAAAGACCAGCGTTCGGTTCAAGCAATCAACGCGACGAGCTCCGCAAATTCCTTTGTGTATTTTAGCGGCGTTCTTTCTTTGTACATAAAAAAAAAATATGCTCTCCTGAGGATTTACATTTTACTCCTTGACGGTAATTTGAACGCTAAACTAACAATTGCAGTGCTACGCACAATTTGGCTAGAAGCCAAAGTTGGCCAGAGGTAGCTCAAGTTAAACTCAGTTGAGTTGAACGTCCGCGTCAACCAACACTCGCTTAGTCGTGCAGATGACTTATGCAAACGGTTTAGTGTAGTTTACCGATTGAGCCGAGATCCTCAATACCATTAAAGGGAACGCGCTACCAAATGGTTGCAAACAGTCGATCGGGTAAGAATAGTGACAAGATTTATATCTAAACGACTTGCTCTCGTGCGATTCTTAGTAATTCAGGGCAGCACATGAGCAAAGCATTTAGGCCAAGGTAACAGTAATCTATAGCAATTGCAAATGCTTCGTTTAATGCGAGGTAGATCATATATTAATATATTAATATACACATCTGCTCTAGCCAAGATTCACTATAAAGTCACTAATAAAACATTCAGATTTTATTTATTTATTTTTCTTCTCTTTTCCTTTTTTTCTTTTTGTATATCCGCTTTTCCGTCGATACTGACAGGTTTTGTATTCTCAATTTATAAACGCACTATAGTTTCTTTTACATTTTTCCCTTTCCATTTTGTTTTTTTCGTACCCTTTATCTTAAGTGATATTTACACTAAATGAGACATGAATTGATTTTATTGAAATGGTTAAGTTGGGTCCTTATTTTCTTTCCTTTCTTTTTTTGTTTTGTCCTCTTCTTCCTTTTGTCCCTCATATTATATTATGTATTGCTTCGTTTTGTTTTTTTTTTTTCATTTTGCGGAGCACACGTAACTAAATAACTAAAGCTTTTTTTTTTTTATTTCTCTTTTGTATTTTGTCGTACATGTCGTGCGCAGAGTTGTAGAAGTTTTTAACTATATGAATAAAAAGCGAAAAAAAATAAGTCTCTCAACAGGAATCTGCATATTAATGCATGTTCGTTTGTGTGTGTGTGTGTGTGTGTGTGTGTGTGTCTGCGTTTGTATAGAAAATGAAATGGCACATTTCTTTCCGTTTTTTTTTTTTTTATTTTTTTTTCTATTTGTTTCCCTTCTACGTTTACATACTTAATTTGAATTTTATTTTGTGTTATAGCAACGAGTGCATGTGCCGAGTGCGAGTGGAAAAGAAAAAGTAGCAAAAAACTTTGATTGTAAAACTTGTTAGTTTGCGGATTTTATGGTTGCAATGTTACTTGCTAGCACCAATGTTAGCAGCAGCAATAGCAGATTCATTGGAATTGCGGTTTTTACAGATTACGCTGTCGTAACTTTTGTGGCAATATTGGTTCAGCTACAATTTGAAATTTTACCTCAAATCTCTAGTACATATTAAGATTGCATATAAGTATAGAGAAGCAGATAAAGACAATCAAATATAGAGTTAGAAAGGAGTATTTATTTTCTACTATGTGATGCTGATATATGCCATACATACACACGACGATTCTTCATTAGATTGACCTTTACAAAATAACTTTTATATCCATCAGCAAATGAGTTGAGTCTACTAACGTTGCTCTTATATGTGTATATATATATATAGTCCTGAGCTCTATATACATATATATATATATGTATATATGTATATATATATATATGTATATATATATATATATTTATGTAGAGCGAATCTTATGTCTCGTAGCACTTTATCTGCAATGAATCGTACATCTCTAAAACCTTGGTTTTGAATGCATTAACCACCACTCTTGGTGTTCAAAAGTGTAGTTCAAGGAATTGATTTCTTAGGGAAAAGGAAAACCCCAGGTATCAAGAGTAGATTTTCAATTCAATAATTTTGGAGCCTAACATAGGGGTTTTTTGTTTAAATATAAGGGCTGGCGTTGCCACTGTTTCAGATCTTTCTTAGCCTTCCGAAAGCTTCTGATATGTAAATACAATTCGAGGTCTTACGATAATCACAAATTACTGTTGTTGCTTACGTTTATGTCGATAGAAAAGAAAGCCATTCATCTGTTCCAATCTGCCTCAGCTACAAACTCTTAATATTTTGTTTGACTCACTTAGAAAGCGATCGATTTATAAATACATTATGTATTCATAACTTATTGAATGAATATTGGGCAGATCTGGGTTTAATTTCAAAATCATTCAGTCAATGGAAATCTTGCCGTTTCGCATGACGTTACGCTTAGTGAACTATAATCACAAATATTTTCCATAATCTAATCACAGTAATAACAATCATGTCACTGACGACCCCGTTGAAAAAAGTTCTCTGCGATGTCAACTGGATTGCTTGGGTCAGCAAAGCTTGTCGTACGTGCTTTTGATCGCAATGACATTAATGGTTTTTCTTTTGAATTAATGAAAAGAACAAATATGCTGAACTTTATATGAATTAGAAATAGTTGTGTTACTCATGTTTCATTTTAATCCCAAAAAGACCGCACAGACAGTTACAATAATACGAAATAAAGCTCCCTAAAGTTGTATCGACTTTTTTCAATGACTTTGGCTGTAATTGTAATCGGTGTAGCAACTATATATCAACCCACATGTAAATTGAAGAGATATATTTAGAAATCTGGTAATGTCTGTCTGTTTCTCACACAGCTATTGCATTTTGTAAACTGAACGTTGTACAAGCATAGACTTGCAAAAGGCATCTGCAAAACTTATCGTCAAAGAGGGAGAGAGAGAGAGAAAGAGAGACAAGGTGAGAGAGAGAGAGAGAGAGAGAGAGAGAGCGTTCTTAAATGCACAAAAAGCCCTACGAAAAAAGGGAAAATGTCCCTATAGTAAGGGGTATAATTTCCCTATAATTTCCCAATAATTTAAAATCTAAAATTTAAATATACTTTTTCCGGAAACTTGACTTACAATTACGCGAAAGCCGCATGGAAATTTACCAGTTTCTAATTTCCATCCCCAAGCCCATGTTTGATAATAAAACATATAATCAATTCTTTATAAATATATGTTTAATTGAAGTCATTCATACGAACACTAATATAATTGCTACGAAATACTAAAAGGCGGCTTCATTTAGAAATGCATAAATCCGTATAAAGCGAACTTGGGTTTGAATTCATACTAATATCGATATATAAGCAAACAAAATGTCTTTCGTAAGTTGAAGTGACTTCAGCATAAGCAATTTTTCTAGGAAGTAATTTCAAAATCAATTTGTTTTTCTTGATTAATGCATTTTATTAGTAGACATATTTGCCACAAGATAATTGTATATATTTACCGTAGGAGCACAACATTGCTTGCTGTGGTTTGTGTTGTTTGCATCTTTTTGAGGAAATATCACTCGCACAGCTAAGTCAAGGTTTGCCGATTCACTTCTCTCATTATATGAGAGTAAAAAGGTATTAATAATTTCAGAAAATGTGGTTATCGATTTCAAGTGATTCGTAATTGGAATTTTATAAACCAAACGCAATAATAATGCATTGATAAATTAGTGGAAACTGGAAAACCAAATCCATAAATAAGACAAAGAAAGAAAATCCTTCACAAACTGATTTTTATCGGTCCTATGTTTGCAACGTATAACAGGTTGTATCTTGGCTTTTTCTTCCTTTTTCTTGTTTTCTGAGAGTAGTCTCTGGTCGAGGATTCACTAAAAGTCCTAAGGAAAAAGAAAGCCGATATTTCTTATAACAATTACTGTACAGGAAAACCGACAGCAACTAAGTACGAAAACAAAGCAAGAGAACGGAAAACAAAGAAAATGTACTAACTTTTACGAGCAAAATGCAAGCTTTGTCTGAAGAACAAAGTTTTACTCTACAAAACCCATCTAAAGACAATATGGACGTCTGGAATCCAGATATGGGACACCACTAATCACATAAGCTCCTCGGCTAGTGATCGATCACATCTTGATGTCCTCAAGGTTAAAGATGAAATAAAATATTTTAGCAGTAATTACTTAAAGAGCTTAAGCTCGCACACTAATATTTTAGTCGTTGTTAGAATTAGAAGATATTTATGAAATAAGAAGACCGAAAAGACATCACATACCACACCTTCCGTTCATACAGGCTAATTACTGATACTGTGTGATTACTGTGTACTCAAAACCTGGAATCCAACTGTTGTGTTATATTACTGTTGTTCTTTTTTCTTATCAAGTTGTCAATTCATTTGCTAAATGTTTAACTGTAAATAGACTTCAAAAAAGAGGCATTTCCAAAAAAAAAAAAAAAAACAAGAACCACTAACGAAATGGAATGTATCTATAAAGAACGGCATTTAGTAGCTGAAACCTTGGCCGTTTATAAATAAAACGAATTCTCCATTTGTCTTTCGTCAATAGACTGGATGGAACTTTCGGCGAAGGTAATAGGATTGCGCCTATTAAACTTCAAGCTCAATTAATGTTGCGAATATCACGTGGAATGCCTATCTGCAACCTATTGCGCTCGCCTTTTGCGTCTACTATCAATTGCTCTTAATGTTACACACATCTGCACATAAACTGATTATAAACATAAATTCTTGATAGGTTGTGTAGCATGATGTGTGCGTATAATTCCTTTACCGAATGTTTTGTTAACCTTTCTACATGTACATACATTATAGTTAGATGCGGCTTAAAAGTATACACACTTTGACAACTTTCCCCCGTATGTATGTATGTTCATTCATTATCTTTTTAATAAATAATTAACAATGAACATGTGTGTACTCTCTAGGTCACCAAAAGAGAAAACCGACATGTTTATATTAAACGTTGAAGAACGTTACAATGACAAACATTACAGTTAGTGTATATCACATATTTATTCTACGATGCCGTCAGTGTATGCGGTTTAACAATATTACGGGTGTGCGTTCCTTCTCCATATCTTTTCGTGCTAAAGCATTATATTGTCAAAAGACATAAGCCAGTCAAACCAGTCAACCAGTCAGAAAGTCATTCAGTCAGTCACATATGTTTTGACATATTTTTGTCATAAAATATTTCTACAACAATATTATAGAAAATATTTTGTAAAAATATTTTTTCCGTCTGGCTTTTGTTCTGTTTTGTTGTTTTTTTTCTTCTTCTTCTTTTTTTTTTAAATTCGAAAAATAAATGGACCATTTTGTATGGATGGATACATATATATATGCAACATATATGTAGATGTATAAATATGTTATGAATGTATTGTGTTTTGTATATGATACGTCCCTTATGAATGGATGCATACATACATATTTAAGTGATTTTGTTACGTTTAAAATATTACAAAATGAAATTCAATAAAATAAGAAAAAAAGGCAAAAGGCAAAAATGCACTAACGACGTCGTTGATATTGTTTACGTTGCTTTGTTTATATTCTTTTCGTGTTATTATTAATTCTTTTTGTTTTTTTGCTTCACACATACGCTCGTAAAAAATGTCGATTTTTATTGCGAGTATAAAGAAACAACATTTATTGGATTATATCATATAAGTCACGTTTAAAATAGAATTTTCACATGAATCCTTACAACCTCCGCTCGTTTACATATGTATTATGTAAATAAATGTATGTAAGCAGACATTAAAATATAAATTTTTAGAAAGATTGCGGGTTACGTTAGTGATTCACGGAAGATTTTATTAGACCTCTATTATGGTGGGTTGTGATTACACTGTTTGTATGCCTCGGAAATGCATACCAGGGAAAGTGTTTTTTAATAATGAATTTTCTTTCTCTTCACACTTTCCTTTCTAATGTTCGGGCAGATTCACATTTCTCTGAAATCTTGAGAATTAAAATCTCCTTTTTTTTGATATATGTGGTATGTATCGAAACCTACGGTCCTCAAAGTACAACTTGCCTTTTATTAGCAACATATATGTGTGTTAGGCATATTGTAGTCTTGATCAATATCAGTCATTTGTTACGTCGTTTAGTAGTATTCATAGAGGATTGAATAATTGAATCCCTTGTAGCTAAAATTTTTTTTTCACCTGCCTCCAAGCTTCTTGATTGGTAATCTCAGATAATGTCGACTCTAGGAGTTGATGTAAGAAATTCAATTTCGACATATAGTCGACATTAAGTAAACGTACAAAGTTTGAAAGAACTAAAAAAAATGCAAAAATTGCAAAGCCCTTTCGGGATAAATTACAAATTCTAACAAATATAGTGCCGCCATAAGTTATAGCTTAGAAGATGAGCAAATTTTCGGAGCAACACTGCCCTATAATGCACAAAATACTGCACCTTCCACTTGTGACTGGTGGTATTCGGAACTTGTCTGTCCTTCAATGCAAATGTGTTCATATGCCTCTTATTCGGTAAAAATACAATTCCAGCCAGGGAGAATCGTAGTTCTAGCATTCCTTGCAGAAGAACCAAAATGAAAGGCAAAAGACTTCATAACTTGTTTTACATGTCTACTGCACAAACCAACATTGCATTTTCAACCCCGTATTGAAGCAACATTCGTGCTTAAAACAAACTATTTTTATAGCTAACTTGGATTACGGATAGAGCCACTCCTTAATTGGAATTGTGAATTCAAATCCTATTAGGCAAGGCCCTGCTAATACAAACATTACTCCAATTGGAGACATACTTTGATTGCATATCTCATTGAGACGAATTGGAATTTTCTTTAATTCTTTTATTTTTTAGTAAAGTTATACTTCGCCGTAGCTGAAGTTTAAATGACAGCAATTCTTGTAATAGGTAGCCAAGCTAAATTGGATCACGTGCTTTTATTACGAATCACACCAATGTGCACCTCACAGACTCATAGCCAAAAAGCAATCCCGCATCTTAGACAGAAACACCCCAATCCGTCCAAAATTTGAAGCAATCCGTCCAGAATTTGAGGCGTTAAGGAACTTTGCTTACTATTTCGAAACATAGATCACAGTTTCAAATTTGACAACTTCCTTACCAGGTAGGAACTGAACCAAAGTTTAGTAAGTAGAGCTTGCATTCAAAAACAAACTTTAGATTATCTTTTGAAATTATTTTTAGCTTTATATTATAATTAAACAAGTTAAACATAAAGTTCAAATGAGCCTCAAAGGCTCAACGTGCTGCGGTTAGGGCTAAAAATGCCAATTTTAAGTGTAATTGTACAATCGGCCATCACTATCTCATTCGACCGGAAAACAAATTTCCAAAACTTATTAAAAATAGTTCTGCGCGCGACCAAAAATTTTTTTTCTTCCTCTGTTTATTTGAAAGATACACTCAAACCATTTCCTGTCATAGATAACCGACATTTTCCAGACAGACGGTCGATTCCATTGATTTCCGCCAACATATCCTATTTAAGCACTGCTTTTAAAAGATCCTTCCAACAAAAGCATTATAATTTTTTACACCGTTTCAACGGTAGTTTAATAAAGTGTCATGTGACTTCAACCAAAATATGCCAACGCACCAGGCGCCCAAATTAATCATAATGTTGCGGTTTTATATTTGGAACTCAGTTCACAATTTCTGGTTTTCTTAAAATTATCTGCATACTAACAGCTATAAGTAGCTGGCAAACATTTTCACTAATTTATCTTCGCACCCTTCATAAAATCCGCGACGCATATACAATGAGATGTGATGAAAATGCCATAAAACTTTTTCTCGCGTTCATCAAAAACACCTAAACTAATGTATTCAATATTATAAGTACTTTTTCTAGTTAACTGCTAACGCAATGCAAACAATGTTTCCTACATCCTGATAACAATCTAGCACAACTGTACAACCATTCCGTCGACATACGCTAAAATATTGGAAATTGTTAACCTTATCGTTTATTTCACAATTCTTTGTATTTGTCAATTTATTTCCGTTTCACATCTCCGCTCGTCTTTTCCTTTTTTTTTCTTTTTTTGATTTTTTATACCAAACCTGTGAAAATGAAAAGTGTACGCGGTTTATGATCTTATTTGCAACATGTAGAACAATTTAAGCATGACTGGTGAGCATAAAGAAAAACAATTTATAAAATCATTCCGGCCCATTTTTCATTCGCAATTCAAAGCTACAACATCGTAGAAAAGCCCAACTGGAAGATATTATGCTTACGTATTAAAGTTTCAATTTTCTAATTCGCATGTGGACTGCACTATTCACGCGAGCCTACAACAGCTAGAAAGGAAAGGAATCGTAATTGCCGCCTTGTAGTTAT
Organism: Glossina pallidipes; assembly: GCA_000688715.1. Lineage (NCBI taxonomy): Eukaryota > Metazoa > Arthropoda > Insecta > Diptera > Glossinidae > Glossina > Glossina pallidipes. Next base: position 386,893 of record KK499942.1, on the reverse strand, counting down.
TACATAGCAAAGAGAGCGTAAAGCTCAATAGGATCGCGCAAACGACTGTTCTAACAAAGGTTTATTCATTCAATGTAAGCACTACGAAGCAATTAGACGGTATGTGATTGGTCAGTCCATCTCAATCTCAATCATCTTAACAAGCAGTCAAAAACATGTATTACAGCAACGTGCATAGACTTACGTGGCGTATGGTCAGTCCATTCTACCGAATCTATTAAACATCATGAATGACGGGTCTGCAGACTTTTTAGAGAATCTTGTGAGCAGTGTACTCTCCGGGGACAGACTGATTAAAGTGTTATAACTCATACAGGCTCAAAGCATTGTGAAGAAGTGTTTAAAATCGACAAGTTTTTCATTTCCTTTTAGTTTTGTCGAAAGACTTTTCATTCTTTTACTTCATTTGTTATAATTTCGAGTTTGTGTTCAATAATTAGTTAAATCGGCGACAAAATAAGCACAATTTCAAAGCATATGAACGATCTGGTGGATAAAAAGGATTTTTCCCCTTTTTTTTGAAATCCGGTCTCAATAGGATGACTTCTCTAAAGTGAACTTTATATATGGGCCAATATTCATGTCGGCATTCATTTCAGTTATTCAAATAGTATTCGTGTAAAAGAACAACATTCTCAGTTTGTTAATTTAACTCTTTTTTACTAAAGCCCATATATCTCGGACCCAATTGCCTTTAGTTTTCTTAATAAGGTATCTAAGGTTCGTCTTTACAGGTTTAACACAATTTTTTTACTTTTTATATGTTTGACTCTCTTCAGTTTTTACTATTAAAGTGTATTCGTGATCTCCGGTTACGTATTTGTTTTAAAGAAAATCGAAATTGAATCACTTGCAAAGTCTTACATTTATATAAACATATATATATATATATATATATGTATATATATATAAAACATTTCTATTTTCTCAATTCCTTATGTTTTGTTAAAGGAAAACGGAAATTTTTCTTTATTACTGTTTTATTTATACCATTTCCAGGATGTGCGTGTGTGTGCATCGTCGTTAGCATTAGAGCTTTTTCAAACAATACCCACTTACATCATACTATCGATACGATAGCAAGCGCTGTAATAGCGTACGTAAATGTATATAAAGGTAAAGGTATTAGTAGTAAGTACAGAAGTGCGCTTGATGGTAATATTGAAATGAAATTTATTGTTTTCAATTGAGTACAAACGGTACGCAATACTATGTTATTGATACATGTAATAACGTTGCCGGTAAACGTTATGAAGAGGTTGTGTGGAGAATCTTAAGGCAGGTTTGCTATCAACAAACAAACAACCAACAATTCCATCTGTAAGAATTGTACATTATATACATATATATGCGCGCGTGTGTGTGTGCGTGTGTGTGTGTACGGATATGTGAGTTTTATAAACAGGTCACATTACTTAAATTGACTACGCAAACGAAAGTATATTATTGCTTTGTTTCTCACTCCAATTCACTTCAGTTCATTCAGACATTAATTCATCCCTGATGTTGGGTTTGTTATGTGCAACATATTATGTTTCACAACTTTGTCTATAAATCAAAAGCAACACAACACGTACCCACAAGCAAGCAATATCGACAATCATTGTTTTATGGTACTCTTTATAATTGTATATTGTATATATATATATATATATATATATATATACATATTTATATATGTGCACATATACACATGTATTTATACATCTTACGTTTAATGTTACCATACGTATTACATATAATTGTATGATTACGTGTATAAATGTATAGAAGTTTGTACGTGTGTGTGTGTGTGTGTGCGTGCGTGCATGCATACATCCATATATATCATCAAATATTGAACATTAATAATCTCATTATTAGAAAATATGAAATTGAATAAATGGCAGTGCGTTAAAAACATCGAACAATAAATAATTAGATGGTGTGCGTTTGCGGTTATGCAATAGCTTAGTTTGCCAAATCGCCTGCAGGGGAAGTAAATGTATTGATGAAGTAATTTTTTTTTTTTTTTAAATTTTATATAATACTTCAAGCAACTTAAAATGTGAAAATTTAATCGGAACGTGAAAAAAAAAAATCATGAAAGTTTTACTCACATAAGGTTAACATTAAACTGAACCTTAATGGAGAATATTTGTTTGACCGCTTGCGAGGATATATTTTACTAGCATGACACACGCTATTATACTTTGACCAAAGTTTTTTAATTTTTTTTTTTTTTTTTTTTTTTTTTAAAGAGTAAAACCCCAACACATTTAACATAGATATGAATACAAAAACGAGTGGTTTATGGAAAATTAACTTTTTTTTTACTCCATAGAAATGTTCATTTTACCAGCTGCAGATTTCTCTCTGTTATTACATGGCATAAACGCGATTACATATCTACACTGAGTTAAAGAAGTGAACGTACAAATTAATATGAAAATTCTATGAAGAAATATTGAAAACATTAAAAACGTTGCAAGGAATAGGAAAGAAGAAGAATTTTCCATAATGTTGGCAATAACACAAAGAAATGGGTAAAGTTTAAACGGGTTAAATAATATTCAGCCTAATAGATAGAGCGGGAGAGAGAGGGAGAGGGCGGGAAAATTAGAGTGTGATAGAGAAAGCAAGATATGCTTCATTGAATGGTAAGTGACTTTGTTGGATTTCAAAAAACCCCAAAGTCTACCATTATTTCTCAAAATCGTCTGAAAGCCAAAGCTTTTGTTAAGATATGAAAATTTCCCCTTAATTTTTTATAATTAATAATATTATATCGGTTACGTCGATAGTCTAGTTAATCGGCTTAATATGATCAAATATTTCATTGATGTTGTCCGTAGGGCCATACACAACGAAATAATCGAGTCTTTGAATATTGTTAAGGTGGTGGCGATAGCCACAACCTTTCAATTCCTCCGCACCCACATTTACTTATATACTGCAGCAAATTATACGAGTAAATTTGCACGTAATGCGGCACACACAGTTTTTATTTTATTAGATCACAGTTTATTTAGGGGTTTACGTGGGTTTTGAAATTTAAAAATATTCTCTTTATCTTTTATCTTTTTGTTTAGTTTACTACTATTGTCCAGTAGCACCACCTTTCAAAAATATTCTTACTACTACGTTATCCACTGCTACCACTTGCAGATTTAATCACTTTCTTCTCAAAACCCCATTTTTAAAGTTGCTTGACAAATCTCAAAATCTTTCAAAATTCACAACTCAATTTTTTTTTCAATCTTTAAAGCCGTAATTAATTTAAGAATACATACACATGTTGAATTCCGATAAAGCTAGTAACAACTATTCTGAGAAAGGCGAGCATATATTTTCCTAAGGGGTCTTCAAAAACCACATCTCAACCGCCAAATTTTCAAAATATTTAAATGAAAACTTTCGTGTGATATTTTTTAAAATCCTGGGAGTTTCAAATTTTTTTTCGACTGATCAGTTGAAAGAAAGAACACTGAATATAAAAGAGACTTGGGAATATAGTTCGCAGCTGCTTAGTTGCTCAGTTCAAAGAGCAAGATGAGCCTTTTTCTTTCTAATATTCTCTTCCAGATAAGGATCGTACTCTTTTCTGTCGTTAATGACGACTTCCTAATAAAGGAAACAAAGGAGGAAGAAAACTTGTAATCCCAGTTATCTGTGCTAACCATGAAAAAAATTCAATCGGTTTTCTTGCTAATCTTGTTTACAGAGCTCTTAAATCATTGGGACTGTAATGGACAATTTTCTTTCTAGATGATCAGCCACAATGTAAGCAGAAGAAGAAGATTAAGAAGCATTACTAGTGGTAGGTGGTAGATGGTTAATAATGTTTGTAAGAAAATGAAAAAAAAAATTTAGTTTTTCCGCTTTTTTCAATGCTGATACCCATCCACAAGACTTTTGTTAGTAAGGGCCCACTGTTTATGCAGTGCAGCTATTTGTACATTTGTTATGTTAACTTCAACATTTTTTTTTCTGCTCCCTGTCTTATATGTCAGTGTTGTTAGAATTCCAACAATATAAACTGGACAGACAGACGGATATGACATCTTACGAAAACCAAGGACACATGAACTTTGTTGTACGCGTAACAATTTTTTTTTTTTTTTTTTACTGAAATAATATCTAAGCCTTCCAAGTTAATACTTGACAAGTTACGTTTCGCTACGATTGGAGAATTGGTGAACGATTTGTTTATTCTAAATGATCAGTCATCAGCTAACGTAAAAGTAACGAAAATTTATGCACATTGTAAATATTTTGTATACAGACTTATACGTTTTCATGTAACTGTGTTAAAACAAGTTAATATGTATCTATATATTTACACAAACGCATTCACATTTAAGTATCCATAGATATACAACTATATCCCTTTGACCATGTAACAGAGACTGCCTAACACACAACATGTTGCAAAAATCTAAATTTGCATATCCACGAGGCATATACAATACATGCTGTGAAATTTACGTCTATGTCCAATTGCATGTATGTACGTACGTACGTAGATGTACGCTCGACTATTTTGAAAGGGAACACATGTAATTTAAAATATACATAAAAGTTAAAAGGTGTAACAATAAATAGGGTGCAGCAAGACCCGGAGGGAGAGAGAAAAAGAGTGAGCGAGAGAAAGGGAGGGAGAAAGAAAGGAAAAACTTGAAAAAATAATCAAGAATAACCACCAACATCAGCAGCCACATTAAACTAGCTAACCCGTCTAGTAACCACGTTTAAAAGCTTTAGTTAGGATTTTTTATTTTTTTTATTTTTTTTTTATTTTATGTTTTAAAATTAGAGCTTATGTGTTAGTGGTGTTGAATTAAACGGCGAAATGTAAACTGAGTGGAAAATTAGAGTCTTCTGCAGGCGAGAATTTAACCAACCAACGCAAATGCAAAAACTAGACACTATATAAGTGCGTCTATGTAGGGTAAGTGTTAAATTAAAATGAATTTAGTTTAACAACTTGCATTTAAATATATATGTTTGCTTAAGTATGTGTAAATTTTGTCGAAGAGGAAGAACTGTAATGCAAGTGTAGATAGAGCCTTCACAAGACTACAAAAACGCATTGGCACTACTACTAGGATATGAATAAGAGGGTACGCTACAAAAACAAAGAAGAAAACATAGGAATTTTTTTCCATCTTGCAAGGGACCCCAGAGTCGCCTATAACTTTGGATGGAATAAAACCTTAACTTTATTATTACGTTATATATGCAAACCGGAAAATTTCTACACTTTCGAATACCTTCACGTTTACTTAAGTATGTGTCATGTGCCTTTTTCTTTTTTCTATTTGTTTTCTTTTTTTTGTGTGCTCCTTTTGTTTTGTTTCACTTTTTCGCAAAACTTCTCTGGATGCCTGGCATTTAAGAATGACAGCCACATCCAATTAAATTCCACTTGTAATTTTGTGCTACACAGAATTTTTACACTTCAGTAACATGCGCTGCGTTATTTGCCATTTTTGTCTTTCATTTTTTATTCATATACATGCATATGTCCGGGGGAGTACGTGTCTGCATGTGTATGCGTGTGTCTGTGTGTGTGTAGGCGTGTGTCTGTGTATATGTTTACGAATATTTGTTATTCTATTCTTTGCATTTAGGTGCGTAGTGTTTTTAAGTTGCCATCATCATGAGAACTTTACCTGTAGAGTGGTTTACCAGCACTTTCCCGGAACCACAGAACCATATAGACTCTGTCATCCTTGGCTTCCGGTTCGATGTCACACGGCAATGTGGCTGTACGACCCAATACCGCTTCAATTGCCACCGTTGAAACTGCAATAAACAGAAAAACGAGATATGTCTTCATATGTATCCTTATGCATGTAACATACACATATATATATATATATATATAAACAAATGAAAACAAATTTCTACGAACATATATGTACATATATATGTTTTATATTTCTTTCCAAGCAGTGAATGGATTTTCACCCAAAGTGCTTCAATTAAAATGGTATTTGAATGGAAAGTAAATGTTTTGCGTATACATAACATTAATACCATACAATGCCTTCTTCTCTCCTACATTAAGACTCTGCATAGTATTCTTTCCTTAAAAGCAAATGATTTCAAATAAAGTTCCATTATAAGCGGCTTTAAAAGATTCGGAAAAGCAGTTTCTGAAAGTAATCAATTTTCTATATTAGTGAACATTAACCCCTTTGTGATTTTCGTACTGTAGTGGCATATTTCGATGCCTCTCACGACGACGCAACTAAACCATACTTTACCAAACCAATGTACGCTTGCAATGTACAAAACACAATAAGAATATATTGTTGTATAGTTAAGGCACGAGCCGCTGCGATGCGCCAAGTAACTGCCATGTATATCGAAAAAGGATTGAGGATGAAAGCGGAGAATGTATTTGTTATTGATAGTAAGTTAACCTTATAAATAAGGGAACGGGGACGGAAACAATTAAAATTTTTTTGGTGACACCGAGCCGAATCTCTCCCTTTCTCTAATCGTAAGCTTTTCAGCGCGAAACCCTGTAGCATTTATTTTTTATGCATCCAACTTTCTCTACAAAATTCAACAACAGTGACAAGAGATATTTTCATTATCGTAAATGTCATGCCTACTTGACTTTAGTCTCATTCAGCGACACTCGTCCATCGGGGAGGCACTTAAACATCAACAAATTTAATATGACAAAGAAGTGACTGAAGTGTTCTTGATTACCCCTTCTGATCTAGCTCTTAAGGAGAATAAATTTGCTTACGCACCCTGGAGAGTATTTGCGTCTTTGTTACTATAAACTGTAAGTTCGAATTCGAGCAATGGCTTTATATTTTCTCGTGACTTCAAAAATCAAGAAGCAAACAGACTGATCTATTGTTTTACTGTGTTATGCCCTGGTATTTCTATTTTGAATTCTTATTGAAATTCATATGGAAACGGAGACTGTTGCAATTAAAAGAATATTACTGTACTTTTTACACATTTACATACATAAATGTCTTTGCACCCCAATACTCGAAAAGCTTCGCATTAATATGTAAAAGTAGAGACATGGAAACCAAATTGTTATTACCTTTCTTTTCTCATTCTTTGAAATTGAACTTAATCTGTCAACACTCGTTAATGCTTTTAGCAAAGCATGTGAAAATCTATTTATTATAAATAAAATGTATTTTATTAATAGAAAAACAAAAAGCCCACTTCTAAGAAATGTCTTCATTTCCCAGGTCTCTAAGCTCGCACAAACATTAACCCATAAAAATCAAATAAATGGACATACATACCAACATGTATATAAGTATATACATGTAAAGATCTTTATAAATATATACGTGAGTGAAAATATTAATCTAGAATTGATGATTATTTTCCAGCAGTTATCCTCAACATTAAAATTGCCACTTTATGTCATCGCCAGCCTGAACGAAGCAGCACCACCAAACACACAACGACAGCGTACATGCGTATTGCCTTCTGTAGCAAAAAAAAAAAAAAAAAAAAAAAAAAAAAAAAAAAACAAACGATAACTATACTAATGTGCAATTTAGAAATGCAAAGAGTAAAAGTCAAGTAAAACCGAATTACATATGGAGCTAAAACAGGATAGAATATCAAAGACGAAAGGATCGAGACAAAACAAACAAATCGTATATAAAACGGCACATATATACCCAAGCTGTTCGAAAGGATAACCACAAAGACAAACATCAACGAATAATGAACAACAACATACAGTACAACGGGGTAATAGCAACAAGAGTAACGACAACAACAACGTCACAATACACACCAAATATTAAACAACAGCAGTAACTACGACAACAATCCGGCTGCACAAAGGATATAAAAGAGAAAAATATACAAAAAAAAAGCAAAAAAAAGAAATAACAGAAGACAAAACGAGAAGCGAACGAAGCTATAAACTTTAGACTTTGTGTGCTGTTAACTCTGTATTATATTACCGACACATTTTCAAGCTACTAGCTAAACCAGTTACAACGTTTCTGTGTCTCACTCACCAACCATTACCGCTACTCATCTAACTTAAGTCGGCTCGTCATGTCTGCTAGTTGACTACACATTCGTATCATCTATATATATATATATATATATATATATGTGTGTGTGTGTATCGTTATGTGCAAAAACGTTATGTTAACAAAGAAATTGCACATTACATGCACATGCATGCATGCACACATATAGTGTATGAGTATATGTGTGGGTATGTGGGAAAAAATCTCAAAATACTGGCAATGTGCAGAGAGTAACAGCATCAGTAGTAGTAGACGACGTAAATTGCATTCGACATAATGCGTTTTGTGCTTTGAGTCGAGCCGAGTCAACTGAAATCAAGATAGTCATTGACATTTTCGTATTTTTCTTTTACTTCTCTCGTTCTTCTACTTCTTGTTAACTCTGTATGTGAAAGCAGTGAAAATTGTACTGTACACGGTTTACCAGGGTAATTAAATGTCAAGATGTTTTGACTGCAGCGAGACCCAAAGTACATTTAAATGACGCTAATTTAGCAGAGTGTTGTTGTGGTGCTGTTGTTGTTGTTGTTGTTGTTGTTGTTGTTGTTTGGATTTCGAAAAAAGAGAAAAGAAAGACATTCCACTTTTAAATAAACAGTTGTTGTGCATTCTGTATAAGAAACATTAACTTAAATAAACGGAAATTTATTTTTTAAAATCATTTTGAAAAAGAAATTTAAACGACCAGATAAATAACTGAAATAATTCTAAGCTTTTAAGCAAACTAGAATCACTTAGATTATCCGATTACGACATGAACCGTTTACACCGATACCAAGGCGATTAACTTATTGGTTACGAGCATTTCGAATAATTTTCTTCAATAATCAGGCTTAAGATACACAGCGACAATTTTTATGATGTTTGAATGAATGCTTCACTTGCCAAATCGATTAACTCCGTTTTTGGAATTTTATTAAATTTTAATATCGAAGCACTTCATTATCTTCTAACTGTGCATATTGTTATTATTATTATTATTTAATAATAGGTGTTTCTTTTTGCTACAAAAGAGAAAGAGAAAGAGAAAGAAAGAGAAAGAAAGAGAGAGAGAGAGAGAGAGAGAGAGAGTAGTAGAGTGAAGTAGTAGAGTGAAGTTGAAAGAGATCTTAATTAACAACTTGATACGGGCTGATACGAAGCACGGCTTGTAGGCTTGTAGGTCTTGCAAAAGTTTAAATGAGATCTTGATTGCTGTAAGTATGTGAAGTGAAGTGAAGCTCCAGTAGAATGGAAAGCAAGAGTCGTGTCTTAGGTAATTTTCAGCTGAAGCATTTCAGCTTTTAATGCGTTAAGACTTAAGTGAAACGAGAACGCAAATACTTCCCACTGAAGATGACCGAATTACCAAACGTCATGATTTATTCATATTTAATTTTTCCTTTATTCTTTATATATCCCGTTATTTGTTTTTATCATCTGCTTGAGAACATTAACAATTTCAGTCATTAAGAAAAGTTCACGTTCTCATGTAAACTTTTCAAAAAATTAATTTCATTTTATTGGCTTAAAAGATTCCTTCAAAAGTCCGAGATGACATAAAAAGATACTTATGGACGTGGCAAAAAATTGATTGAACATTGGAAATTTTAAACGCATGGTTCCCGGAACACGGTTTATGAAGAACTTACTTTATAACTTAACAAAATCGCGGGATTTTTTCGATAAGAAATATTTAAACTGAATTTTTTATGAATGACTCCTTTTTTGCTCGGGGTTTGGCCACTTCCGCTCAGACACTCAACATTCATTCACTCAAAATTAATATTTTCAAAAAACGTTATGCATTTCTGTAGATGAAGGAACGTAGGTTCAATGATTTTATGCTTAGGCCACAGAGTGCCTTTGATTAAAGATGCATTACGAGAATGGCTCCAGCTTTGTCATTGTTTTAATATTTTGCTGAAATAACTTTTTTTCCCTCCTACTTGGAACTATACTTAATAAAATCCTCAAAGATTATTGTTCTGTTACGTTTCCTTTCACCCAAAAAAAAAAAAAAAAAATTGCCAACGACATCTGTTTCTTTCGGATTGCCACAAAGTGTTTGCGACCTTTTATAAGACCGAACGCACACACCGAGCAAAGTTTTGCTTTGTTTTCGATTAAGTTGACTCAATGGCTCAACATTTATTGACGAAACATTTGCAAAATATTTGTAAATCTTGCTGTCGGCCTTAAGTTATCACTTTAGAACTTCTTATGCGAGATCGCTTATAGAAAATGTGTTATGAAGTATTAAGCGAAATCCCCTATAGCAGTAAGTTAAGAAAAAAATAAACAAGAAATTATGTTTACATATAAAAGTTGAATAGAAAAGGATTTTGGAATGAAACAGAAGACATTTTCAGTTAATTCCAGATTAACGATGGAATGCATACAATATTTTCGGGCTTATCAAGACTTGAACTAAATAAATTATGCAATTATTAGATATTTCTTAAACATGCATACAAACGCTTAATAGCTTATGGAATTGTAAAATAGCTATTTTCAAATATTTTCAAAGACATGCAATGCGTAGCAACTAGGCATAGATGTAAAAATTTGTAATTCTCTCTATGTTGATTAAGACGACCTTGATTAAAACGATGGACGAAGTCGATGCCCAGATCGACTTAACATTTCGTAGGAAAGCAAAGCAGATGATGAGTATTTTTCTATGTGTTTATTAATGGCATAGCAAATATAATATAACCGCAACAGCTGGAGGAAGAACGAAATGGCTTTTCTCTTATATTTCTAATCTTTTTTTTTCTTTTTTGCTTTTATGCGCAAAATTTAACAAAAATAATTCAAATGCAAATCTTTGTGCAGTATATAAAGAGGAACCGCATTTTGCATTTAATCGTTGCATACTTTAAACGTATACATGGTTTACCATAACAGCGAACAGCAGACATCAGTTGGTAAGTAAAGCTTGTCTTGTGGAATATATAATAAACTAAAAAAGAAAAACAAAAAAAAAAAAAATTCGTAGAAATCTAAAGTAGCATAAAAAAAATAGAGAAAGTTAAAATATAAAATGCATATATACATATATACAAACGCACATACATAAATAAGTGGATTATGCCTTAAACAAAAAAACGAAAAAAATTGTACTTGTTGTTCATATGCAATCATTTTATGAAATCTAGTGCAAAAAACACAACAACACAACCAACACCACCACTATATTTCGTCAAGTTTTCGCAAAAGCAATTTTTGAACGCGTGAAGTACGAAGAAAATTGCATCCATAAATAACAAGCGGAAAACGTGATAGCGACAAGAAAAAGAAGGCTAGAAAAGAAAGCAAAAAAAAAGGAAAAACAGATAAAAAGAAAAGAGCAGTGGGGTAAGGCAAAACAAAATATGCAAGATTTACTATCCCAGAAGAGACTCTAATTCGGAGGAGAGCAACCAATATTATTCAAATGGCTTGGAGCGAATTTTGGATACCTATTATCTCCAAATGACTTGTAGAAGAATATCATAATTTTAAAGATATACATATGCATATACATATACATATACATATATATCTTATGTATATAGTAGAAATTAATGAAGAACGCATTCAAAAATTTATCTCCTTTTTTATCTCCTTTTATTTAATTTTATAATCATATATATACAAGGTTTTCATATTGAAAACTGTTGCTTGGCAAGCAAATAGAGCTATCTCTGCCAGCTTAATGCGAGTGTTTAACGTGGAATGCTTAAAGCACAAGAAATTAGTCAACACTCAGAGGCGTCATTATAAATAACACTGACTTTGAGCGAATCTACAGCAGCTTAATGCTTAGCTTTGTTTTGTGTGATAAGAGTTCAGCTACCTGCCTTCTACTTGGTACTCAATCAAAGTGCATACCCATAACGACGACAACTACGAATAGATGAAAATGAGTAAAAAGAAAAATCTTTTAGGAGACGCCTTCTGCAGATGTTAATTCTTTTGCAAATGAAACAACAAACTTAATACATCGTCTATTCATGCTACGATCAATATAAAAAACGGGAAACGATATAAAATACTCTAGAAACCTGCAAGTGAAATAAACGTAAGCAGAAAGAAAAAAGAATAGAAGAAGCCTTTGCTAAATAACTTTAATACTGCATAAGATAAATAAAGAAGAGGCGAAATCATGGTTAGGGAGAAAGTAAGACGATTATATAGAAAATGAGGTCAAAAGCGGGTCACGTGTGCAACTAACATTCTGTTGGATGCTGTTAGATGCAGCAAAGAAAGTTTTTCTTTAATAAAAAGAAAAATAAAAGAAAACAGAAAAAAGCTAAATAAATATATATATATCTACATATATATATATATATGTAAGTAGTTGTTTTTAAGTTTAGTATACGTGCACACAAAATAAGAAACAAGCAACTAATAAGGCCTTTAGTGCTGTTTTTAAGAACACACATAAATATTTTTGTTGTTGTGAAACGTCCTCCAACCCATACAAGCACGCATTATAATACAAGCAAGCAAGGATATGTCGAATGTATGTGTTGTGCTTCACACATCAAAGATAACAAAACAGAATGTTTTTTTTAAGGCATAATTCTCTCCTTCTTTCTCTTTCTTCCACTCTCTCTTCCTTTCGCTACTCTCTGTCTGTATATTTAACATATTCTGCATTAATTTGTACTAATAAATACATACATGTAGCTGTGTACACACCAGCAGCTATATGTTATTTAGTGTTACAAGGTAAAGTAACAATACGTGCATATGTTTGGTTTGAAGGAAAGTTCTTTCGTTTAGGTTTTAAAACAAAACATTTTTTCTCTTTTTTTTTTGTTTTACTTTGAAATTCGAAGTAATATATTTTCCTTTGAAAAACGAATACTACTACTACTAGTAAACGTGAGTATTCTTAAGACAATAGGCTTTAAGGCATGCAACGATAAAACAATCACCCAACGCATATAGAGATACTTGCAAGTACAACGCCGTAAGTTAAAATTTTAATTTTTTTTTACTAAAACCCATTACGTGACAAATAAATTATTTACTTGCCCTAGTTCAGTTAATATATAAATATCGGCTCGAGTTGCACCGTTCTAGGCCTACTGTTGGCTTCTACGCCTTTGCATGAAAAAGCGAAGGCATATATATATTGCACATGGTATCATAAATATTGGGCGCATTTTAAATTTTATTTGCTCTTTCACCACCTCCTTAGTTAGTTTATCGTCAACTTATAAGTAAGACCACAGGCTAAAAATTATGTGGCCTAAGTTTTGGTTTATTTTCAACTTGATGTATAACAAGGCTCTTAAGAAAAAAATATAAAACATTTTTTGGAGGTCAGAAACGTTATAGCACTAAAAAGGTGGACCAAGAGAAAAAATAGGCCAAATGGAGATCGCTATTAAGTCACGTTTATCAAGACTACGCTTATGCATTTTATTTAGTCTTCGGAGTGAATGTGTACGCACACACACAGATTCTCCGCTGTAGTTGTTGTAAAAATACCACACACTAAACTCAGTACGGGAGAATGTACTCTGGCGTAACTATTGTGAGTGCTCATTCGGTAAAGATATCATAACACGTACGATCCCCTTATCTTCCTTTTGCCTACTTTTTCCTTAATTTCGTCGCGTTACGTACAGGAGGCATTTTCAACAACTTCTGCAGAAGCTGTTAAGGCTCCACGCAGGCAAGTTGCCCAAATGTCTTTCAGTTGACATAGCCATATAAAATGTATGTTATCCCTCGACATCAAAGCAGTTGAAGGCTATATAAGCCAAATTGAACGGCCATACATTGGCCGGTACCGGTAGATTGAAGCCAGAAAAATCACGGATAAGTAATTATGCTAGAAAAACGCCCCCCAAGTCGCTTCGATTCCTTAAAATATGATTTAATCTTTGCTAATATTTAGGTAATATGTCTATATATATATAAAAGCTAACATCCTTATGGGTTACGTGACAACCTCATAAAAAAGAAACGACAGCAGAGAAAGCCGTTTGATATCCTTTCATCAGACCAATGCCTCTGTCTCTCAAAATGTTCGATTTTCGAATACGTGCGCTAGAGGTTATAAAAAATAGTAGGGAAGGCGTATCTGTACGTCTACTTACGCCCTTAGGGCTAAAATACAAATATTACAAATATTCGTAGTTTAACCATATCGAGGCAAACGACCAGGCGGAGCAACATGACTCAATCTATTGATATTTGCTTACTGACTTATAGTGCATATATATAATCTGAGGGGTATTCGTAATTATTGCAAAAGTGACTACAGATTTTGTTAAAGATATAAAACCCATACAAAACGGTTGATGTGCCCTAACATTAATTTCTTGACTCCTCTTAAGAGAGAATAGTTGCATACTTCTTTTGCCCTACTTGCCTTGAATGTATTTTTGTATATAATGGCTTAAGTATGGTTTATATAAATCAATTATAAGGCATAGTGTGTTGATTTAATAAATATAAAAAGAATTCCTTGAATAGTTTCATAAAGTTTTGTACCACACTTTCCAACTTACAGAAGACAGGTGCAAAAATTCGGCGTGTAATCGCCTCACCTAACATTTGATTCTGTGAGAGAAGTTTAGGTGCATGCACAGGTACGAATTGTATGTAAGGGCTGCTTTAAAAAAATAACAATAAAGGCATAAAACGAGGCGTTACCTAGCTGCCAGTCAAATACAGTCATACAAACTCACTTTCAGTTTTAATTGTTCTGCTAAGACAATAGAATCTTTTGTACTCTTTTTAGTTTCTTATTGTCGTTACTGGGGTGTTTGTTGTTCTTGCTGCTGTGTTTAACAATTTTGCACAGCTTAAAAAACACTCACTTAGACACAAGAGCAAGTGCCATTCAAATTCATACACATGTCTATATACACAAATACATACACATATATATATATATCGTTTTTTGCGTTCATTATTGCGAACTAAGTGCGTCACTCAATTATGGCTGTGTTAGTTTCAAGGAAAAGTGAAAAATACGAAACGAGAGAGTAAAGCAGAATACACGCAAAGGTACGCTTGTTTATTCAAATAGGGCCTAAGGATCGTATACGTGCTGCAGAGTTATTATTATTGTTCTTAATGCAATGAAACAAATTCTTTTATGGCTCTTTTTTAATTGTTATAAATGAAAAACCGTGAACAAACCATTAAAAAAAATCATTATTTTTACATACACATACACATACACAAAAATATATGAACGTATATGCAGAGATGAATTTAAAGAAAATAAATCTTTTAAATTCATTTATGCATAAATATCAAGTGAGCAATTAACTCTGTATACATACTGCAAGTGGTTGTAATATGTGTACGCGAACACTCTTACGTTTACATACAAACATGCGCATTGAATATTGCAATAAGTACTCGAGCAATAATTAATGTTGCATTTATGTATATTTCTGCTTTTTTTTTGTCGACAATACATTCATATGCATGCATATCATTATATTACGTATTTGCGTGAACACATACGCACATATGTTGCAATTTAATGAGTTTCATTGAATTTGTCGTTGTAACTCTAAAGCTTAATTAGTATCTATGATTATGCCACCCATTTTCAAACAGCCTGCATTTGCATACGCACGATTTACAAGCATTTTACTATAACTTAGTTGTTGTTTCGAGAGAAAATATACCGAAGTAGAGAAAAAAAAAAATCACATTGAAAATTCATAACCGGCTCTTTTGATCTAAGGTCACACAACGAGGTTTTGATGAAATTTTGTGTCATTTTAGTAAGCGAGTATGGACTAGAAATGAAATCAGAAAAAAACCACAATTACATTATTGCAACCAGTGTTTCTTCATTCAGCCAATACTATCGGTTACAAAGCGTTGTCATTTAGATAATTAAAATCCATCGTTTGCTTTTTAGTATGTTTTTCCAAGTAAATGTAGCGTTTCAGAATTAAAAAAAAAAAATCTGTTGATTTTAAACCGCTGTTGTATGGTCAATTGTACATGCAGCAAGATATCTTGTTAAAATTCGATATTTTCATACATGCTTGCCCAGAGACGAACGCTCATCAATCACTGAATCATTCTTGCTTGCATTGCCTATATAAAAACCCTATCTTGAAAAAGTCGGTCTAATATTTTTGAAAAAACCCGTTAAAAAATAGTTTTGTGTGCAAGTGTGTGGAAGGCAAAGGTTTTTCGTATCGTGGCGCGATCCCGATTACTACCAATGGCTTGCATCTTTTGACCAGAACAGGCTGATACCTAGACATTCAGCCAATTGGGTGGGCAGACGTGCTTAAATCGATTTAAAGAACGAATGTTGCTTGTTTTCATGCTGCATACGCCCACACAAATTTAATACACCCCTCATAATACACAAGTAATTACAACATTTTATAAGTAATTTAATAGTTTAAGCTTTCATTTAACTGTCGGCTTGTGCAATAAATCGCGATTAACAAAATTTTTTTGCTTAAAAATAGTGTGCCGTATAAGGTGCATATAACTATTAGGTAGTTAGGAAATTTTTTGCGATACCAGGTTAAAACTTAACATTCTTCAGTTAACTAGGCAGATAATTGGGATTAATAGTATATAGTACTTTTATAGCGGCACTGCAAGGTTGCCATAAAATTTTTTTAGATAACAGCTTTAGATACAAGAGGACATAGATGGACTTACTACTACATTGATTAAATAAAATTGATGTAATCGTATGGTACCTAAAACTAAGTCGAATAGACGCATACACGCCTGGTTACACAAAAAAGTGTCTCATCAACATGGGCCAAAAAAACTAACGTAAAGGCACAGTAAATGGTTATATATAAAAGTGGCCTTCTGAAGAAGTGGCCATTCTGAAGAGAATTGTAACTGGTGATGGAAAACAGAACTAATACAAAACTGAGTGAAAAGAAAGTTTTGTTGTCATTGTGGTGACACTATAAAGGAGCTATTGGTTATACGCCTCTGGTCCTGCAACATCACAATTAATTCTGAAATATACTATGGGCAACTAATCAAACTAAATGAAGCCTAGCAGCAGAAACAATCAAGATTGTTCAACAGAAAAAGTATTGCTTCCATTATGACAGTGCAAGACCTCACACTTCTTTCCTCACCCGCCGGAAATGATTAGAACTTATCTGGGATATATTACCACATCCACCAGATTCTCTATATAGCATAACTTTTAATTCGAATGACAATGTAAATTCATATATAGAAAATTTTTTGCTGCAAAAGATGAGAAATTTTATGAGAAAGGGATAATGAAATTGCTTGAAAAGTTACAAGGTATTATTGAACAGAATAGCAAATATATAACTTAGTAAAGGTTATTCTTGATAATGAAAAAAAAAAAAATATTTTATTATTTATTTTATATTATTATATACATAATCTGAAGAAAATATGACAAGAGATGTGTTAGAGGTCTCAGAATTGGCGATGACTTTTCTTGATAAGCATGTCAACACTTACCTGTGGTCAATTGGTGGGTGACTTTTAAGGTGGAACGACATCTTTACGATTTCGTTTTAGCGAAGTAAAATGCTTTGAAGAATGTAAACTCTCGACATTTGAAACACGTGTGTTCTGGTTATGATATTTTGTTTGGTTGAATTGAATGAAATTTAATAATTATTTTAAAATAATTTTTGATTTCTTCTATTGCCAGAAATATTCTTTTTCTGTTTCATTTAATCAATTATCAAAAAGGAAAATACATCAATTTTTCGACATATGAATCAAAGGAAAACTTCATTTTAAATAATTTAAATGAAAAAAGAAACAATTATTTTGGGAATACAATATGTATGCAATAGTTAGTTAACATTATATTCATATTCTCATGAAAATACAACTTAATTTTTTAAATTTATTCCATTATATATAGTTAAGACATGATTGTTTAAAGCATCTATTAATGGTCTTAAAGTTTGCCTGTTTATGTAGGTTTAAGAGCAACGCATCGTTTTGTATGTGGAGTTAGATCGGTGAGATATTCGGTGGTCTATGTTCACAACTAATGATATCCGAAATTGTCCAAAAAACGCTATTGGTTGGAGTAATAGGAAGCAATAGCCTTTGTGCAATTTGTACACGCTACGAAGTAGTGACTTTGTGCTCTAGGTTCAGGATATTCTATCGAGATGGGAAGATGTGTTAAAGAATGCAATATTCTCAGCCTCAATGAATGTCACCAAACACAGGCTTACTTTCTTTAAAGGCACGCCTAACGTCTTCTTTACAAACCGAACTAATGTTTGCTGACAGGTTCGACATCACTCTAAGAACACACTTGATGTTTTTACTAATTGTGCTATTGAAACGGCGGACGTCCGCTGCTGCACCTTGCAATTTCAATGAACAGAGGCAAGGTGTAGACATAAAGTATTTTTCCCTATGACGTCTCCTTTAATAACTAGTAACGTTGCAAGTTATTATTGCAAATTATTGAGGCGGACGGTCACTAGCAATTTCCAACTTATTTAATTTAAACCGTAAACTTACTGTATTCGTTTTTATAAATTTCATCGTTTGCACTTTTAACTCCGACCCTAATAGATAATGAAATTCCGAAAATTTTATTAATAAAAATTCTTTTTCCGCTAAGCTTATCCTTAAATCTTTAATGCATGTTCCGTTAACATTCAACTGGAAAGCATTTTTTTTTTTGCACTTCTTTTTTCTCGCGTAAATATATACACACTTATTGTAAGTAAGCTTCATAATAAGCGTTTGCATTAAAGCAAAAAAAACGAGAAGAAAGAAAAAGAATTTTACATCATGAAGCTCTTTAAATATTTTCCCTATTGCCAGCTTCTGATTCTGGCCTCTGTTTATCTACAGTTTGCTATTTGCTATACACACACTTTGTGTGTATACACAAACACGTTCATATATCAACATATATATATATATATAAATATATAGGGTCATCCATCAAATGAGTGCTTTGTGTTTCTTCTTAATTTGTAATAAAAACTAAACGGTAAAAGATATCAAACCTGAATTGTTCTCCAATGTATATAGTGATCATCGCAAATTTTCATATATGATCGACTCTTACAAAATCTCAATCTTGAACCAACAGTTTTTACATTTTTTCATATGAATCGAATCTTATTTGATCGATAACGTGATAACAATATCGGTGAATAAGATCGTTGAGAGTTCGTTTGGCTTATTGAAGTAAGTCACTGTTCGAGCATAACACGAACGTAAAAGGTCCAATAGAGTTATATATCGTATGTGGTCGTTGAACTTCTCTTGTAATAAATTGATGAAGCAACGAGATGTATGGCATGTTGCAACATCCGTCCAAGACGAAATCATCTTTTTCGTGTCACAATCAATCAAGTTTCAGTAGCGTTCTCCACTGAGGATTCATGTTCAAAAACGGCACTTTCAGCCCGCAAACCACACCCAAGAGTTAACTTTTGCACAAGTGGAGTTCCTTGTTGGGAGCATCAGCATGTGTTTTTCTTCACACTAAATCAGTGATAGTAAATCTTTTTGCAAAGTCCTTTAACCAAACATGCGCTTCATGCCATATGCATGTAATTGCTTTCATAATAAATATCTTAACAATTTCTATACGCTACACAACTATGTATGTATGCATATGTAGCATTCCGCAAATAATAGCAAACACTACATGGAAGAGCAAATTTGGTTCAAATCTCAATTAAAAGTGTGCTTTATTTCCGTTTACTTTTCGGTGCCACCAAAATGGACGACCCTGTATATGTGCATGTACGTTGCGTGTTTAAATATTATTAATGACCGACAGTTTTTAAAAATGACTCTTTAACAAGCTTTTATTCTTCAGCTGGATTTTCACTTTGGCCTTAATATTTGTTGTTGTTTTTTTTTTGCGTCTTTTTCTCTCTCTTGTTTGTCGCCCTCTCCCCGTCGGCCATTTGCACTTAAAGCACCAAACATGCCAAATTATTAAAGGCTTAAAAGCCAATGTTGCATTATATATTAAGTAATTAAATAAAAGTAAATTTTTGCTGCTTTTTTGTTGGGCTGATTTTTTTTTTTTTTTTTTAATTTACATACATATTCAAGGACAAACGGAAGCCGTATAAAAACAAATAGACAAATAACACCAAAAAAAACACAGTTTTTGGTTGCGGTAGTTGAAAATATTAATCACAATTTTTCTTTACGAAATTTTCAACTAAAACCAAAAAAAAAAACAAAAAATGTAGGACGGACATTGGATAATGAAAAAAGTAAAGTTACTACTCAAAAATGTTGTATAAATAAATTATTGGTAAAACAGTTAT
This sequence comes from Glossina pallidipes, assembly GCA_000688715.1. Classification (NCBI taxonomy): domain Eukaryota; kingdom Metazoa; phylum Arthropoda; class Insecta; order Diptera; family Glossinidae; genus Glossina; species Glossina pallidipes. The sequence goes on along the minus strand of KK499942.1, from coordinate 366,618 downwards.
ACAACCCTTGAACGTATCTACCATCTGTAATCAAGCTTTCTATTGTTGTTCTTTTAATT
>KK499942.1:287161-366456 GCA_000688715.1 Glossina pallidipes | reverse complement strand
GTGTTCGCATTTTTATAACGAATGTGCGGCCTAAGAACAAATGCTGCTACTTTACAATTTAAACTTGCTTGTCCCTCTGTCTGTCTGCCGGTCTCTGTGTCCGTCTATGTATATCTTGTGTTCAACTTCCAAATCGTAATATTTGAGATATTTTGAGGAAATTCCGTCAACCTTGGCCTACTATAATATGCTTGGCTTTTTTAAATTTAATTGATTACTAATTAGCAGAAAACATGTCCCTAGAGTTTTTTAAACTTCCTATCTGCCGTATAACCCATCGAAAAATGATTCCAAGTTTGAAAAATAAACACGAACATTACCGATCGACAATACTTTATCTCCCCGAAAACTCATTTGTTATAGTCACATATATATATATATATATGGTATAGGAATATATAACATAGATAAATACATACACACAAGTTATAATATGTGGTTGTTTTTGTTGACCTATTTTTTTAGCATTATATATCGTAATATGTTCATTCTTTGTAGCAAATGCTTTTTACATATACGTATGTGAGGATATAATCAAAAGTTATGTCCACTTGACAAATACATGCATAAAAATATCGAATATTGCACTTATATTTTTATTAAAAATTAAAATTTGAAACAAGAGATCAACTGGAATTGATGTAAAATCCTTATGTTCGGTTTAGGGTGAATCTTGAACACTCGGCTTTTCCAGCACTAAAATTAAAAATTTATTTCTGCCCGATTCGGATGAACTGGGCCATTCCATCCATTTATCATTCTTTATTCAAATATTAAAAAATATACGTTTAGATTATTATCTACGATTAGTTCTAAGCTGCGCTGCATTGCCTGTTTAGAAAATTGTTGGAAGCAAGTCACTATCACTTGCTGAGAACATTTGCATTTCCTTTTCCACTTTCAAGTTCAATTTTGCCAGCGCTAGGCAGGCATAAAAAAACCCGCATAAATTAAATGAAATCGAAAGTGCTTAAATTTCACAGTAGAGCAGGTTGGGCATTTACTTCTGAATGTTAAGTGCAGAGCACACATTCCTCTGCACTAGTAGAGTATCTTGGAAGATAACTTGAATACGCACACACAATACAAAGGTATATAAAAATTGCATAAACTTTTCATCAACTAGAAAGTTATTACGTAATCGGTCGAAGCAATTTTCGCTCGTTACTTTGATTGATATTATCGATCGTTATATAATTGTGAACTTTCTAATTTATCACAACAATATTTGAGAAAAGTTGCTTAACAAGTTTTTGTCGAACGAAACTTGATTTACAACAAAAAGTAGGCATATATATATATATGCGAAGCTTCAATTTGCCTTGGTTTTGGACCCACATCTGGCTAAATGGGAAGTGAAAACTTTACACTGTATACTCTGAAAATTACCTCAACTGAAAAGTATATTTTGATGTCACAAATGCAAATGCAAACTTAATATATTTTCTTAACGGGGTGTAGAACATGAATTTTGATTAACATGTGAATTTCTACTTCTTATCAAGTTTCCAAATGGTTTTTATATCAATATACTTACACAAATACATACCAAAAGAAATTATTTATGATTTATTCGCATGCATTCAAACTCTCATAAATACGAAAAGTTTTCCCATAAAATGTAAAATTATGAAAAAATAACTAAAGCAGCGAGAAATTTTCATCATGAAGCGAATCTTGGCTACCATACATTTCATACAAATCTTATGCTTAGCTTCTTAAGTAAGACCTCTTATGCTTGGACCTATTGAAGGCAACATTAAAAAAAAAAAAAATATATATATATATATATATAAGTATGGTATGAATTGTAACTAAAAATATTTTTGATGTTTTATTAATGTCGTGCTCTGCTAATGGTCTGCTATCATCATTTTTCTTACTTTCAGAATACTCTACGATCAGATCTGACGTCAAGAAAGGAAACATTATTTTCAAATATCTGGTAAGTTGAGGGGTATTGCAAACAAAAAATTAAACATATTAATTATAATAAAAATTATTTGTTTCCTACACAAATACAAATGTAAAAAAAAAAAAGCTTTTTGCATAAGATTTTATTTAAGCGTACACTAGTTACTTACAAGTAAATTTGCAACCAATTGCCTGCATTCAAAGACTGTAGTTGATGTTTGTAATGTTGTAATTTCGGAATCGAATTTTGAATCTATTCAAAGACTATGTCTTAGCTTTTTCTCTTAATTTTCACCATTTGGAATTAGATTTCAACAATTTATGGCTTATTGGTTAGCAAACAATCGGAGGGATTTTATTACATTTCATACCGATTGCGAATGCAAGTTACAAACGTAATAGCAAAACGAATAATCTGTGAGACCTATAAACCCTGTAAGCCACACTTAAATACCACTTTGGATAAATAAATGTAAATGTTACGTACGGTGTTTATGCTTTTACAAGCAACCACAAAGAAAATAAACCATAAATCATGAATACTTACTGCGCTATACTTTACTTTAATGTAGATATCAACGAAGCAACAATGAAATGGAAAACTCGTCAAAAGAAAGTGTAAGGAGCACATATTTATTTACATGAACACAGTTCAAATCTCTAGAATACGTTTTTTTACATAAAGTTGACAATATTGAGATATTTTAGTCACCAAATGGATTTTCAGCATGGAATTTAAATGCCGGTCATTAGATCTTAAATATTACGAATACGGGCATCAAAAAGATTATATATATTCTTAATCGCCATAATGAATGGAAACAATTTCAATCATGTCTCTTTGCCAGCCATTCTGCCCGCTTATTGAAGTCGCGGTAATTACAGCCACAAAGCTTTGCTTGTGTGAGATGAGATGAATTTTATGTCATTTCTATGTTCTCGCCTGGCCAAAAACAGCCAAAAATCATCTGAATGTTTACACATGTCGTCGCATTAGTCGTAAAGAGGAAAAAGTTTCGTTTGCGTATCCTATTCCAAATATTTTTAAAGCACTTAAGGATTTGCTCACAAGCACCAAGAATTTTTATTTTTAACTCTTTGTTTGTACCATGACCAACCCTTTACCCTTTATCCGTAACTTGGCGATGATTGGAAAGAATTGGCAGAGATATGGAGATAAGAAAGCGGGGACCTCAGCCTATTGGCCGAGCGCCCCATCGACGAGTGTCTCTGTCTTTACTGATTGAGCACTCGCTTAAGTTACAAGCACATATGATTAAAGCGCCCTGAGCTTTGAACTCGCGACTAAGTAAAACGATCATCGGCCTTTTTTGTGACGTTGCTAGAATATGACGGTAGCTGACTGTTGTGTTGTGTTGTGCGACTTACATTTTAACTTTCAGCGAAATTTCATATGTATGCATAAACAATTAAAAATGTATGACATAATTGCTACAATTGAATAAAAACTGTTTTTCTTCTAATTAATATTTTTATTGGGTACGCAAACTTCAATCTTTCTCGCATTTTGTGTGAATACATAAATGCAGATATACATATGGAATACGTCCAATTCCGTAACATTTATCTGGTCGTGGTCAATGGAAGAATCTAGGTTAACACGTTCGTGGACGTGAATGCTATAGCATTCAAATTTTAAAGCCAATTTTTGTTCATTTAATTTCATGTAACCTTCAGTTTTTGTAATTAATATACATTTATATATATATAGCATTCACGTCATCCTAGTTGAAAAATATGATCTATATTGTCGTGGATGCTATAACATTCATTTCATATGGCAGTTAAAATACGATCCTCTGACTACTCTTATAATATGTGTATAATCGGATTTTCGATATTACAACTAGTTTCAAAAATAATTGCCTGTCTATTTTTGCAGCTCCCTGAAATTTTTAGTGTCCGTGAACGTGTTAATTCCATGTATGGGTTAACACATCTGTTCTTGCTTGGCAGGGCTTCGTCTACAAAAACCACAAGCGAAGAATGTATTGAAGAATTTCAATAGATGTTTTGTAGGTTTTCCTATATTTGCTTTGACGGACAAATCAAGTCAGAATGTGCGCTGTAACAGCTAAACGTACGTCGGTCAAGTGATTGTACTTCTAAGAGTCGGTTTCAATTTAATTAATTTTAACTAAAAGTTTATTAACAAACAGATCTATCATTGACATTTTTAACTGGAGGCTTAATTGCTTCCTTTTTACCATAAACCAATCTGTTTTTATACCCACCCCAGAAGAATGGGGCTATGATCATTTTGTTACAAAGTTCCCCACATCCAAAAGAGAGAGAGATCGCGTATAAAGTATTCCTGATCAACGTGAAATTCTGAATCCATCTAACGCAGTTTGTCCGTTTGTGCGGTGTGTGTTGCTTGCACTCCTAGGTTCGCAAAAATTAAGATATCAACTTCAAATTTGATGAAACATGTAAACTTCTTGCACGCATGTCGGCATTGGAAGTGGACCAAAGACACGCAGCGTAACAACAACGTGGTTGTTGCTGGGTATAAAGGACTATAACCTTCTTACTTGTTTTATATTTATTTCGTCAGGCAGTTGAGTTAATTGAAAGAAGAAGACTATCAATGAAAATCGTGAAAGAGATTTTCTTATAACTCAAAGTTAAGTTCACCTAACTTTCAATTTAATTTTTGCATTGGAAACGATCCTAAGTCTTATAATCGATACTTATCAACTTAACGTACACTCTTAGACTAATATATCGGGCATATATATGTATCACTTTAATATTTGTTTATTGAGCAAATGTCTAAAAAATGATTTTCAAATCTTGGCAACAACTATAACCCAAAATTTGCAAAAATGATAAATGCGTTCTAAACAACATTGTTTTCAATTTAGGGCAAAATGTAAAATGAAACAAAAAAAAAAAAAAATCAAAACTATTCAAAGGAACTGAAAAATATGTCATATTAACTCAATACTGATTGCTATTGTCAGAGTATCATTTGCCATTAATCGAGTTTTTCTGCACAAATCGATTTTGTCTTTACACAGAAACTCAATTTACATGTCATGCATTCTTTAATATTCCTTTCATCTTTAAGCGAATAGTTTTTAGTATCTTCTTCTTCTTTTTTTTACTTTTCCATTCACCTTGATATACTCCATCATATCTCAATACCTTGCAACAGTTTTCGTTCTCGTATAGAATATTGATGCTCGTACCAATTTTCTGCTTTTAATTACTCTTTTCCTTCTTTTCCTTCGTTCTTCCATTCTTCGCGATTGGTATAACATGTAGGGTATACAAAGCGTTATACCTCAAAATGATTTAAGACATTTGTTTTTAAACGCATTTTAAATTTTGTAATGCTTTGTAATGCTTTGTATATAGGCGCATATATGTTTTATATATCACTTATGCAAAATATATGAAATCAATGTAGGATACAAGTGTACACATATATATATATATATATATATATATATATATATATACATATATATGTGTATATATATCGCATACTTATTACTATAAATCTACTTTATGTTGTGAGAAAACGTCATTTTTATTGTATGTAAGTGCGTGTGTGTGTGTGTGTGTGTGTGGGCGGGTGGGTTTTAAGATATCACGCCATTACATTTATATGTATTTTTTCTTTAAACCGTTGTCGTAAAATCCGGTTAATGTTTGTGCAAAGGTAACCTTTGCGTCTATAAGTAGCGTTATAGTCACGTATTATGAATTCAATCACAACCATAGCATATTCTTTCGCACATATTTGCTTTACTCATATGTTTACTGCTTAAATATTTATGCTACGTTATGTTCTAAGAAGCACGTAATAAATTGAGTTTTGTTACGTAGTGGCCTGAATTGTGGATGCTCGCTCCCTCTACCTCACCCTCTTTATCTCTCTCTCTCTCTCTCTCTCTCTCTATCATGAAGCTTTCACTTGCTATTCTCATTTTTACAACATTTTTTTGGTTTTTGTGGGTTTTGTCAAAAACATCAGGGTCAACTGTAGATGATTTGATGATATAACGAATTTTGAGTAAAATCGCACATTTACTTTAAATATTATACATATGCTATGCATATATGCATAAAAACATGAGACACTTGTGAGAATTTTACGATTCATAATCATGCCGAGCTGCGTTAGATCGATAAAACAGAGATTTTCCATTTATGTCGATGCCTGTTAGTTTAACGTGACAAGATATTAGCAAAGTCTGAAGTCGTTAAAACAAAGAAGAATGATTTGCGGATTCAACTTTGATCGAAGATAAGGCAGTGTTCAGACGTTAACGGCGTAACACTTACCGATTGGGCTCATACTCGCTAGGCTGCCTAGGCCTATATCTATGTCTTCTTTTCTTCCCCACTTCTTTTCGATCGTCATCGTCTTACACCCACAAAGCACATTCTCTAGGTGATTGGAAAAAAAAAGCGATTTACGCTACCCTCGGAAATAAGATTTTTTTTCGAAAAAGAAAACTGCAGCCATTCATTCAGTGATGAAGCAATCTGCTTCTTGCTGAGCTTTGTGAGGTTAGGCTCTATGTATATACATAAAGAAAGTGATTTTCTCATTATCAGCCTGAGTTCATATTATTCAGCTTCTCAGCTGGAGTTAAATTGGCAATCAACTGTAACATGAGGGCTTTAAGATCATACCTGCATTAAGCGATTGTAAGCACACATATCTAATCAAATTATAGATTTTAAATGCCACCTATCCTTTTTGTTTGTTCGAACACCTCGGAGCCTGAATAGACCGCTAGTGACCACTTTCATGCTCGATTTGATCTTCAATTCTCCTTCTTTGGATTCAATTAAATTATTGTAAACTATGTAGGCGTCCGCCTAAACGAAGTGCAGACGCATTTTAATCGTAACAAAAGGTTTCGCTGATCGTGGAAAGCTTACTTCGTAGAATCCCTGCTAGGAATTTTTAATTTTTGGTTTTAAAATGGGAATAAAAAAGGTGGTAAAATTGAAGATGCAATCGAGCAAATAAATCGTTTTTTAACAAACCTAAATGGGATGCTTAAAGCAAAGTGGACAAATTCTTTCTGACATTTGCAACAAACGAAAACTAAAGTAAAAATTCATAAAACGCAATTTGTGGCATCTATAGATCATTAGTTCATTTCGAGTATGAGGCAAAATGTTAAATGTGCGTAAAAATGCAGAAAAGTGAAAAAAATGTAACACGAAATGTCAAATTTCGTAACTACAGGTTATGTTGTAAAATTAGACTTTTTAATAGAACAAATTTGACAGCATGATTGCTTTTCCCACTTGCATTTGAAAATTCGCAATGAATAATGTAATTGCGAATGTCAAAAAGAGAGAGAGAGAGAGAGAGAGAGAGAGAGAGAGAGAGAGAGAGAAAGAGAGAAAAAGTTACTTGTATCTTGTACTTATGCGAGTTGTCAGTTGATACGGTGTGGTTGGGTGTGTAGTATGTCATTAAAGTGCCTGATGCTTTTTTATCTGTTGATATATATATATATATGTATATATATATATATATATGTATAGAACAACTTACAAAGAAAGCACACGCACATATAAAGATATATTCTCGCCCAAATAGTGGGTGGGCATATGTGCTTAAAACAATCGTTGAATAAATCTATCGAAAAACTCTGTATGTGACAGAATAAAGTATTTATTCTAGAAAAATCGAAGGACTACTACCAGAGACTATCAAGCAGAGTGGGAGAAAGAGGCACGTACTGGTAACTTTAAATAATTGCTGAACCCTGAAATATACCTGAGGTGGTTTACATATCTGCACCTACCTAGATATAGTAGATATAAATATATGTATATATATATATATATATATATATATATACATATAATATATGTATAAAAGCACAATTTTGCCAAAAATAAAAGCATAAACCCTTACGCTGGCACACGATTGCACACAAACATGCACACATACATACAGAAGATGTGTAAGGTCAAATGTATACAATTTGAAATGAACCTAACACCTCAGCATGCAGGTGCTTGTCGAGGCAACATCTATAAAATACTGCCACTGCAGTTCTCCGACGGTCTGTCTGTCCGTCTGTTTGCTTCGGCTCTATTTGTATGTGTACTGATGTCTTTTTTCTCTTTTTTTTTTATGTGTATGAACTGAAACTATTTTCGCCCAAAGTGTTTTTTTTTCTTTGCTTTGGTAACCTGACCATGTGTTTCCGCTTTGCTGGAACTATTTGCCCGCACACATACTGTACATACACTCTTTGCACATTTACTCACATACCGGTGACTTGTACAATTTTCTGTTTTTTTTCTTTTGCTATTTTTCGGTAAACTTAATTGTTGTTTTTATTGTTGTAGGTTCTTTTAACTTTTACAACTTTTCTTTTTCTCTTCTGGGCGAAAACATATATTACTTTATATATTGACTAACAAAGAAAAGATAGCAAAAGACTTTAGATAACTAAAGCAATGGTATAGGAACTGAGGTACACCAACTTACTTGACTTGCAAAATTATTGAAAAGAAGAAGAAGAAGAAAAATTGTTGACCTCTATAACCCGAAATGATTAAAATTGATTGAAATGTCAAAGTTCTTTTTGTGCTGTTAGCACCTTTAAAACAGTTGTCATTGCATAGTAAATTGTAGATCAATGCAGTATTTGTGTAAAAATTCAACTAAAAAAACAGATTGCGGTGGATAAAAAAAAAATCTTGGAACGCCTTCAGATAAGTTCTGACAATCTGCATTTGACCTCACCATGATAACATTCTTTGAAGCGACGAGATGCGTGCAGGGGCTGCAGGAAAAAGTAACCCTTGTAATCGGCATAAAGAGCTGAAAATGTGTAAAGAGTTTGCGCCCATATTTCAAAGATCCAAATACATACATATATTAGATAAGCTATACTATACGTGTACCTTGACATCTTATCTTGTTTCTTTGTCATTTGCTAATCTTCACAAACACATCCGTATGCATTCAATTTTTCCAATTTGCGTACTTTATCGTAGCGAACACGAAATTTTTTTTTAAAAAGTGCAAAGTGACAAAACATTTTAGAGAAAGAGACAGGAAGTGGCTACAGCTTAGTGGATGGCTGCCCAATCGGTAAGTGGGAATAGTCCCTACGGCTACGACCGAGTATGGGCAAACCGCAATGAGAGTCGAACACGCGAATATGCGCAGGAAAGTGGAGGATGAGCGATTTATGGCGATTTCTTATTAAATATTTAAACTCTGCATACGCTCGTAGCTAATCATCACCATTGAAGCGAGTATTGCCAAACATCAGCTAAACTGTCGATACGATATTCTCATTGGCAAATCACATTTTTTTACTATTAGCAACAGCAATCACAGTGATCGACATAAATTATTTTTCCCTGTGTTCCAACGCACATTTCGTCTTCAACTTCAAAAAAAGTGTCCCATGGGCGAAATTACACTATTCTCCTTTATGTATGAATATTACTTTCTCTCTAGGATCACTAACTAAAAATAATAGAAAGGAAGATAAATGTTTTTATTTTAGGTGAAGAAGATTTTATATAGAAAAAATAAAAATCTTATCTATTCCTTCAATACCAATAAACCAAACCTATAGAAATTTTTCATAAGCACATGTGGATGGTCATCCCTACGACGAGTGCAGTGAATATATTTATATGCTCACACCCACACACACTTGTTCTTCTTTTTTTCACTTTCAGGTTGAATAACAAAAAAGATTTCATAGTTTTCATCATTTCACCCCCTTGTGGCCACTAAGTTCCCTTTGATCATTGCCATGTAACACCTTCTTTGCTTTATGGGAATTGTGCGGCTAACATTTGACCTTATTTTTTTTACCAACGAATTTCAATTGGAAAAATTTTGCTTTCTTTTTTCTTTCTACGGAATGTATAATATATAGAATAGCCTCAGGACTATTATTATACCTGTGCTATCTTTGCCATCAGCACATAGCACATAGGAAAAGGACAAATATATCACTTTTTTTGTTGTTTTTTTTTTTTCCTTGTCTATAACAGTGTATTTTCGGTATTTACTCTGTGGAAAGCAGTAAAATTTTTCGAAGGATTATTTGTCTGCTCAAAACAGGTGTCAAAGCATAAAATTACACTCTTTGTTATAAACATTTAAAGATTGTTATCATATTGTATGACCACGTACATATATATACATGTGTGATATGTATATAGATGGGTATGCAGAAACGGAAAGTGTTATGACACAAAAAGAAAAGGATCTTGCATATCCACTTGCATGAATAAACGTAAAGATATTTTATTTATAGCGGACGTGTCTCGCAATTGTCCCAAATGATTGTCCAACCAAGTATCAAATCTTTATTTAAAATTAGATCTTAGATTGATATTTCTTACGAGCGTAACGAAGTAAGGGAAAAGTATTTCAAATAAAGTCCGTTTAAATTTTCTGGCAATCAACAGTTACGTCTCTGAGAAACAACAAGCGGCTACTCAAAGAAATCTAATATATTACGATAACACCTGATGATTAGACGGCTGGCTAAGTTGTGTGAAAAGTAGTACAACAGTTGTTGTTATTACCTCAACAAAATTCATATTAAGTTACAAAAGTGCAATGAACGCAATCTTCCGATTCAATCGACCGATTCAGGTTTAAACATGCATTTGAAAACAAGTAAACTTACATTTCGAAAACTCAAAACTTACGATGGGCGTGAATGTAGCGAATACGCCCATCAAGTCTCAGTGAGCAGCTTTATATCTTCATTAAAATTTCATTTATATCGCAATTTTTGCTGCCGAGAGAGAGAGAGAGAGAGAGATTGAAAACCATAAACAAAAATATAGAGGGTGGCGATCATTTGTACCCTAAAAACTGCTAAGCCCGGAAATAGACTTTGAATTGCGACAATGAAATTCATAAACGAGCTTTTCCCTATTGCAAGGTTAGAAGTTGTTACACTGCGTTACCATCTACACAACGTCTCTATGCTCTTCACTTACGCTTGAAAACAAAGAAGGGTGTGCAAAAATCACCACGCACTCACTTATTAATATCACTTGTACAGTCGACAGCTGTCCGTTGTGTGCATAAAGTTTGTCCAAAACTTCTATAAGTGCGGGTGTCCGTGCACACAAACATTTACAGACATTGATACAAATTTTCAAGCAATCAACTCCGATATGACCGTGACTGGTACCAAGTACATATTGCTTTTGTTTACGTTTTAAGTGAAAAGTATATAAAAGCTATAAAGTTGTCGAGAGCTTATTGAATAATTTTGCTGATAACAAAAAGTCAATATTTATTTTAACATTACAATGTAATCTCCGGTTGGGGAAACCAGCTTTTATTTAAATTTCGAAATTTGTTTCTTCTTGTTAACATTGTTCACATTTTCACATTTGCAATATACAGAAACGAAACGAAACCTTTTATGGCGATAAAAAAAAACCCTATTGAGCATAAAATTTTTAATTAATCATAGGGGGCCAAATTTCACTTGACTACGAAATTATCTAAATGTGATGTAAATTATTAATAATAGTAATAAACTGTTGTTCTTAGTTAATAGCATATTCTAGGTATCTGACCGTAAACAAGACGTAAACCAAACTCACATGTAATGCAAGAGGTTCCTCCATATCGCTTTTCATTTCATAACAGAATTTATTGTTTCATATACGAAAAATGCGCAAAACATAATTAAAAGAAAAGAAAGAAAAAAATTAACACACAGATGAAATTAAGATATGAGCGCACAAGAATTTTTGAGACAAAAAAGTATACGCGAAAAACATTACAAAAGCAAGAGGAGATTACTGCTATTTAAATATATAGTGCAAGAGATAAAAGAAGGCTTCAAGGATTGATAAATATTTTTCTTTGACATAATGGATGTGGCACTATTTCGCGTAGGTACTGCCACGACAAGCGCTCGATAGGGATAAAAGGTATTTGGCCAACAGTCTGACTACTAAACTTTTTTAGTGTTTTCCATTTCTCCTCGCTGGAATCACCTGTGTATCACGTAACGCACTATCGCAGCACCTTGTTCCGTTAACTGTACTACCCGCCATTAGAGATGAGTCTACCTTGTGTCTATCCTGAGACATTTTCACTTGTAAGACGAAAAAGCTCTCTCTCCCTATTTCTGTTCACCTTCAAATCTGTAGTTCTTCTTGACCACGTCAACGAAAAACAACTGTAACCAACATTTTTCGGAATTTTCCAACAGATTTATGGGCGAAATTCCATTCAAATTTCTCCACGCCGTTGTGGAACAATATCGCTCTAATTTACTTTAAAACTTTAACTAAGTCTTTTGGAGAATATCTTGAAAACATAGAATTGCATTTGTATTCCACTCGTATTTGGAAGTTTATCTTCTCTTAAAGAATTCAATAAGAAAAAGTCTTTATCGTAATTAACACTAATATACCGTAGAATTTAGAAGTGAACATGAAGTGATTCATGAACAATGACAAGAGATGTTTTTGAGTCATCTGGGTTACAGCATAATTTAAAGAGGCTTTCTTTCCTCTTAATAAAGAACATCATCTCGTAGAGTAGAGATACGCAAAACAAGGTAAAAGCAAAACAATTACGACCAGACGATTGTTGTTAGACTGCAAACTCAACCTTTCTATTAAGCAAGAAACAATGCTTTCACTAACTCGACTTCTCTCTCTCTCTCTTTCTCTCTCTAGTCCCTTCATTGCAAAGATTACAAAGAGTAGAACGTGTTCTACTTGAGAAAGATAGAATAGTTTTTTTTTTTTGACTTGAAACGATCACATGTAAAAGTGACTAAGTTTTGCTAAAGGGATTTTTTAATTTTTTTTTTTTCGGTTTCCTTAGCTTCTTATTTACTTAGATATAAATTATTTTCTTTCTCTTTTTTTTTGCATTTTACTTTATTGTAATTATTTTCTCTTTTTAATGATAAACTTTTTTAATTATGAAAACAAAAATTAGCGCAATTCCTTTTTGTTTGTTGTTATTACACTCGAGTACGCGAAACAAGCTTCGAAGGCATTAACAAAGTAAAAGAGCAAAAAAAAAGAAAAGAAAAATTCTATAGATAAAAGAGAGAAACGAAAAAAAGTATATATAAAATTATGTAAATAAACATAAAAGCATGTAAGATAAAAGGAAGACAACTGAACAAATATCGCTGGGATACAATAGAAGATTAAATTTGCTGATTTCACAGATGTATATATAAATATATATATGTATGTATAGTTTTTTTCGTTTCCCTCAGTTGCAGCAGCAGCAGTTACAAAGAAAATGTATTTTCAAGCTGGTATAACAACTCGCTCGCGTTGTTACAACAGTCCAATCCAGAAAGAACAAAAAATTTGAATGAGAAGCTATTCATTTCAACGGTAGGGTTCACAGATAAGAATATAATTAAATTTTTTTCCCTCTTTATAATCAAAAGTAAACAAGAACAAACAAAATATTCAGTAACAACAACCGAAGCATAGGACTTTGCTTACAAAACAGATGAAACAGTGAAGTAAAGGAAAGTGAAAAGCATGCAAAACATAGAGCGAGAGAGAGGGTGAAAACGACAGCAATTAGAACAAGAGATTTTACTTTAGCACTGTAACTCGGTCAACTTTCTTTGTTTGTTAATTTCATATAAACTAAGGTAAGAAAAGTACACAAATTTGTACATTAACAACTACATCTATTCGCAAACACATTTGCATGCAATGCCTAAATAAAAAGCTGAATTTTATGTAACTGTAATGCGAGCATGCAGCATTCAAAAATTTCCCATTGTCCTTTAACTTTGAAATTCATTTTTCATGCTAAGCCTTAGCTTCTATCTAGCGTAGGGAGCGTAATACGAAACAAAGCTAGAAAGAATGTACTCAAACTTAACTTCTCTCCTTAGAAGTTTGAATGAAAGGAGCCATCTTTTCGAACTATCATCGTCGAAGGGTAAGGGGTACTATCATTTTGTCAAAGACAGAATAAAACTTCAGAGTCCTCACAAAGTGTATTTATTTTTGATCAATATCAAAATCCTAGATTGTTTTGAGCATGTCCATCTGTCCGGATGTTCAGCTAATAAACAATCTTCTAATCGCAAAAGCAGCTAAAGATATCGCGTTTAAGTTTAGTAGAAATATTGAAAGGTCTTGCGCGCAAACTTGTCGACGACCATGACTACAATGCAACATAAGTTCGAACTAAAATGTTTTCTAGGATTTTTGCTAATTACTCATCACACCAGCTACATAAGGGACGGGATAAAAATTTCCGCGTATATTCTACAAAAATGAATAAAATCAATATCACTCGCCCAATATTATAAAGCATAGAAATTTGATATTTTCATTAGCCTTCGTTTAGTCTTTAAATAAGTCTTCAGACAAAGGTGATGGGTGCCAGATCTCCAGCCGCATTCGAATATAATGTTTTCATCTTTTTGGAGAAGCGATACATTTGCATAGAGGTTAGCGAAAAAATTAAAGAAACATAAAAATCTATTATCCGCTGATGGCGGTAATCTCGTCAACCTCCTTAGACTTATAGGTTGCTTCCTAAGACCTACCTCAGTTTTGTGATGGAATAGATAATAATTCCAAGTGTTTAATAACATATTGCAGTGTTTTCTTTTTTTGCACCTAAGTAATTCCATCTCCAAGCGATCGCATATGAGAAAAGCTGTAACTTATTCCAAACTGCTTTCATTTCAATAGAAGCCAATAATAAAGAGAATATGGGAAGTTCGGAAGCAAGCCGGATGTAATTTCTTTCTTCTTATAATTATATATTTTAGAAAATGAATCCTCTTCTCTACCATAATTTGAAAATACGGTCAAAGTTTGTTTTGAGTATAAAGTTAAGAAAGTAAACAACTGGAAGTTAATCCTTGTTTGAATGGAGAACAACTCTATAATTTAGGTGTCCATTAAATATATATTGTAAACTATTGTGTGTTACTTACGTAATTGCTTTTTAACAAACAATAATAAGTATCGAAAAATTATTTCTTCTTCTTCTTCTACCTCTTCTTCTTATGATATTGTACAATATTTTAAAAGCCCATCATAATTTATGACTTAACAGAAAGAAGAAAAAACTCCCACACATACCATATGTAATATGTATGTGGCAAGAGAGTGGCAAGAAACATGTATTAAACAATTCATTTTCGTTAAGTTCAAATTGAGGATTTGCATGTCTTGCATAAATTTATGGGATTTTCACTTTGCGAATAGTAGCGAAACGTATAAGAATAAGAATGAACGGAAAATACAATAGAAAACATTAAAAGAATTTTTAGGTAAATTTAATATGCATTTGTGCTTTCGTTTTCGTATTTCCCTTCACACAGTGTACACGCAGTGTATGCACACTGAATGAATGGATGGATGCACGTAACGAACGTGCATAAAAGTAATAATAATAATAATAGCAGTAGAAAGAAATAAACGAAATGGGGTTAAAAAGAAACTTAACTCATTGGTTAGGGTCACAGGTCAAATGAAAGTGTGTTTTTGTAATATCAATAACAATGACTCCGTGTTTAAGTGTGATTTGTGCTGCTTTTTTATATTTGTATTTCTATTTTTATTTCTATTTTTATTTTTTACTTTCTAAACCCATGACATAGTCGACGGAGCAGAAAGAAAAAATGCAATGCAATTATTTTTATTGAATATCACAATATATATACATGTGCGTGGTACAACAATGTCTTATAATCGTTAAAGTCCGGAGATACATTATACCTGTGTACGTGCAACAATGAAGAAATCCTTGGCAGAAAATAGCACTAACAGTTCTGCTACTGCTACTATCATATAAAAGGCAAATTAAACAGAGTGTTATTTAATGACTTTAATGTCTACGTATTATTGCTTGCTTAATATGCACGCCAAAAAGGTTTTAATAGAAAGTGCAAAGACTTCTTTCTTTGCCTTAGTAAATGCAAATTATTGTAATTTGATATAATTGAGTAATAATACACTAACCAGAAGATCAAAAAATAAGTCACATGTCATGTGAAAATTTCATTTTAATCAAGCAAGGATTAGGAAATCTTTGCGAGTATTTGGCGTAAGAGTTTCGAAATTAAAAAAAATTCGAAAATCTCTGCGCCTATGTGTTTTCATTAAAAAAGTTTATATTAAGACCTAGAGATTTTATGTGAAATCTTTTTATACTCATCACCGAAAGAAGGGTTGGTTATATTCATTTTGCCCAAACATTCAGAGACCCTGTGTTCATGTATTTATTCATCACGGGCTAGAATATGCTTTCAGAGATATTAAGCAACAATATTAGGATTAAAGATTTGCTTATATTAGAACATTATAGAGATTATCGATCAAAATCATACCATAGTTTTAAGGTAACACTAAAGAGTTTCTTCGCCTTACAGTATTATTAGGCCCAGTGTACGAACAAGCGAACTCAAATTGCAAGGTTACACAATGGTATTATAGCGGAGAATGCCAATCAGTATCAAATAGTATACAATATTTTTCAGTTTTCAGGTATTAATAAACGCATTTAAGTCTAAGTAACCGGATACACTTCAATTTGGCACCGACTTGGCAGTCCCGAGCCCTATCCCATCTGTTGTGCGCTATGTATATTCTTGATCAGTAACAAATTCTGAATCGTTATAAGAATGTCCATCTGTCCGTCCTTCCATCTATCCGTCCCTCCATCTGTAGGATGTTCTCCTGATTACAGGATCACGCCTGAAAACATATCGGCTTCAAATTTGACATAAGCATTGAAAGTCCTGCTATGTCTTTCCATTCAAAATGGTTTAAATAAGTTGAACGACATGCCCATGGTGCAATTTAAACTGAGAACATTACTGATCTTTAAAAACAGAAAATATTTAGGTTTTTTACTTGCTACTTGTTTTTCTTTGTATTTGCTGTATGTTGTAATAATATATTTATAAGAAATTCTATAGCCATTGTCGAGAAAAGGGACAAAACAGGGGGCCTTATCCATCCCATGATATCGAGTATTGACATTTAATTTTTCTCGCTTTTTTTTCAAAAAAAACTGGTTGTCAGTCACGGCTTTATATAATTTTCTTACTTGTTTTCTCTGCTTTCTCTGACTTACAACAAACAATTTCCAACATATATCTGGCATTTAATTGCATGGTCACAATTGTGCCGATTACTTAGCGAACGCGCTTGTAATGTTACCAAAATATTTCAAAATCCTGATCATCTCAGGCAAATGGCATCTTTTTTTTACTCACTAAAGATTTTTGCTGACTTAAAGCATATTCAGAGTAAGGGAAAGTGAATGAAAAGCTGTGCGTTAGTACTCATCACAAATCCAATCGTAGTAGTGGATTTTTTAACTTCACTAGTTGCTTCATATCTTTCGCTCTATGGCAAAATTAAATACGAAACTCTTTACCTTTTCAAACATTCATTAACTTTATTAATTTGCAAAAAACTTGTAAATTAACTAAATTAAAATGTTATGATAATTTGATCGTAACTTTTCAAAAAACGAAGTTTCTAAGTATTTACGTTAATATCAACCAACGATTATTGCTGCTGACATTGATATGAAACTTGAATCAAACAAACATCCATAATTAAAGCAAAAACTTTTTGAAATTTCGGTGATGACCGCAGCCAAAGGGACAGTGTAGTGCAGTGTAGCTTTCCACTTTAAAATTCAAATTCATATTAAATTTATTTATTATTCAATTTACCAATAAAGAATACTTTTTAATGATTTTTCTCCTTGGAATAAGACGAAGAATTAGCTGAGCGCACATGTTCTTCAATTAGTTGAAGATTTTATCCAAAGTAGTCAGCTCAAAAAAGAGTACTTCTACATTAAAAAGCGATAAAGGAACTCTTAAATTTCAGGTGTGGAAATTTTGAAGGTTCTACTTCGCATTTTCATTTGCGATACAGGGGTATTTCACGGTTGCGCAACACTCGGCAGGACCATCTTTTATTACCCCGATCGATTCAAAACCATCTTCTGGTTTGATTTAAGCGTGTCCATTGGTCTGTCCGTTTTACTATCTTATGTTCAACCTAGAATTGGTCATTACCCCCTACACCACTTGTTGTACAGGGTATATTAAGTTATTTCGAACGTATGCTACAAGCAGAAGGGCGTAAGGTAGACCCAGCTTTTACTATATACCGATCGATTCATGATCGTAATGTGAATTGATTTAAGTCTTTCTGTCCGTCTAATGTCTGTCCATGTATATTTATGTTCAAGCTATAGATTGTAATTCTTGAGATGTTTTGATGAGATTTGGTAAAGCGACTTGTTATGGTCCAAAAACGAAAGCTTTTCGACCACTTCGCATATAACGCCTTATTTTGAACAACTGCGAAATGATATAAGGCATTTAACAGTCAACCCTGGCCCACTGTAGTAAAAAAAAACACAAATATACCTAACTCCTAACATTGTTTATCGCATTCTTTTATAATTATTTAATTGAAATAAAAATTAAAAAATATTTCTGGGTGGCTTTTAATACACTATATATATATATATAATAATGATAATGAAATGCACTGGATTTTCTATTATTCATAGTCATTAAATTTCAATATAGTCAAACGAAAATGGTATTATTAATCCCTAGTTTAAACCCCGAAAAATTTGAATAATGCTCAAATTCACCCTACTTGGGGCTACTGCTTTTTTATGTTTTCTATAAGTTTCGCGTAACATTAATTAATTAGTAATTAGAATATCAATTTGTTGGTTTTTGAAACCGCAATTAAATAATTATGAACGCATTTAACAATGTTTGAGTTACATTGTGCTTCATCTAGCCATGTACATATGTGTATATCTTTGAGATGATCAATAATCAAGATTAATTTTGAATATTGTTTTTTCGTATGTTGTGTTATGATAATAAGCAGTGTTGTGTTTGTAAATTGTAATGGGCGCCTTCCTATTTGAGTTCTGCTTGAGTAAATCAACAAAAAAGTAACCGCATGTATACGTATGTGTACTTAGTTATTCGTACTCGTGTGCGTACATACGCATATACCATAAATAATTTGGTTCCGATATACACAATGCAAACTATATAATTTTCCATACAATATATATATATATATATACATATATATATATGGGTTATACATTGTAAGCGTATTTCATTCGCTCCTTATTTTTTACCGCTAACCAGAGTGTAAACACGGTTTGAAGTTATTACCGTATATTTTTATCATATAACGCGAGATTGTTCCACATATTTTGCATATATAGCGTGGGTAAAAACATGCTTTCTTTATTGTTATTGTTACTTTTGTTGCTGTTGCTGTTGTTATTGTTGTGGTATCTGTAAAAATTAAGTGCTTGCTGGACTAAATGTATATAAAACATTGTGTAGTGCGTTTAAACCACTATACATTTTCCTATGTATTTAGCTATATATATATATGTATACACATATACGTATATGATGAGCTATAAATGAAATGCGTTTACATAATGGCGTGTACCAGTCAGTAGTAGGTATTGAAATTGGCTGATTGTACCGAAAGCGTTATAAATATGAATGGCCAAATAACAAACCAAAAAATTGTAATTAAGTGGTAGGTAAACAGAAAATTAAATATTAATCCCAATGGTATTTTACAAGCTCAAATATAATTACAACCACGGCGTATATGAACACATATATATATTGGTACAAAAAAACAATGATATTTTATAATGATTCGTGCTCATGTCTTTATATATGTATATATATATATGTATACATATATATACATATCATTATGTTTAGGTGTACACACTATATATATATATATATATACATATATATAAAGTGCATGTGTATTAATTCATCTATGCATACAATCAGAACAAATGTGATAAATGTTTAAATATGTAAACTTTAATGCTAGATTACACAACAACAAAAAGTGTATCCATCTATAGACAGTGAGTTAGGTAGGAGAGCGTCTATGCGAGCAAACATAAAAACCCATGCATAAATATAAGTATTTGTAATGTGTATGCATGTGTGTATGTAAACGTGTAGGTATGTATATATGTATATATATATGTATATATATATGTATGTATGTATCCAGCTATATACGTAATTAGGAATTCATAAATGAAAAATTATTCATGTGTATAGAAAGTTTTTTGAATAGTCTAAAATTTTACACATAAAGCATGTTCAGTAGAAGGGTACCGAGACTATTTTTTATTGTATTATATAGCTTAGTGTTCAGCCATACTTCACAACATGATTTTAATTTCAACTTGACGTGCAAGAGATTTAATTGGTGACTTAAGATGACGTTTGCTTAAAGATTGAAATCGCGTTTGGGTTTCTTAATTACGGGCGAATGGTAGAATGGAAAAGATTGAACAAGATGAACACAAAAAAAAAGAAGAAAATAACGAGATAAAACCGTCTATACTAACATCCACACTATTGGCTGGTTACTCTTAAACTCTTTCTACTCGTTCTATATTCAATCAAAGTCGAGAAAATTCGCTTTACTGATACTATTGCAATTCATAAACGGATCCTTAGGAAATCTTCGTTTACAGTTTCTAACTGTGGCCAAAATCTTACGAGTAAATGTATAAAAACCTTATGAACGCTAAAGTCTTTCCAATAATCAAAGAGTCGTTTTAGGCGCTTCTTAACTTTATGGATGTCTCAAAATTACCTGAAGAACATAAAATCAGTTAAAATAGTTAATCTTAGTGACAAGGCCAAGTAGACTAACCACTTAGCGCCTCTTTTTTCTGTGTTGATTGTGTTCACTTTGTCTTTAGTCCTAGAATTTATTTCTCTGGCTTTCGGTTAGTAAGATTCTTTACTTATCACCCTTTCATTTTTGATGATGCTACGAAATTCCGGAAAAACGCATGTAGGAAAAGCATCCAAATGCCGAGCTTGTTGCCAATTGCGAGAGTTTAACGCGTTAAAAGCCATGTATGCCTTTATTACCTTATAAGAAAACCGCTAACATATAACTTCACCACAGCGATTGGCCTTTTTATGAGTTATACATGAGCCTATATACTCTCCTCTATACCTAGTCTCCAATCTTCTATTCGTTAAAACTAAACACACCGACTGCTTTTCTTCTCTTCACGTGTACATAGAAAAAAGATGAAGATAACATATATTTTTGTATATCTAATAAGATAATCAACATAGAGATATAAAAATAACTAAAATTTCTCCTTTCATACTCCTAGCATGTCAACTCCTTTAGATTTATCAAACCTTTTCGCTGACCACTTCAATTAATAGCTTATACAGACACATGTGATAATGACACAATCAAAAGAACAACATTCGGTTGCTTTGGTCCAAGTTTTATCTGACGGGTGTAGAGATCTAGGATTTATCATTTAAAGAGAGAAATAATCTGCGTGCATATAATCACGTAATGACGCATACGATAATTCTCTCGAGCGGTTTTCTATCCTTCCGACTTTTTATAACTCCATTCGAGCTCAAAGATCAATTTAGCTGATGATTGAGAATGAAATTACGACTTTGACATCCGGACCAATAAATTTTCAATTCTTGATAGCTTCAGCGATCTTGATTGATTATTTGATAGAAATAAAAAATATAACTCAACAGGAATTAAAACAATTTTCTTAAAGTATTTATTTCGTATCACTCCAATTTTGTTGCTTTATGTGCGAACGCATGCATGTGCTTGCTGCTGATCCAATGAATGTATAGAATGTTTACAATATTAACAAAAATTTTAATTGCAATGATGGTATAATTTGGTTATGAGAGTTTGCGTTGGATTATGCTATATTAACATATACATACAAAATTTCGATGCATGCCCGTATATACATATGCAAAATAAACATTTAAGATGGAGATTATCTTAAAATCCCGAGCAACTAATTAAACATTATATATATAATAACATTTAATTTTCAATATTGAACTTATTCATGGGAATGCTAAAAATGTTTAACTAAGACTGAAAATAATGAATTACGAAATAGATCGAGCAACCTGTACACATACACACATGTTCATTACGAAAAGAGTTTTTGTGTATTAATGAACGGTAATAATAATTAATAAAGTTTTTTGGCAAATTAAGCACTCACTCCAAGGAAATTTTAGAGAATCCACAACTCAGACTTTGTTAAAAGGAAACAGCTATACGACTACCAAGTCAGTGTTTGTGAGCTCAAAACTCACGTGCGATAGTGTTGTCTTTAGCCGCAGCTATGGTGAGTGCTCAGTCGGTAAACGTATAGCAATCATGGCACTACCTTTCAACCGATATCTCCATCTATATATCTAAAGTCACCGATCGAAACAAATGATATATAGATTACATCTTTCAGCAAAAAGATTTTCTATTAATACAATTAATGTATGCCTACTAGAATATATTCCTGCGTCGCTAAGAACATCGTCTTTATCTCAAATGCAGTAACATAAGAAAGCTTATATGAATTGAAAAACTCTTTTGATTTAATGCGTGCACAGTGAGATTAGAAAAAGAGTAAGCAATCCCGAAAATGAGAATGAGCGATAACCTCGCCGAAAGGCGATTCGAGTTCTCGACGTCATGAGAGTTTTGCAGAGCATTTGTATTGGGACTGATTTCTCCAATGATTATACTAAAAGTAGAATAACGAAAACAGAACGACAAACAGCTACAAGATTAAAGATATTTTTATGTTAATTCCGAAAGTATCCTTCCAAGAGTTTATTGAAGGTAAAATAGCGGCAAGTCAACTATGAGCTTCAAATGGGATTTAAATTTCTAAGCGCGTGTATGCATTTAAGAAAGCGTCCGCACTTTTTAACGGAAGCTGAATGTCAGCAAAATCCTATACGAACAAACTACACCCACCATAAATCAAAAATTAATTTTACAATTTGTGCTCTTAAAAGTTGAACAATCTGCTCGCCCTATACGAGACAATTGTGGGCATGAACGAAATTGCTCTTCTCATCTTTATGTCTACCGAAATAAACTACTAATGCGTATTATGAATATATCGTGCTTTCATTAAACGTGTTTGCTCTTGTCACAGTTATTGACTATATGTTTGAATGTAGGCAGCGCTATTAGTCCGTTTTGGTATGCATCTGAAATGAACGAGTACCTGAAAAAAGACATGGGATTGCACAAAAACAAAGAAGGCTGAAATTTCTAATTCTCCATAAAGTAGTAGAGAAACAAGAAAAGTATAGATATTTTAAAGTAAAAGTGTTTAACGTATATGTATGTATATCTTCACTGTGTAGGCTCTCAACGACATTCTGCAATTGTCATGAAGAAAAAAAAGCGAAAACGGCTCAGAGCAATTTTAGAGAATTACTTCGAAGAAAGTCTGCTTTAAAATACAATTATGGCTTGACTTCTATGTATTTCAATGTAGCGAACTAGTTTGCAAGGTTAAGCAGGCGACGTGGCAACATTTTCTGACCAGTCACTTATGTTATACAAATCCAGACAAGAGAGCGAGAAAGAGAGAGAGAGAGAGAGAGACAGAGAGAGACAGAGAGAGAGAGAGAGAGAGAAAGGTTATTAAACTCAAAGGAAGCACCGATCGATTAGAGAGGGTTATTACGAGCCTACTAGGCGAACCTACCCGGACTAGGTGCTTCGTTGCTCTTATAAGGGTTTATCGCATTGAATAGACGCCGAAGTTGCAAATGGAACTATGAAAATGAATGCTAAGAGCGAGAACCGTCAAATAGTGCTTGATGAACAAACTTCAGTCAAAATTGACTCAAAATTCTCTCAAATTTAAGTCAACATTTAAGTCAAATTTAATGGCCTTTTTATTAAAAAAATGAAAGAAAGAAACCGGAAAATTTAAAATCTTCTTACAGTCAATGCAAATCTAATGCTCTTCTTTTTTCCCAACTATATCATAAACGAAATTGCTGTCTGTTGACGCAGACCACTCGCAACTAACTAAACAAACTTAATAGTTTTTCTATACTTGGCATCATCTTCTATATAAAATATAAATCGCCCCTTAAGGAAAGGTTAACTTTCATAAAAATGTTATAATATATTTGTAAAGGAAATCTATTTTGATACATTTATCAATGTCATCTCATTCAAGAAATCATTCGTTGAAATGTTGTACGTCAAATGTGCATTAATAGTGTAAACTAAAAAAAAAGAAAACTTAATCGCAAAATGCGAAATGCTCAAGTTAATGCGATCTATAGTACCATTACCACCCGTCCTATCTTTGATGGGTAAATTTACGATGCCATAGTTAATTTTGAAAAGTGGCACGTTTCACCTTTAAAGTGAATAACACAAAATGTCTTACACAATCTTTGGCAATTAACAATTTATCCTCTTTTTATTTCTTTAAATAAGTACAACATAAAATATATATATATATATATATATATATGTATATATATATATGTATATATGTATAACAAGAATGAATGCCAAATGATTAAACCAATTGCTATAGTAATTTATTTATTTTTTCAACATATTTCGATAACCACCTTAAAGTGAACACATATACACATATATATAAACAAAGTATAAAAAAAAAAAAGATTTGTACGAAGAAAGCTCTGAATATAAACAACCGTTCATAAATATAAATTTGAATCCCCACAAAAATGTGCACATAACTGCTATCTAATGGTTAAGTTTGTGATGAATGTTAATGCTTTTCTATGCTTTGTTGGAGAATTGATGAGCACACATGTATGTTTATTTAAAGACCTAAGAAAACTTAAAATTGATTGAGCGAATGTTTACACAGAAGGTTAAAAAAACATTTTATTTTTCGCTTACAAACAGTAAACAACCGAAAAAAAAAACGTGCGAAAAATTTTTATTCAAAATTATTTTGCCTGTAAGTAAAATGTATACAAATAAATGCACACTCAAGGGAAAAGAAGATATTATCAGCTTGCAACGAACTTGTGTTACCTATCTCTTGGCATCATAATTATCAATATAATTAGGTCTAATTCACTAGGTTGTTACGATTCGGATATGAATATATTACAGAAACATTGTGGAAATGAAAGTTTAGTAAGTTACGGGGAAAAGTAGTGGAAAGGAAAGAAGGAGAAGGAGGAAGACTTCTGCTGCTTGTTTTTACATTTTTAATACTCCTGACGAAATTCGGAGAACGCAGAGGAAAGCAGAAAGAGCATCGGAAACCTATAACTTGGCCATGTTTCTCCCGATAATATTTCTGCGTTGCTTCACTTTGCCTTATAAACTTAAAGTAAGGAATTTGTCAAAAGGTGTTAACTTGTTTCTCTTTTTTCTTAATACGACCAATCGCTCAGGGGATGCCTTTCATACATGTAACACGGTGATAAGCGGTGCCCCAGAATAACAGATATGTTCCCAATCGATTATATCTTTATATCTGTGAAAGTTGTCCAATTAGTGGATCCTGTTGTAATCGTATGAATGCGCAACGAACCCACTCTATCCCGAAGCATTACCTAGAACTTCATCCTATGCAATATAAAGGAGGGCAACGCAGAGAATTGTTTTCTTTATCACAATATTTTTTGCGTGGTTCACCGTCTACTTGAAAGTGCAGCTAGAAGACACATCACGTTATTAAGAGATCTTTAAACCTGTGAAGTCACAATGCATTATCGAATTCAAAAGCGTTAACTTGATTTGAGATGCTTTACACGTTTAAATACATTTTAAGCGAATTGCTGCTTTGCATCATCCCTTGTCATCCCTTACTTTGGTTAAACGTGAATAGTATAAATAAAAGATATCATTTCAACAACAACTATTCATGCACTAAATCGGTCTCTGAACTTACACGCTTTGTCTAAACTCTTTTCAATAATACTTTAATTAAAAAAAAAAAAAGTTATATTCACTTAAACTTAATGTTCACCTTTCAGTGGAACACTTCAAAAATGCTTAATAGCAATTTAAGCCGTTTGACTGGAAAGTTGTACAGCATGCTATATGAACAAATATTGCATTAATGGTGGAAACTGTTTCATTTTACTGGCATACAATGATGCAATAAATTCAACAAAAGCTCAGCACATGACAGCACTTGAATGTCATACATTGAGTGACAGTTTATAATAAATTGATCGAAGCAGAAATTAAACACATATAAAATGCATAGAAAGAAGTACAGTGAAAGTTCACCCCAGTAGAAGCGTAACTAATAATATTCAATTAAATGAAAAAAATCAATTTAAAGAAGCGACTTGAAATCCCCTGATCATTAGTTTCTGCTCTTGGGTGCTTTTACTGTTCTGCGTATATATGTAACATAGGTAAATACCTTAACAATGGATAAAACAAATAGTACATATCCATATGTGTATGTGTGTATGCAAACTAGTATTCCCAACCGCTACAAACACATGTATTTTGGTATTGAAATTGGCACAGAAAACGAGCAATTGATTTAGCTAAACATTCAGCATGATGGAGAAAAAACCATAGAAAATCACAGCGTTTTGTAACGTCACCATTGTTAAATGTTTCGGCAAGTGAAGTGGAAGTTTTTGTTAAATTCAACTGTCTATACATACATACAAATGTATATATATATAAACTGATAGATATATAAACTGATAGATATGTGTATCTCTAAATACAGCGTGTACAGTGTATATGTACATTTACTGCATGTTTATATGTTTATGTATGTGTAGGCAGGCATAGAAGGATTTTGATTGACAATGATAGAAATGGACAGAGGGACAGACAAGGCAGGAAAATGCAAAACAAATACGAAATAAATCACGTTGCCATACTTATGCATGTACATACATGCATACGTACATTTCAAAACATGCATGCATATAGTGATATTGTACATGGATATGTAAACTGTCAGCAATCGGGTTTGTTATATTTGTTGCTTTAAATGTTGGGTTTTTCTTGCACTTTTTTTTTTTTGTGTTTTTTCCATTTCATTGTGTTTTTTTCTCCCCCTTTTTGAATAGAAAACTAAATATCAAAGATATTTCATATAACAATCAGTTTTCGAATATAGTTTGTGGGCAAAAAAAAATTTTTAAACGAAAATGTAAATTTGTGTTAGATTAACCTTCCTTCCTCTCCTCTTCCATAACACGCAAAAGGATTGGGAGAAATAGATTTTTAGCATACAAATTGATTTAGCAATGCCAACTATTAGTTGTGATTGAATTTGTGGACAAGTTGAGGTTTTTCTACGTTTCAAATGTGCTACAATAGACAGAAAGAGGAAGAACGAAAGAAAATAAAAATAAAAAAAGAAAAAAGCAAGAATAATCAACTTCAATTGACATGATCACATATACACATAAATATCCATAAGTATATTTATAAGTAAGTGGTTTTCATGTACATGTATATGTATACGTGTATACATATATATATAAGTGTTGGAGTGAATTGCAATTTACATGTGTCAAGACCTGTTTAACTGATATTCTTATACTCTTTCAAGTCTATTTCGTCACTTCTTCCTTTTTTCTCCTCTTCTTTCGTCTATTTTGGTTGCTTCACTGATTTTCCATTTTCGTGGCAAGAAATTTTAACCACAGAAAGTTAAATTGCTAAAAAAATAGTTGATACGTATATGTGTACAAGTACATGTGTTCGTAATAATCAAATTGTCGTTAGGCCGACAACCCTTTTTTTTGTCCTTCTAAATATGAAAAAATGATTACGTTACCATTTAATGTTCACGAGCTATGATACGAACAAATTAAATAACTTTTGTAAAGCATTGCTACGCCATCTGAATTCTAAAATTTCAAATTCGTCCGTCTACACGCGGAATCTCTTAGATATTTTATTCTTCAATACTTTAAGGAAAAGCATAAATAAGGCCGAGTATTACATCGATCAATAATTCCCAAGGCTAAGCAAGAGGAACAACGTTCTTTTTTTTTTCTTTCAGAAAATTCCTCTTTGTTCATTAAAATAGGTCTCTCCATGAGTGATCTAATTAGGTCAAAACTTACTCTCTAACATTTTGAGGCCCTTTTTAAACAATGATCTTTGTCAAGAGCTTCAAGTTACGCTTGAGTTCCCACAAACATTAGATGATCGAGTTCTAATTCTTGCCCAAAGCTTCCTTTTCAGATATACAAACAGATAACCCTAGCTGGACTGCAAACCTGGAGAATACGATGGGTGTAACAGTAATCTCAACTTTAATTTATTCAATTTTGCATTATAGCCGCCGACTTGGAATAAGGTGCATTTGCTTCAATGTGAGTGAACGCTGTATCCCTTTGGAAAACAATTTACTCGCGATTACATTTTCATGTGTGAACAGTGAATGCACAGCCCATTGAGGCTTATGGATGATTTTCTTAAATGTTTGAATAACTGCTGTTAGTTAATTAATATTATTCTCGAACGCTTTTGTAAAAAGTGATAAGGAATCTTAAAGCGTGCGAAAGTTCTTTACTTAGTGTAACCCTTCGCTAAAGAAATTCGTAGGATGTAGACGTCGCGTCACGAATCCATGTAATTTGTAGATACCACCAACCTTCAAACGAAATGTTTCCAACATTTTATGACATTCCGATCCTTAGTTTATATTAAATTAGTTGTTTTAATGGTGTTCTTGCAAAAGAATTTCATCCTACGCACTTATTGAGTGATGTGCTAGTATTAAAATTCTACTGTTGTGCTCGATTTGGATCAGGTGTGCCTTTCGAAATTACGGTTTAAAGAGAAAATAGATTTCAAATCTTATAAGAATTCTGGTACTCGCTTGGATCCAAGTCGAAACGAAAATCTTTCTATAGCTTTATTATAATCTTCCAAAGTCGGCCGTATTAAAATATTAAATAAACGTTGAGCCATCGTATAATGGTGATTTAATGTGTTATGCAAACATTTTAAATAACTGCACACATACCAATATACGGTTAGGTATATGGATTAAATGTCATCGTATATAAAATGAAAAACAAAAACAAAGTAAGTTTCCAATGATGCTTAAAAACACAATTATTTCGATATTGAGAACATCCAATAAAACCAATCACATGAAAAAAATGGAAGGAAAACATTATAAGCAAAGTTTAGTCGACATTTGAGTATTTATAACTTAACCCAGCAATAAAAACTAACGACAACTAGAATATCGACTAAATACGTATAAGGAATTAAAAAGTGAATGAAACGAAGTGAGACATAAATGTGAACGAAGAGAAGTAAATAGATTACCGTAACATCGTCGAATGGAGATGAAATGAAATGAATTTCTTCCCCAAAATTTAATATATCTGTAGACCATAATCCAAGACCTATGGGGGGCTCTATAAATCACAAATCTGTTGATTACAACCTTATACTTACTATATAATCATATTTGCTATACTATTAGTACCGTACTACTCCTCTCTACAGAGTCGTAGAATAAATGCATTTTTTTCTCTACGGCTTATATGCAAAATACAGAATTGCATTCATTCATGAGCATTTTATGTGTATCTCTCTCTATATATATATATATATATATATATACATATATACATATATATAGATACGTTTATATGTCATGTTTATAAAATATTAATGAATTTATGGATTTGTCTTTAACAAAGTAAAAGCAAATCGCAAAAACTAAAATAAAATTTTATTATGACCAATACTTGTCAGTTCAGATATGCTATATATATATATATATATATATATATATATATATACATATATATATATATATATGTATATGTATGTATATGTATGTACATGTATATATATATATGTATCTCTATAAGCATATAAGCATTTTACTGTTATTTGGCATTAAAATCTAATATTTAATAATTCACATATACTATTACAGATGAAATTTGTTCAAAATTGACATTTTATCTGTTTTTCAAATTTTCATTTGAATTATATTGCAAATCATAAACAAAAGTTCATAGTCACATAGGAAATATTGATATGCATACATACATACATACATATGGGCCATAAAATGAATGCATCACAAAATGATCATTATTTCATTGATAACTCGCCATTTCTGCCACGCTGACCAGTACGTATGTATATGCATTGCGTGTAGACATGTATTTACACAAATTTGTTATTGGCTCATTTATGTCGACTTGTCAGGCAGTTTTCTAATATCTGATAACAACATCATGATAAAACCTAATGTTATTATGCGAATCATAAAATCATATTTATTTGTGTTTAAAGGTAACAAAAAAAAAAAACAAAAAGAAAAACAGAACTTGCCATTTTATATAAAATTCACAATTATTTACAATTTTTAAAAGTTTTAAACTTTTGAAAAATTACAAAAAGAATCTCAATTCTTCGAAGACAAACAAATAACTTGAAATGTCTTGTGAATACTAGCCACGAAATATATATATTTTGTAGTTTATGATTATATCACGATCTCGTGTTTTCCTTATTCGCGGTCCGAAATAAGAAATTGCAGTCAGTCATAGAAGAGATACTTGTAATAACATAATACACACACATGCATACACATCAGTCAATAAGTTCGTAGCATGAAATATAGATGTCTCCACAACTAACGAATTTAGACGACTGTTAGATAGTAGTACCAATCCGAATAACATTCCGACCACTAGTTTTCACGTTACAGATATTTTTACTGACGCTACAATACAATGGAAATATATCCGCATATCGTGTAGCGATTAAAAAAAACTCGAAAGATGTTACGGTGACTCTTGGCTCGCGAAAAAATAAATTTATGGCCGGTTGCCAACGAAAATCGGTTGAGAAGACCGAGAAACGAAGTTGCGCGAAATAGCTAACAACTTAATGACATCACACGTGGCAGTATATTTACTGTTTCCCGTGCACAAACGAACTGGGTACCGCATTTGCTCGCTTTTGACCATAAACAACAGCATGTTGACGATGATGGGAGCGCCGTTTGTTGCCGTTTAAGAGAAATAAAATCGAAACTAAAGCGTATTTTGAAAGATTGGACAAATCATAGGCGTAGGAATGAATGCATTATTTTTGAAGTCGAAGTTTTGCCCAAAATTTAATGTTTTGTTAATGATTCTACGAACTTATTCGCTGGTGAAAGAGTCGGAAATGTGTATCGGAATCCAAGCAGGGTATTCTTTTTCTAAGCTTGATATTCTGAATTTGTGTCAAAATTGAAATAGAAATCTATTCAATTCCACGGTACACACTTCATGTAATGCCAACTAATTAAAAAAAAACAAAAATACCCGAACAACATTTTCATCGTCGATATGAATGGTTTCAGTTGATCCACCAATAACCCAACTCTCTATGCTCACTACAGCATAACGATCTTTCAAGTGTTCCTAAAGATATATAATAGGTCTTTATTTTCTTCTTCTTCTAAATAGGAGTTTCAAACTGTTTTTATAATTTCATTTTTAATTTGTTAATTCTTCTCGAATCTTATATTTAAATGCTAATAATAGTCATTGTCACAAGTAGTAACGTTTATTACTTTTATTATTTTAAACACTTACGCGTTTACATATGTGAGTTAGCATTACGTACATTATATGCACATATATATACATATATACGACCCTTGAAAAACTACAAGTATTGAGTAAAATACAAATATGAGATGAGCATGTGCGAATTCCCGCTCGAAGCACAAATAAGAACATGTACGACAAAAAAGCAATTTCCGCTACTAAACTGCAATTCACAACAGTTTATATAATCAACATCTACATAAAGCTGCAAATATAAAATAATTGAGAGAAAAAGAAAAAAAGGAATAGATTACAACGAGTAAAGAGGTAGAAGAAGAAGAAAACTGAAATGCCACACATTTAGATACTAGATGTGTACGTGTTATGTTTGCATATTGTTAACCGTGGTTTAGTTTGTTTTCATATTAGAAAAATTGTGCGTGTGCATGTGAGATATCTGCATTTTTTTTTTTTTTTTCTTTTTTTAAGTGCATACTCTTGTATGTATGCATTCATCTTATGGCAGCTATTGTTGTAATATAACGATATTAAGTATTTTCAAAAGAAGTAATGCTTTGCCTTGGTGATATGTGACAACAACCATGCACTTATGAATTTTCTTCCTACTTTTCAATATCGAGTAATTGAAGCATGACGTATAGCACTTTTCGCTTTCAGTTTTCTACACAACATATAGGCAAACACATATAAGTACAAGTTGAATAGATGAACGATAGAAAATATGAATAAACAATAATAATAGTAATAATAGTAAAGGGGCAGGCGCTAGTGTATTTAGAGGTTAAAGCAAATAAAGGTGAAGGTTTCCATGTTCCAAGCGTGATTCAAACCGAAACTATTTAGGTTTGTCCTACGAGAGCTTACACCACGGAAGTTTTGTTGTAAGCTCTCCCCCCGCATGATCTTTATTTTTTCTACTTAAATTTGCTTATTTCATTCATATTTAACTCTCTTTTCGTTCATTTTACGCCATAACTTTAGTCGCAAGTGCATATATTGTAGGCAAATATCTACATAAGGGTACAAACATGCTTGGAGTACAATTTCCTTCAATATAGGTACACATCAGCATAGTCAGCAAGTAACCACAATCATCCCATACGATAAAGCCCTCAATCAATGATACTTGCAAATATTGCGGAAAACTGGATCTTTTAAGTGAAAGATCAATTTGCGTTCAAGTGGAGTCAAATTGTTTTTTCAAATTATTTCGCTCTCCACGTACTTCATGTTTTTTTTTTTCGTTTTCCACAAAAACCAAGAGTATATTACACTCTCACTACCAATACCTCTTCAAAAGACAAGGATTGCTTGTGGCGGTTTAGACTTTCTTTTTTTTAATTTTAACGAAAACATATACAGATTTTTCTTGCTTCACAGAAACGCATGACAAGAAATTTTTTTCTTTTTGCTTAACTTTTGTTGAAGAATGGATTTGAAAGATTCGACATTAAAAATTTTTAGAAATGGTTTTTTGTTTACATTTCAAAATTTTTACTTTACCCCCTGATGTCCATGTACACATGTGCATACATGTACACATATGATGTATGATTATATAAAAGCATAGGACAGCGATTTCGGCGAACAAAAAATTACTGTAAATCATGGAAATTAAATTATTCAGCTTAAGCTAAATTAAAATCTGTTTGCCTTCTATTAGTCCATCCCCTAAATGCGTAGCAATTAGGAAAATGTTTTGCGGGCTACAATTTTATGTACGCTATATACCAAATATACTAAGTACACACATATATGTATATATGCACAATTTCCTATATATTGAACTTGAATAAGAATGTGTCACAGCTGAGAAACTAATGCACAACACATACATTACATTACTGCAAAATAGTACAACTGTAGTTACTATAGTGAGAAAGGAAGGGAAAATATTCAAATAAAATTTCATATGCATGAAAAGCATGTACTGTTTACGTGTATTTTGCAAAGTTTGCGTTATTTTTCTTTTAGAAACGCACAAGAAATTTTTATCTTTTGCAAACTTGTTGTTGTCAACTAGTCTACTTTCAACGCCGTTAGCAAGAATGCGAGCTTGTGTTATTAGCGAATAGCTTATGTGTATGGGTGAATCAAGTGTTTCACTCATATCTACATAGGGTATACAGGTTGTCAAGCTATCGTTATCGTGTTAATTCATTTCTTTTCTTGCTCTTCTTTCTGAATGTCATCGGATAATAGTTTCTACAGATCTACGTATCTATGCATCGTTATTTGAAGATTTGCCTCAAGTTCACAAAATTGAACTGAACGATTTTTATACATGAAATTTACCAGACCGACGAATTTCTTCGATTATTATTCTCATCTTTTAATGTGTTTGAAGAAAAACACCGAAATTTTGAAAAGATTTCAAAACATCCTTTAATTAATTCAAAATATTTGTATCTTGCATTTTGTACAAAGTTTTTCGTTTCCAGTCTACCAATAGATATAGGCATGCTAGTCTGTTTCTTTGGTTTATATAATTTCGAGAAGTAAACATAGCTTGCGAATAAAAATGGATCTGATTGAATGTATTTTCGTATCACAGAAAGTACTTTCGTATTTGTCATTGTTGAAGAGCTTTTGCGATTAAATTGTTATTCATTTATTGTTATGTGTTTATTTACACGTGGGCTTTAGCTAAAACAAAATAACAGTCAAACAAAGCCGACTTTTAAAAATGAATCTTAAACTGAACGTTAGGACTTAATTTTTATAAAGTATAAAAAGTAAAGAAAGAGCTGAAAGATCAAATCCACAAGTAAGAAAAAACAAAAAAGGAAAAATTGTGGAGAACAGCATCTACTTAGAGGTACAATCGCAACCGATGTAGAAGTGAACCTCTAAGCTGTTGTAAATACGCAAAAGTCGACAGGACATAAGGAGATTTCATTCGAAAATACTTAACGCGAGTAACTTATAGGTGTCTCATTAAGATTTGTTGCCAAACGCCAAGAGGACAGAGCTACAGGCTCATAATTCGACATTTACACTGTGTAAAGTTTATGCAAACAAAATTTCTGGAGAAGAGACGATTAAGAACATTTCATCGAATCACGTTGAAGACTGTAAACTATTGAATTTGAATATACGTCACTGAAGAGACGGACGGACAAGCCTAGTTCGATTCAGAATTACTGTGTAAATGGTAATAAAAAAAAGACGAATGAGTTTACTTAATATACTTCGGACGCACATGCAATAGTAAAAGGTGCGTTTACCTCGCAAGTCCTTCTGGGTGCTGTTCTCACCCACACAAACTTCATACGTACTCACAAGCACCACGGGTAATATTAATAATATAAAATTTTATGCGGGTAGTTCTCTTTTTTCCCAAGTTGAGTATACACAGAATATGTATTTATATACGTTTAATACACCTTAACTATAATTAAATCATTTAAATGCTGTAAACGATAGCTTTATGCGCCTTTAAAGACACTGCTGCCAAAGTCATTAAGCACTTGAGTCACTGAATAATGCTTCTTGATATGGTGAATAAAGCATTAAATTATTTCATACGATAAGTAAGATTGTATTTATTACATCATACATAAGCAGTAGTTTCGCAGAGGTCATAAAATCCAAAATTAGCCATAAGATTTACTAAATCAAAAACTTTTTCTTTCCAAGATTTATTGCTGCAATTGTATACGAAAAGTTTTAAAAGAGAAGAAAGAAAGAAAAAACTTGTTGCGCTCTAACTCTTAACAATAGTAAATCTCAGTAAAAACCACATTAATACTGAAATTTTATGTGAATGCGAATGTACAGAATATGTATCTTCTCGACTATATGCAATATGCGTTTATTTGGCTGGTGCTGTACAATTTAAGAAATGCGTAGTACATCTTGCTATATAAATAATAGACGAACATTCAGGTAATATGACTGCTATTTATCGAAACCATATCCGATCCTTTTCACTGCTTCTGATGCTTATATACAAACAAAGAAGAACACTTCGCCTTGGGTGTTATTAAATTAAACAACAAAATAAAAATATTCTAAGAAAATAGAAAGCGTTTATCAAATCAATGCATAGAGCAGCAGATCCTAAACAAAAAGCACAACGTTTCAGAGACTATGGGCAAAAATCAACAAGAACAAGACAAGATAATATACGTTTCTTTATTTGTTTGTTGTTAAAAATAAAAGACCATCTGGTTATTTAAGGAAGGCCGACAACCTATAAAAACACACATACTTTTATCTAGAGATGTTTAACTGGAATCACGAGGAAAACTCCAAGCTAAAGAAAAGCACAACTCTTTTGAACTAAAGGAAAAACAAAAAAAAAAAAGAAAAGGAAAAAGAAAGAGAAAGAGAAAAATACGAAACAAACGAACTCTAATTCACATTAAACACTCGTTTGTCAGAAAGCGTGCCAGTTTGGATATAGATACAACCCAAAAAACTAACAACTTGTATCATATATCACATCCCAATACATAACACAATTGTTTGAGAACTGAATATAACGCAAACATACATATACATATATTGACATATATACATATATATACACTGCTTTTGTATATACATATACGGAAGACAAGTTATATAGTGCTCGAAATAAAACGAAAGCCAAAGAAGATTTATTTCGTTTAAGAAATCTGCTGCTTCACGCCATATTTAAGTTTCGTTAACAAACTACCAAACATGTATATATATATATATATATATACACATATACATGTATAAATAGTATTTACACCCCTACGTATATAATGCACACATATATATGGATATAATGACAGAATGGCTTGGATGTTAACTGACTGGCTTTCCAAGTCCGTATGTCTGTCCGCGTTCATAGGTTTATGCATGCCTGTCTGACAATACAGGCATATTTACTTGATGTATGTGCGCTATAAAATTGTGTGTATCCGCTCACTCTTTAACCCGCATTGTCTTGATCTAAGATATAGCCTGTATTTTATAAATTTGCCTAAAATCACGAAACTCGACAACGAAGCACGTCTGCGTAGCATAATTGTGGAATCATCAGAGCTCTACAGTTCTGCCACAACAAAATAGCGTACATTAAGAGTTTTACATTTTCTATTACTTCTTGCAGAGCATATAAAGAAGGCAACCAGACCAACCATAAGTAGAAGCATAAGATTTATTTCAAAAATTTTGCGGCCATAAAGTGAATATTAAAGCTACGTATTTTATGTGCAACTTATGTGCAAACTATTGTCTATACAATCTACGACTAACATGCAGGTTATTTGGTACCTTAACTACTTTAGGCTTCTCATCACCAAACTTGTTAGAAATTTTGCTTAATTGCACTTTTCTTTTCGCCTTTAATAACATACATACTCCTAACTGCATATACATACGGCAGACATAAAATTACTTTAAAACTGGCGCATATATCTTTTATTACCCACCCTGTCAGAGTTCATCGTTTAAAACAATAGTTATTTGAGTCTTTAGCAGTTTATCATGTTGGTAAACGTAAATTCATTCAGGCTATCGTCTACTTGTTCTTGCATATTTTTTTACTGCTCGCTTGTCCCCTTCTCTCCTCTCCTCCACCCTCCCTCACGCTATCACTCTCTCTCTCCCTCTGCCATCCTTCCTGACTACCCTCTCTCTCTTTCTTATTCAATTGGTGCTGGTTTACTGCCTAAAGTGTTCGTCCTTTGCCTTTACGTTGCAATAAAGTAAACGGGCTTTACATTCTATAATATATTGCGTTATTGGATTGGTAGAAAACCATTTTCCGTATTTATCTATAAATAGCGTTTTGAATGTTTCGAAGAGGGAGAACTTAGCTAATGTTATGTATTAAGTGTAATCAACAAATATTTGCGATGCTAAAGAAAGAAAACTGCTTAGGCTGGCAAAGAAATGCGTAAAGCTAATAGAGTTAAGTCGAACCTAATTACTACGAGTATAAACTTTATGTAAATAGCTGTAAAAACCTGAACAATTTGCAAAAGTTTTCAAACGAAAGAGACTAAGATACCGATCTACCAAAGTACGCTAACAATATCCACTTGACTTTAAACGCAAGTAGAAATAACTGTAAGAGTCACTAAATACATAGGATTTAATGGATTGCGTCTTGACAAAAACATTTCGAGATCGCTACAAAACGTAGATTCTTAAAGTCTGCCAGGTATGCTCGGCCAGGTGTGTATTCCCGAAAAAAGAACCATCCAACAATACTATCAGTTCAAAACGATAACAATACCAGCTAATTAAAGCGGTTTGCTGAACCACTTCGAAAGTGTAAAAAAAGTGAAAGGCACACGCGGTTAATTCAGATATTTTCTCTTAACGAATCAGGTTAACACAATTACAGAGAACCAGTTAAAATTGTCATATATAGCAAAGCACCTGTGCACTTCCTTGCTCTCCTTATTAAATAAATGCACTCACACATCTTTGTTAGCTTAATGCCACCGGCTCTTTGCCTCGTGAGTTTTGATTACTTACTTTAAAGTTGAGTGGGACTTTGACTGGACGGGGATCTAAAATCATACTAAGTTGCATGTTTCGTCTATAAGAAAGATGGCGAATGTTGTTCGAGAAATTTCGAAAAATTTAATTTTATAAAACAAAAGAGTTTTCTGTTTCCTTAAACTCTAGAAATTACTTTCCTGCCAATCTAACATATGTTATATGCATGCTATACAGCACTAACACATTCCTCCTTTGAGAAACTCTTGAGTTTCTCTCCATATATCTTTACGTATATAAATAGCGCATATTGAAGGACGTCCTGCTTGTTACCGTGTCATAGGAAATCACTATATTTAAAGGCTAATTATAGGTATTTTGTGGAAAACATTAGCGTAAAATCGGTATATATTGTTGTATAGGTGCAAAGCCAGCTAACATTATTTATGCCGCTATTTGATGTGCATGTACATGTGAAAAGATATCTCATATAGATATAGTAACATGGTTCTTGAACCAAAACAATCTCTTTCACTGCTTATACTCTATGCATACACGCATAGAAAGAATAATTTAAAAGTTTGTGCAATTAAACTTTTAAAATAAATATTTTAATACATTTTTTTTTTTACTTTTATGAAGCGCAAAAGTTGATTGAAAATTTTTTTTTAATTTTCCTTCATTTTAAAGAATGGTTCACTTTAAGAGACACGCAAAAACTTTTCCATAAAATCAGTACGCAAAGAACTTGTTC
Organism: Glossina pallidipes; assembly: GCA_000688715.1. Classification (NCBI taxonomy): domain Eukaryota; kingdom Metazoa; phylum Arthropoda; class Insecta; order Diptera; family Glossinidae; genus Glossina; species Glossina pallidipes. The sequence goes on along the minus strand of KK499942.1, from coordinate 327,918 downwards.
TTCTTAAACCTTTATCACGACTCGATGAAACAATGTTCTAAATATGATGTAAATAGGAAGTGAACCGATTAGAGAGCAAAATTTACGTCTTCAAGCATCGAGATAGGGATACTTCTAACTAAGGAAACTAGAAATACCGTTGTTCGATTCCGTACAAAGTCTCAGTATCATCCTGGTTTCTTATTGCAGGCTACTGGCAGTCTACGAAAGCTTATGAGTTGTGTTACCATCCGAACAATAAAACTTCCGCAAACAGCGAAAAACTTTTATCCAAGAAATTTCACTTTAATTTCAAATTTGAATTCCAAATTCTTGACACGCTACGGGGACTGACACAATGATGACGCCTTATTCCTATTTTCGGTTGAGAGTTCAACTTTGCCGACTTATTGCAAAACCTTTTGGGTCTTGCATATATACTTTCAAATAAAATAAATAAAAAACAAGTGAAAACATTATAGATGGGCAAAGCCGATCGGTGAATACCCTACACCACATTGTCTAACAAAATTCGTTTTTTTATATGAAAATACTGTTATATGGCAATTTTCATCACCGCATAGCAAAATTTCGACTTTTCCGCAATATATAGGAGCAATATTTGTGAAAATCTTTATTAGGGTAAGATCTACAAAAATAGGCCGAGATCGTTCGCATTTGGTGAAGTTGAGTTTTTTATGTTAAGTTGCTATTATGGTATAATTTCCATCATGAGGCAATGAAAATTATACCTTTTTGTCGTATGAACTTCTGCTTTCGTTATACGAGAGGGGGTTCAAAAATCGCCACAGTCGATTAAAAGTTTTCATACCAACTGAGAATGCCGAAATCCACTTTTGGCGATAAATTTTGAGAGTCGTAATTTGTTTCCATATAATCACTTTTCAGAATAGGGCGTTATATGGGGAGTGGTCGAAAAAGTGGAACGATCCTAACCATTCTCGTTCGGTCCTTGGGTTCATGCACGTCAGTGTACCAAATTTCATCAAAATATCTTAAAAATTGCTATCTGCAGCTTAAACACAAATTTACATGGATGGACGGACAGACAGACTTAGATTAATAAAAATAACATTGAAAAATAACATAGTATACTGAACCATTCTGCGTGTTACATGCGCCCGTACTGATTTAATACACCCTGTGCCACAAGTGGTGTAGGGTAAAACAGCAACACACAAGAAGAAATAAACACAATTTATTTTAAATTTGGACATTGTTTACCTAATTTATGTTTATCTTACGCTAACGCACATTTTCTGTATATTATATGGTTTGCAATTTTAGTTTATACCGTGCATTAGTTATACGGGAAAAAAAACAGGTAATAAAAGCCATTTATTTTAAGGTTGAAAAATATTCATCGAATTCTTTTATTAAATAGTCATAAATCGTAATTTCTAAATTAGGGATCAATTTTGCTTCAATAGAATATATCTAATATATATATGTTACCATATATCTGATCAATCTGTTTTCTAATCAATAAACCAGCTTGTTCACTTCTGTATTAACTCCCTTATTCATACTTCTCACGAATTTTTTTGTTTATTGATTTCTTTTTTTATTATTTTTGCTTCCAAATGCATATGTATTTGTCTACATGTTCCTGTAAAACAATATCATAGCGCGGCTGACCGTTGCGTTAACCACTTGAACGTTTTTAGTCCGAAAGCGAAAACGATGCCTGATTGTGCCAGATTAGAATCTCAACTGCATACAGCATGTGAAGGAAACAAAGAGCATTAAGGGGAACTGTAAAACAAATTTTGAACGCCAATTGTTGAAAGAGGTGCGACCAAAGATACCGTAGATAATGAAATTCCTTTGAGATGCGCTTGTCTAATTGGTCACACAAAGACTGTTGACATAAACATTCCATAGCAAAGATATTGATCGAAAACTTGATGCAAATATTTCATCTTTTCAACGAAAAGCTTAAAAATGATACGAATTGGCCACAGTTGGGCGTTCTATTGTCTGTTTTAGTCTTTTCGAAAAAAAACAAAAACAAAATTTAAATTTAAATTTGCACCTAAATGTTGCCAGAGTGCCAGAGTGCCAGAGTAAAAGTTGTCATAAAAAGACCAAAAAGAGAATTCATTAAGAAAATACTAATGATTAATACAGTGACTAGATTCATCATTGTTCAAGTGATTGTTCGGTTTATATGCTGACTTAGAAATAATGAACCAAATTATAGAGAGCAAAATTTTAAGTTTAGAATTTGAACGAGAACGATATTTGAATACTCGAAACTAATTCAGTTGATTTGAACATTTGTCGTCCTTTTTGCATAATAAAGCACAGTTACCCTTAAAGGAAGACCATTAAAAGTGTGCAACAAATGCTCCCTTATTATTAATTTTTCTTTCAATGCCGTTCATAAGAATTAACTGTTGCTATAAAAATTACTCAAAATCAATGATTATTTTCCTTCATTTCAAAAATACTTTGCGAAATCCCTTCCAAACAATTTGCAAAAGTTTTCTAAAGCAAGTATTTCGAAGAAAATAATAATGAAAAATGTGCTTTAAGATTACTTTTTGTTTCTTAATAAGTAGTTGCTAGGTAACTGATAAACAAGTAACTTATTAAAGTAGTAGTTTTGCATAAGTCAAAAGCAATTCACTATAAAAAAAAAAAAAAAAAAACCGATTTTCCTTACATTAAATGACACATTGATTTTTTTAGAAAATACTAAACCCATAGCCAGAGAAAGTTATTACGAGGACGAACTTTACCGTTAGAGAAGCACTATGAATGCTGATAAATTTAGATGTTTGGTTAATATTTTGTCGTGTTCTACTTTTAGCTAAGATTGACGTAACTATTCATTGGTTAGCAGCTCCAGAAAGGCAGCTTCAGAAATCCTATTAAAAGTATATATTCTTGATCAGTAGGAAATTCTGAAACGATTTAGATACATCCGTCCATCCCTCCGCCTATGTGTTTGTGTATGTTAAAAATTCGACAAAATCTTAGACATCACATCTTCTGGTGTTCACATGACATAAAAGTATTGTAAGCCCATTATATATATATATATATATAAATAGATACATTATGGGTGCATGTAACATGCTCGTATTTTCAAAATATAAAACTGACTGAAATTGATAATGCAATCGTTTCTAAAGAATTGAAGAAAAGAAATTGATACCTTTGATGGCTTCAGGTGATCGATTGTCACCACTTTCAGAATCAACAAAATGTAACGGTAACGGGATTTTTCTGATGTGATGGGTCTGGGCCATGTTGAAAAGTTCAGGTATTATTATTATTAATTTAGTCAGAGAATAAATCCTAAGACTAAAATCTTAAAGCACAAGCATGTAAAGCTATCGGTTTTATTGAAACCTCTACCGCACTTAAAGTTGACCACGAAAATGAAGTTATTAGTCGAGACTCTTTGCCTAGTTGGCCACTCAGTATGTAATATAACTGGCGAAAGATGACAAAATGATGAAAATTTTAAAGGATTCTTTTGCAAACTATATACCAATAAAAAGCTCATAGCAGACGTTTGCCAAAAATGAACTTACAACACTTTCAAAGAGAAACGACTCATATAGTTATTTACGTAGTTTCACTTAAACACCAATATCATCCGAATCATTCAGTCATTCATGCATATATATTCCGAATTATGAGTGAGTTTTACGCTCCTGATGATTCTTTATTCCATTTTCTTTTTAATTCTTTTTTATTTTTCTCATTTTGAACAATAAAACTTTTATAATGTATGCGTGAACAAACCCACGCATATGCTATTAGTTCGAACTCATAGAAGCGAGGATATAAATAAATTTGATAGGTATCGTAAGGTTCGTATTCTAATGTAATGAAAAATATTTATTTATTTTTTTTTACATTTTATTTATTGTTTATTTTTTAATAATATATTATATGGTTATGCAAACCTCTAACGAGAACGAGAACGAGAAGGAGAACGAGAACGAGTACGAAAAAGCAATTCTAATAGCTATCACTTGAATATATTCATATAATTGTCCCTAAGCTCAGATGTGAAAATCGTATGAATGTGCATATGTATGCGTGTGTATGTGTGTGTGTGTGTGTGTGTGTGTGCGTGTGTGTGCTCACATGTATTTGTTTATTCGTGTTCGTACCATTTTGCCAATTGAAAACTGTTGAGCAGCAAAAATCAATTGACATTAAATCACCGAAGTGTGGGAATTACTGTAAGGGTTTGATATACAGCTGATGTAGTCACGCAGGAAAGTGGAAACGTGAAATCATTCAGAAAATGAAACGAGCCCTAAACGAATTCAATTGCAATACAATTGAACAAAATGTACAAAAAGAGATTGATAGCAAACAAAGCAGACCAGTTTTAACGACAATTCCCTTAAGGATTTATACGTATTACGTATATGCGTCAAGTATATTGCCTTCGTTACGGTTGTCAGTTAGCCAAACTTTCAAAATTTTCAATTTGAAAAACGCTTTAAAACGATGTGAAAATAGTTACATATATTTATACCAACATAAAGGAAGAGAAAGACAATTAATTCATTAAAACACTATACGGTTTTTAAAAAGAAAAAATATATTAATAAAGAGCAAAATGTACAGAATCTGATTCGATTTCTTCCACTTTCCTTTGCTTCTTGTCTCTTTTCAAAATTTACTAACTATATAAATTGTGTTTTCGAGAACGAATTACTGGTCTTTTTTCTACCCGGGAGCCTAGTAAGTTGGGCGTTGATATGGTCGCAAAACTTGAAATATCTCTAAACCGAGGTGTTTGTGCGCTAACCTATGGCCACAGGCCAAGTTAGATAATGAGTATTATTCATCAGCTAACACATTTGCAACTAAAAAACTCAAAACAAAGCACGATAAGTTTATGTTGGTGAATATTTGATACCCGCATATTTCTATCTCACACATATCTAATCACCCAGTATTGGATCATGATATTTGGGGTTCAAAGCGTTTATTAATTTTTCCTCCCATGATTGTGCGTTAAGGATTTAAAAAGAAAAAAACAAATAATGGAGTCGGGTAGGATCAATCTTTAGATACCGTACAATATTTCTTAGCAACAGGACGAGGTCTACAATTAGCGAAATTAATATTCTTGTCGACGATATTATGCTTCTTCACCTATGTTCGTTATTAAATATAAAAAATTAAACTTTGTTGTCATACAAAGGCTCAGTGATCATGAGCGCCCTTACATGGGATATGGTCCGAAAAATACCCCTACCCAGTGCAAATTTTGGAGTAGATAAAGCACGTGATTGGGTTCGAAAAATACCCCTATGTAGTCTCAATTTTGGTGCGGCTAATTTCTATGCCAAATTACTCTTCTGGGCTCTTTGCCGTCATAGGTTATTCGATAAAAAGGCTTTTCATCAGGAAATTTTTACGCTGTACAAAAAGTAGATCTAGATAGTCCAAGTTTGGAACAATTAATATTTGTATCAAACTACTACAATAGTCCAATTCTCACTGTGAGTCGTTAAATATTAGAATATTTTGTTATCTAAGGCTTACCTTTCGTAGAAACACGTAGGAAAGAGAAGAGTGGATTTTCACATGAACTTATTATGTGGAAAGACTATTACTCGGTGATTTTTGGCGAGAAATTTTAAAAATTGTTTCATATGGTGGCTCTTTCGTCAAATACTGTGATAAAAATGCTCCTATCGAAACCAATCCTTATGGAGCTCGTCCCTGCGCCAAAACACAACATATACTGCACCATACATCGTCAAAAAATCTTCAAAAATATTTGGGCAGATAGCAGACAAATATGCGGCCGATGAAAACGCATGCTTAAATCAATTCAGAAAATGAATATGAATCGATCAATATAATAAATGGTGGACTTATCTTAAGCTTCTCCAGATGTCACATACATCCCCACGACCTTAGTGCTTATAATGTACCACAAATGAGTTAGGGTATAATAATTCTCTATAAATTACGCCCATAAACGTGAAGCCAAATGTCTTAGAAGCTCTTTAGTAAAATAAACAGCAGTTCACACCTGAGACGAAATCCCACGAAAGTCTTTGTTCTACAGTTGGAGAATTTTTAGCTTTTAAATTTAGCTCAGTATTGAGGTAAAACTCCTTACGTGACGTTATATGTTTTTTTTACATTTCATCCGGTTCGCCGATTTGAAATAGTGTTCGGCGAGATATATCTATAGTCTTGACTATAAACAGATGTTGCTTTTATTTTTTATGTCTGTTTATATTTTACCGAATTTTGTTTTTTTTTTTTTTTCTTCATTTCACAATAACTTCACCATTCACATATATAAAGTAGTTAACTGCCAAAATCTCTGTATAAATTACAGTATCGGTACCATTAATTTCCAAGTTAAATCCATCAAAATGAATAAAATTGCTTCAGAAAAATTCATAGCTCTTCGAAAGAAAGTGAGCAATTTTTTCGTTTTCGTTTTCTTTTTTTTTTTTTGTATTGCGTTCAGGAATAAAGAAAATTTCCTGTGTTTGCATGTAGCAGAAGAAAAGGGAAATACACAAAGGAAAAAAAAAGAAAAGAAAACAATATGAGAATTAAAAAGCGGTACATTTGAGACGAAACTTGAATACTCTTCATACGTCACTATGCAAAAAAGAATTTGCTGGCTTTCTTATATACGGACCCAGCCAAGGGACCGCAATAAAAACATTCTTATAAGAAATGCTCATTTTCACCAAGATTCTAAACGATATATTATGAATGAAGGATATATATGAAAAATTTTTGCTTTCTCTGACTTTCGATTACTTAAATGCTTTTAGTTGCACTGCACTTGGGAGAAAAGCGATTACACTTACAGTTGAAATAATGCTCTAAAGTAATTTGGAGTATTAAGTATCTCGGGAAGAAGAACAGCCGTGAACGTGAACGCAGCTACATCGAGTATATCTATATACATACATATATAGATGTTTACATCTAATATCGATCTCGTATCTTGTATTTGAAATTCTTAGATCCGAGTTGTTGCAAACGCAATGCAAAAAATATTTAACTCTTAGCCTTTACGAGTAGGTGTAAAAAAGAGAAAAGTGCACAACATCGTTAAATAAAGACGAATAAAAAATGAAACACATCGTGTATGTAAAGGTAACGGTAACGGTAACGGTAACGAATGTAAACATCATTGAAAAATTGGCATTCCATACGGGTGGCATTATACAAACTTCGTGCATATTCAAACAACAATTTATTTGCTTTATGTTGTTTAAACTTTTTGAGAACATGATTTTTACTACGCTGACGTGTAATGTATGTACGTACGTCTGTATTTATGTGTATTCTATATATGCACTGACTGACTTGAGACTAACATGAAACTTTTGTAGAAAATTGTAAGAAGAAAATGGTAGTTAAAAAATTGGTTGTAAAACCAACCAAACATGATGCGTTTGATGGTGATGGTGATGTATGTTTTTAACCCATTAAGCCAAAGGCATGTTATTTAAAAACCTTGAAAAAAAAAATAAACATAAAAAAATGTACGGCAGGAAAAAAGCAAATTGTATTTGAAGAGTAATGAGAATTCGCAATATTTCCAATTTGAAGCGTTTCCCCTTCAAGAATGCATTCAACGGAAGAGTACAAATTTTCAATCAGTCGGCATATGAAGCAACTTTAAGGACTGAATAGTTTTCATTACAACACTCGGCAACAACACTCTTCCTATGTCGCCTCAGGTGCCTACACACGCATACACAATTTCCAGGTGACGTAGACAAGCAATCCCTTTGAAAAGTGACCAATGACAAATGCTAATGACCATAAAATGCTACGATGATCGTCACTAAATGATTAAATGTCTTTATGTCTTGGCAATTTCAGTAATTAAGCACGTAAGAAAAATTTTTATCTACTTTATCTGAGTGAGTATTTCGCTGTTTTGTGTAATACCCTACACCACTTGCGATAAGTGTATTTTGAACTCATGCAAGATCCAAATATCACAACATGAAGTTTGAATATCTAAAACTATTTCTGAGTGCCATGATGGATGGAAGAAGTAAGAACGTCAATACACTTTTTTTGCACTAGCTCACGGTCCATCGTAAACACGATGTTCTAACAATCGGTTTCAATAATTCGGTAAATGACTTCAAGACATTTTCATTTTGTCAAAATGTTTGCTGTAAATAAAATTGAGATTAAGAGGTCCTAAGAAATACATGTTCTTGCTCAGTACTAAATTTTCAACCTATATGTGTTCGTCCGTCAGTCGGTGCATCTGCCTGCGATAAACCTTCTACCAGTCCCACCGTTTTGTCTCAGTTCACGCCGACTTGTGTTCACATCGAGCCGAATCTCCCAAAAGGTACGCGTATAGTGCAAAGAAAACCGAGAATATCTCAGTTTTTTAGTTTCAAAAAAATTCATGTTCTTACTCGTTATTCGTGCAACAAACAGAACGATGAAAACATCTACACATGTATGAAACGCGATATACAGAGCATAGGAATTTCTTCTTTCCTTCTTCTGCTTCTTCTTCTTCGCTTTTTCTTTTTTTTTTTTCTCTTTCTATGCAAATAAATAGTTGTAAATAAAGGTGTTGGGTATGAAAGCTTCGGTCAAAACCGAACAAAATTTTCTTACTTGATTCTGTGTAAAAAACAAAAAAAAACATGTCATAAGTTCTTCTTAAACTAACAAGCACGAGCCATAGGTGTTCGCCTAGCTTTTCATCTTCATGTGAAAAAGTAAAGACAAAAATGTTGTTATGAAAAGAAACGGAATAAAATAAGAAAAATACTCATAACGAGCCGTGAGCAAAGTGAAGGAAAATATCTATCCCATCCGATGTGTAGAAATGTTTCTTATTCTAACTATGAATCGTATTATATTACCTTCCTTAGCAAATTCATTAATCAATTTTATTGAAAGGTGAGAGGCTTAAGAGAAGGATCATAACTTTCACATGATAGCGTTAAAGATATGTAAAATGTATTCCGCACTTTAGCAGAGCTTTGCCTTAAAGCAGGACAGGCAGTACGTACGTACATGAATACATGAGATATTGGTTAAATTATCGTAATGCTGAGAAAAATTTTATTGCATCTATCAGACGCAGATTCTTTTCTTCGTATTTATCTTATTTTTTCTGTTTTGCAGTTTTATTTAATGTGAAAATGTATGTTTGCATTTATCCTTCCTTTCACGCACTCGTTTGCGTACAATGTCAATAACAAGAAGCTGCAACTGAAATGGTAATCGAAAAGAAAATTTCTTCTATGTACACATGTGAGTTTCAATATTTTTTCTTTTTTTGTTCAGTTTCCGTTCGTCAGAGATTTTCTCTTTTCTTTTCTCACATTATTTCATTTTTCTTTTTGGCAATTTTATCGGTTTGCTTTTTTACTACCAACAATGAGAAAACATGTATTAAATTGTTAAAGACTTTTGCTGCTGTGGAAAGCGCAAAGACATTAAAGCAAAGATGTCCAATAATTTAACTTCAATGGACCAACAAAAAAAAGAAGATGTTCCGAGCAACAAAAAAACGTGTTCAATATCGACAATAGTTTTTAAGTCGTTTCATTAAAACTTCTTGTTACGGGATCATTTACGTTTTGCTGGCTGCGTACGGTCGGTCACTAGAGCTAATTCTTTCTCTCTGTGTAAAAATTAAAAAAGAAGCGCATTCAAGCAAACTCTGCTCTACTCATTTATTGAGTACATATTCTTTTGTGATTAAAAATTTTGTTTAGTGTAGAGTTTTCGATAGAAAAATATTCTTGCATTCTTGAGCACGGAAAACACTGTTGGCATCAAACAGTTATTTATAAGCTTGTACATATATATATATACATTACGGTTTTATATGTAATATCGATTTAGGACCTTCTTCGCTTAAAATAAAAATAAAATTTTTGGTTTGGTTTTTTTCAGCTGGGCGATAAAATTCGAAGGGGATAAGGGCCAGAAGAAGGGGCCGCAACACCGCTAAAAGCTCTGAATCATTTCCATCTGCTCTACGAAGATGACAAGCGGTAAGTTCGTTCTATATATACTTCAAAAAGCTTAAATTCAATGAGTTAATTAAAAATAAATTTATTTCCAAAAAAAAAAATTAATAGCCGAAAAAATTAATATGGCATGGCATGAGTCAAAGATATTGTAATCCTTTGCCAAGTACATGTAGCATTTCTTAAAAAGCTGATCCAAATACTGCATCAAAAATTTTTATTTTACAAATTTCCGTAATGTCTCCTAATGCCATGACTAAGTGATTTGAATTATTATAGTACATCACTGCCTGCATTTCATTCTAAGAAGACAAATACTTAGCCAAGAAGAAAACAAAATGTTTCTTGGATACCCGTTAACTCGATACGCGCGAACCTGTTTTGTCAATTGCAGTCAGGTCAGTTCAGGTCGCTTAGTCGATATCAACTGAATCTTCAGACGTTGCACGTGCAAGAAGTACGAGTATGTCCTTAAGCCTGGCTCAGTTAACAGTACAGGGTGAAAAGAAGAAGAAAAGAAACAAAGATACCCGGCGCTCAATTACAAGTCATTCTTTGCAGCATTTCGGTCCGTCACTATGGATATATATCCGTCCGTTAACTTTATTATTCATTCTATCCTCTCCACCTTAGTACCCTTGATTAATACTTAATTGATGTAATTTTAGCGTTATGTTGTCTTGAAATAATCGACTCTAATTTAGTTACTACGCCCAGAACCGTTTAAACAAAAAACAAATTCAATTATATTAAGTATAAGTTTATTTCGTCTTTCTTCAAGTTGTATTTAATTATTTAAGAAATTACGTTTAGCTTTTAATTATTCGCTTATTTTTTGTAAATTTTGTTTCATTAAAAGCACGTTCAGCTATTAATGTAAAATCCTAAGCATTTAACAATAAATATCCTCACTGCCACGCGACTTTAATTGATATTGATTAACCCAAAATGAACATCTACTTTCCATTACGTCCTCTTCCAGCTGTTCTTAAGTGATCGAGACTATTTTCTTTGTATCCTTTTGCTTTTCAGCTTTTTCTTTTGCGAAGAAAGGCAAGGAGTTATATACATAGCGGCAGCTGGGTACTCAAAGCTGCGCCTACTATGTACGCTTGTGTTAAGGCCACTGGTTTGCAAGTCTGCCCAATCGGTCATTGTCAAAACAGGTAAAAACACACAGGTCCATTATTAAATACCCTACACCAGTTCTCTTAATAGAACTATTCACACAACGATCTTTATATATAATATCTTATGTGGGAAGTAGTCGAAAATATAATCCGATTCTGACCATTTCCAATCATGTTCGAATAGATGTCTGTAGGTTGACCAAAAGAAAACAAGACAAACAGACGGACTGACAAATTTAGATGGATTCAGAAAGTGATTCTGAATCTGATCTGATTCTGAAGATCCATCTAAAGGTCTATCCCAAGTGCTTCTGTGTGTTGTATACGTCGGCACTAACTTACTATAGCCTTGCACCGTAAGTGGTGCAAAATTCAGGCGAGCCCTCACTGATTCTTATACTAATGCTCAACGATATTATTCGTCATTCTAGATTGTCTTCGTAATTCCTTAAATCCTCAATCTTTTCTTCTACCGTCATCAAGTTATGAAACGGTTAAGTTTTAACCTTTCCTCTCTATGTCTGCAGTCGTGGGAGTTTCAATGCTAGACATTACGGGAACGACGAAACGAAGAATTAACATATCTGGATAAATTTTTTTCCTTAAAAAAATGCTGATACTGTGGAGTCTTCGCGGAGCCTTTCCCTCTGTTACTAGCGGAACTTCGTTGTAAGCACAATTAAAAATATGTGTGACTTTATCATCCATGTTTTAGGTCGTATCCATCTTGTTTAACGCTAAATATTTTTCATTTTCTAAACGTTATCACCCTTAAAAACTGCACGTTATGAATAAGAAGCAGTTACAAAAACGATATTCGATTGTGGCAGAATCTTTTATATCCCCTACCTTTGTCTTAAAAAAAAAAAAAAACAAAACGAAAAGAGAAATTCCGATACGCTGGAATACTGAACGGATATGCTTTGTGGGATCATCTACGGAATGTTATAGTTCATGAGTAATGAGCGAAAAGCCCAAGGTTTTTTTTTTTTGTTCTCTGTCACTGTAGCCGTGTCATCTGGCGGATTTGGCTTTTGTCCCGCATCGTTATTTTCTAGAGACTGTATTAAGTTCTGCAAAATGAATGCTTTGTGGATTAAAGAATTGTATGACTAATTTCTCCCTTGCTGCCTTTATTCATTCGTTCATTTTTTCCTTATATGGCAGCAATGCAAATCAATGGACTCATCATTGGCTCTTCCGTAATGAATTTATACGGTTATGATGGTCAAATGCTGAATTAAGCCTTCACCTTCAAAACCTTAATGCAAAATCGTAAAAGACATTTCTCACTATGTCTCTGTCTATGTACCCGATGTCAGTGTATAATTTTGAAGATTGCATTTTTCTTACTCTGTCTCCGCTTTACATTTGCCGGTAGAACAAAAAAAATGATGGAACTGAATTTGTAGTGGAAACACGATAACGTATGGTGGACGTGCTAAAACTTTATTGAGTATATTCAATTTTCTGTAGACATATTGATCAGTGAGTCAGGAACTGCTGCTGATGTTGTTGTTGTCATTGTTGTTGTTTATGTTTTTACTTCTTTTCTTTTAACGTTTTTGTACGTAGTGCAACATATTTCAAATGAAGCTTAAAGGAAAGGAAACAAAGCTATATGTAAATATATACACATATATACATATCTGTACATACCATGACAGTCAGATACGTACATTACGGACATTTTGTTCGATGTTTAGTTAGTCAGTCAGTAAATCCTCATCGGGGCCCTAAGTATCTCTCCACACATTTTATGCTTTAGTATTATCGTTGTAGTCAATGAACTATACATGCGCTTGTAGATATTCTTTTTGTTTGTAACTGTGCACAAGAGTATGGCGCTATTAAGCAAATTAACATGTAACATGTCATGCTGTAAAGGAAACAACCCAGCTGTGTATACATATAGTTTACGATTTTCTTCTTTTTTTTTCATTTTTGGCCGAAAAATTTCTTTACTTTTTGCTTTTCTTTCCGTATTTTATTTTACTTCTTTTTTTTTTTTTTGGTTTTTACAAAAGTTTCCACTAACGAATGCTTCCTGATAGTAAAATTTCAGTGAGGTCATTTAATTTAATTAAATTCAATAAAGATAAAAAACGATACTGATACCAAATTAAAATAAATGGTTATACGAGCATATACGATCTCTGTGAGTATAGAAAAATTTTTATTTTAAAAAAGTAAAAAGTTTTCTTACAACTTTTTTAACTGGAACTTCGTTTTCCTTAATGTTTTTATTTTTTTGTTTTTTTTTTTTCTTTTTTTTTGTCATTTCTTTCAAGAAGGAGTAGAGATTCATCTTTTACACACATGAAAAGACTATAAATATGTCAGTTATGTGTGACAATCTTCATAAATGTCCTGTTAAAACTTTTAACTCATATTGAAAGGGTTTTTTTTCTTTTATCGCTACAATATAAATATCGTTTGAAGTCAAAATACTGGGACTGCATATTGAAAGTTGAAAGAAAGTTTAGCGTATAAGAATAATTTAATGAAATTCTTATAACAAAAACTTAAGTCACAATTTCTTTGCACTAGCGTTACACTTAATCTTATTAGGTCGCAAACATTTACATCATAGAATAATAGATGCCATTGGGCTTTAAAACGTACGTTCACCCATTGCCTCGCAATGTGCAGCCGTGTGCGTTAAGAACCACTGCAAACAAGTTACTATTTCGAAGATGTTATAACCGGTTCAGAGCGAAAACTTAAAAAGTATGCAACTAACGCATTGAGCTTTCCACACTTTAAGTAAATAAAGATAACATTTGGATCTGTTTACTAGAATGCACATGTCTTCCAAGGCTCTTTTTTTATTACGATCAGTTACTCGCAAGGGACGTGGGTGCGACAAAGGCAATAACTCTTGGAGAAAATTCGAGTTATGCGCTCTCTCTAGCGAGTTACATTCTACACCCTACTGGCAGACTATCAGTGCGCTGTCAACTTTTTTAACAACGGCGCTCATCCTGCTTGGACAAAGAAATCAAAAATTTACCGTAAAACAACTTCTCCTCCAGTTAACAAGGAAACACAATCTAATCACTAAGTTTAGTGCAACACTGGACATTCTACTTTCTTCTCTCTCTTTCGCGTACTTAAGCACTTGCTCTCAATGCTAAGTGTATGCAAGTGTTGAGCAAAAAGAAAGATGCTTGCAATCTCTCAATTATTTGGAAAGAGCTCGCAATTTTACTCTAACGGTTTACTAACTCTAGGCTTAACCTTTATATAGAGTTTTATTATATATTTTTTCAAAAATTTTGAATGGAATTATAAGTGCCACTCCAATGCAAAGTAAATGGGAAAATTATTACTTCACCTACTCGCGAAGAGAGCAATCAGTTATTTCCTCAAGGCTTAAAGATTCTCAAATGAAAATCAAAGACAATTTACAGATCTACCATAATAGCAAACAAACGCGGAAGTCATCTTTCCAAGAGGATAATAACTTCATCAACTCGTCTTCAGTTTATAAACAATGCAACTTAGTACAATGCATAATGAATAATGAAACTTAAGTCCTTGCAAGGAAATTTTCATTTTATGAATATCAAATGGTGACAGTTAAAGGGCAAGTGAGCGGGAAATACGCAAATGAGTATTGTATTGCAATGTCGCGCAAACTATAAATTTTTTTAAATCAAATAAATGAAGAGTCAAAAAATTTCCAAACTTCCTGCTCTTAGGGGAAATGCTTGTGTTCGTTCTTAGTATGAATTAGTCGAATGGATAAATAAAATCAAAAAAAAAAAAGAAGGAAATAAATGAAAAGCGCATAGAACAAAAAAAAACTACTTCGAAAAATATTCTTTCTCTGCTCACTTTTTACTCACACAACGAAAGCTAACGATGCACCAAAATTGTCGTATCGCTTGTAACAAGAAACTGGTTCAGAGATTAGATAACCCAAAGAGTCTTATTCTAAACTAAGCTGAACTGAGCTGAACTGATTGAGCATGTAAAATATTTGGAAGGACCTTTTAGGGACTTTGATTAAAGGAGCTCCTATGTTTGGCCAACTGACACAACTAACAAAAGCATTTATTAAAATGATGGGTATACGAAAATCGCCGCGAGGCGACTACATTTTTCATATTTGTTTCTTGTAAGTCGCTATTCACCACTCGTGGCACATTTGTTACAGGAAGTTATGCGCCAGAAAAGAAATTCTTTGGATAAGTTTTCCTATAAAAATCTTAAGAAGGGAGAAGGAGCAGAAAGGTCAACGAAAATCTTCGGGCGACATAACGTATTTCATGAAAGATTCATTCGTACATATAAACATAATGATTTTTTTTCCTTTCCTTTTCTTGCTTTTTTTTTTTTTTGTTTCTGATTTCCATTGTTGCAAATCACATCCGTGGCAAAAGTTGGGCAAAAAAAAAAAACAAATAAAGGGAAAAAATATGAACTTTTTTGTCTGCATTTTGCAGTTGTAATAAAAATTTATTGATCTCTCTATCCTTCGCTTCGGTTCCTCTTTCCCCGCACAGGCAGAGTGAACGCGAGGAAATTACAAAATGCAAACAGGCCCATAAAAGTCCCAAAACAGTTCAAATGAAGAATCGACTAAAAAAAAAAAATGAAAGAAGAAACAAAATAAATAAATAAATAAAACACAGATGAAGAAAAAATGAAAAGAAAACACATCTCCACGAATGCATTGATGCATAAAATCTTCGTTCAGAACCATAACAAAATATTTTATGTCTCTTATATAGATATATATATATATATGCGTACATGTATAGAGAGAGTATGTAAGTGTACGAATACACGAACACATATTGATCCTTCACGGTGTATGCATCCCAATAAATGCATGTGTCTGCACAGGCTTCTGCTATATATGTATATGGGATACAAATACTTATACTGTCTTCTTGGCAATAATTTTACATAGAAAACGAAAGAAGAACAAGAAAAAAACAAAAAAGTAGTAGCACGTTAAAGATATTCTCTGCACAAGATAATAAAATTTATATTCAATATTATTATTGGCGGCATTACAGAGAAAATTTCGCCTTAGGAAAATGCTGTTTCAGTTTCCTCTTCATAGCATTTCGTTATGGCATTGGCAATAGCAATTTTTATAATGATCGCAAAATGTCTGCATACAAAATTTTCAAATACTTAATTTAATGAAAATTTCTCATCGAGCAAGCAGAGTGAGTGAGTATGCGAGGTAAATTTCTATAAACGCCACGTCGCCACTTTAGTAGCATAAAGATAATTAGTAATAAAATAGTTTGTAATGAAACATATCATTTTTAATATTTATACACAGGTTTACGTAGGATGAGTCAAGATGATGAAGGGATGTTTCATTCATTGCGTCTCTTATGGAATTTTATTTACAACAAATTGATGGTTTCAGTGGCTCTGTTGTACTCATCGGGATGATTGTTGCGAAAGCATTTGCGAAATTTATTAGAAAAAAAATACTTGATAGTAATCGCATGCCATGGCGGGCTTGGATTAAGTAAATGCCGAAATCAAGGCTTTAAGGAAAAGCTCTTTGTCGATAAGCAATTTTAACGGTTAGTTTAATCCAATTTTAAAACCATGTTTAGGAATATTTTAGAATATGGCTGAAAGTGATCCTACGATAGTCACCTTTTTCTCACAGTCGTTGCGAGGGCAGGCATTTTCGTTAAGTGGTTAGAAATATTTTCGGTCGCCGTTGATTCTTAACTCTGTCTTCCTATGTCGATTATGTGTCGACATTGTATGTCTTACACCAACTACTTTGTCGAACGACAGTCGACATCATGTGATTTGAAATTAATAATCAAAGAGTTGTCCGCAGTTAACAAAAACAAAGTCAGGAGTTCACATGTCAGTTGTCCATCTTATCTGTAAGCAGCATTAATTCTCAGTGCAAAGTTATTTATAAGTATATAAGCAGGTGTGCCTAGGTCATCATAGAGGCACTTATCAACCTTGTGTTTCTCTATTTTAGTAGCAACGGAACTGTGAACCGATTTAAATTTTTTGAAAAAGTATCCTAACGTTTGCGAAGAATGATTTTCTTCGTAGCAATCTCTTGGCATGGTTTAACGAGGTAGTTAAACACTACACAATTAGGAAAACCAAACTTTTCAAAAAACATATATAAAAATTGGCTCTGCATAAGACTTTTTTGTCTGCTTTGCTGCAAGTCGCAGATTTCATTACCACAACCACTAAAATTACTGCAGAGATCTTCAGTTCATAAAATCTCACATCATATTAATCTTAAATATTTTTATAGCTGTGTTACCTTTAATAGAAGAATCCTCCCTGTCTTCATAAAGCTTAGTCAGTGTAGGTAGAATTACAAGCTTTTCAATCTGTTCAGCGCCCTTTCCAAAAATCTGAATGTTATCTAACACTTAGCCTCAACATCAGTCCCTTTACATTCTATCAAATCAAGTCTTCTTAATACGAGCGACTTTCCTATGTCGTAGTTAAGTTAACATTTTGCGGGATTCGAAAATTAACTGAATTTATTTACTACTCTCGCTTGTCAAGCTTTTGTATGTTTGCAACGCCTTAGGCGTTCACTCACACCTCGTATCATTACCGGCTGTGCCAAATGTATACATGCTTTTGTTTCTTTTGTTTTTTTTTCTCTCTCTTATTTATTTATACGTGAATTTTATTCTTTTACTTTTGTCATCATTTTTTTTTTTCACCTCTCTTTATATACTTTTTATTAGCTTTTAATAATAATTAGCATAAGATTTACTTCTAAGAGTCAATTGAATTCGGCTGTGAGCTTTATTTAGCTGGATTTAATGGATAAGTAAATAAAAACAGTGAGAAAACTCTCGAAGTTCTTTTATTTGATACCCATATCGTTGGTATTATTAAGAAAAAATTCATCCACCAGTTTGTGACATCTACCACAACTAATTTAGAATGAACACACTTAGCTTGGCGCCTTATATTCTCTAAACCCTTTCAGCTGTTACCTATATGCCTTACGCCTTATGCCTTATGATAAATAAGCATAAAACCTGAATAGAGTGAAAAAAAATAACATGTATTTAAATGTAACTTTGTGTGGGTATGACCGATTTTTTCCATTTTTGCACGTAAAGGGTAGACTGTTTCGTAAAGTAAATGTAGAGAAACGTGCAAGAACCCACATGTTTTTGTTAAGAAACACAGAATTGCGTTCAGTTTGTGGTCCACTGGGGACTTCTGCTCTGACCAATTTGGCCCATTTTCGATGCAAACCTGCGGGTAAACACTTCCAATGTTTCTGCCAAATTTGAAGTCGATATTTTCATTCTTGCGACTAGGAGAGTGCCACAACAAACACCACACAGACAGACAGACGTGGCTAAATCACCTCAGAATTTCACACTGATCAAGAATATATATATATATACTTGATAGGGTCTCTGAAGTTGGCTTATGGGTATTACATATATTATGGACAAAAACACAATGAGAACACCCCCACCTTACAGTGGTGGATATAATACATGGATAGAAACTAAGTACTTTCATGAAAAACCCGTCAAAGATTTACGAATCAATTACGTGATTTCTCTTACACCCGATGCGTTAAGCCTACAATAATTGATATTAATCGGTGCTGCAAGACTCCAACATAGTGCTAGGGCCTGCGCTTCGCAACAGCATGTGTTCTAAATTATATATTGCATGTTATATGCACACAGCCAATATATAGATATGTTGTACATTATCTACTAGAAAGAGCGTCTAACTAGAGCTTTTTAATAGTATCGGTGAAACGTTTGCTCTTCATTCACCCTCTGCGTCTGGCTCCAATAGTAAAGAATTTATTGATTTTTAAAAGTGAACAAAGTGAATATAGCCTTTAAATCCAACATCTCAGCCTCTACATAAAAGAGGAAAAACTAGATGAAAAATATCGGCTTTTAATTTATACACATTGGTAGACCATATATATATATATATTTATATATATATATTCAATATTCAATAATATATATATAAGTATATTCAATATTTATTTATTTATTTGTAACGAAATTTTCAATTCACACACTTGTAGGCATTCAATGAACTGATTAATGATGCATTTAATATACAATGATACCTAATATACGATTAATAATTAACTCCTTAACGCGAATTTAATAGCATTCGCAATCCAATGACAGTAAATATTTTATATGCCACCTCCCAATCATTAATGCTTCAATACAAAATGAAATTTCACTCTTACGGTACTTAAGTGTGCATAAGTAAAAATATTTCTTTTTTAAGTGGAGAGCATGGAGAGAAATTATTGTTGAACTTTCAAAAATTTCATCTATAGAAAAATGTATGAAAATACTTTTTTGTTAAAAATTTAAAACCAAAAAACAAAAACATTTTATTCTTATTCTGAAATTTATAGTCATTTTTTTTGTAAAGATTTAAACTTTAGCAAACATGTATCGTATCACTAATCTGTAAATGGTTTCTTATATGAAACGCATTTCTGACAAAATCTACAAATAAATATTAAGATATAATATATAAAAAGAAAATATATGTATATTTTCGAAAATTCTTCCAATGTCGTACATAGTACTTGTATATATTTACCAAAAGTTAAAAGTATTTGAACACTGTACACAATCGTGTATTTATGTCTGCATCAAGATAAGAACAACCAACGCAGTTATAAATGAACAAACAAAAAATGAGAAACTATAATAATAACAAACAATAGCATTTGAAACAATAGCAAGCAACAATACAAACAAATATTAATGTATACTCACAAGCGAACGCACACAAGTACACACATACACTTACTAGTTTTTATTTGACAGAGAATGAAGTAAACTAAAAAGAAATTCGAACACAATACCACCATAAATAAAGAAACTACAATTTATGAAGCGGTTTTAAATGTTTAATTGAATATATATATATATATGTATATTATATATATATATATATTTGCATTCAAACATTAAGAAAATGCTATGTTGACCCGCATTGGTCATTGATGTTTGCCATCAATGGTCTTATGGTTGAACTGTTGCTTTGTCTATGCTGTAGGCCAACAAATGTTTATTATATACATACATATAAGTGTAGCGACAGCGAACGATAGAAAGAGGCAGGGAGAGTTTAAAAATTGTGCTTCCTTCGACAAGTTAATCTTAACTGTAGAATTCAGGATTACTTTTACAGTTCAGAGTAGAAAAGTGTCACTTAATCTAAGTCCCTATGTACTTTGTTGTTGAGGGCAGAAAAGTAACGATTAATCTGAATTAAGAGGCCATTTATTATTGCGAATAGAAAACTATTAAAGCTTTTCGTAAAATATTAAAACTACATAAAAGAAAAAGAAGCCTAAGCTTGAAGCTTGAAAGAGACATAGTTGTACCCCCTGTGATTGTAACTCTTATGCCGTATATTTCAGATCTAGGGAAATATTTGAAAACGCAATTAAGGATAATCGACAACGAATGTGAAATGAAATCAATTGAACTGATTACTGGATTGAGTTATTGAACTAAAGTCTATTTGCGTTTTCCTTCTTAAACGCAGTGATCGCTCATAACAATAATTGGCGTTTAGAGAGCAAAAGTTATATTTTCATTACGAAAATAGTTTAAGTTAAGTTTTAAATTTTTTCTTGTTCACAATATTGCATAAATTTATAATTTTATTTAGATCGAAAAATGTTATTAATGAAATGCACGAAAAAGTTGCATTTAGAAAAAGGAGCTGCTCTTCCGTCACTACATACGTGCTAATTAAATAGTAATTACTACACGGATATTTCTTTTTCTTAGAGCAGTACACGGGCTTCCAATTTAGGCGCAATATAAGGACTTTTTCTATCAGTCATTCTACAAAGGATCATTTCCTTCCTTTTGGAGGAACCCGCCTAGTTATAGGTAAGGCAAAAAAAAATTTTTCATGTCAAAATATTTTTCTCAACTCCATGTATTTCGTGGTATATAAGCCATATTTTCGGAGCCACCAATTCATGCAAATCGTGTAAGCGTGTCAGCAATGGACGTAATGACCGCTGAACATACGGAGAAGCTAATGCTTCTTAAGCATATATGAATATAAATTTAATTTAGGCGATTGTTATATGGGAAATGTGTCAGCTTATAACTTTCAATTCGTTAATGGTGAGAGAAGACTTGGAAAGCACTTGGAAATTTCGTTACATAACACAACTCACAATGCTGCAGTCGGTGATGAATATAAGTTTCAAAATTTATTATAATCAAAGTAATATAACACAAAATATCTGCTTCGTGATCTTTCATACTTTGGCATGTCTAACCATAAAATGCCGTAAGGCGCTTCGTCTAATCTTCACTCATCTTCATCATTAAATATCCAAAATTATATTTCGCGCAGTATGAAGCCTGACTTTTCATGAGAATCTTTTTATAATTAGGAGACCGGAAAATATACTAAAGTTATCACACTATGTTTCTACGCCTAATCACTACGTTGTAGCAATTTTCACCATAAAATACCAAAAATTAGAGTTTGTTACTACATAGAGGATTATATGGAACGCAGGAACGTTTCCCATTCCACTCAAATGTTGTACATACATTCATTTAGTTTGCCAAACTAATATTATTCACCGAATTTTTTTTTTTTTTTATGATCAGTACGAGCAGTACGTGTATAGAGATAGAGAGTGGCTGCAGCCTGTGAGATCGGTAGGTGTTCTACTGGCGATTATGCGCTAATTGTAATGGAAGCGTAGTATAGAGGACTGACGTTTGCCAACTTGACTTCACATCAGATAAACGAAAGGACAAGCTGCTAGACAGACTGACAGTTAAGCTTAAAGTCTTTTTATAAATCCATATACACTACATATAGTGCATGCTTTAAAGAATAGGTCATCTTTTTTTCAATTTTGTCGATGAATTTTAGATGGAAAACACTTTAGTAATATACACATACATGCAAGTGCGCACACACATTTATATAGCACAGATGAACAATTTTCATTAGTCCATCGACACCTTCTTGAGTAAACACAGACATTACCGCACACAAACACTCAGGCACTCACACACATAAACTGACTGCAATATGATTTCATATTTCTTGGCCCACTTTTAGATCCGTTTACTTAAAATTTTGCGGCTTCTCATTTTGTGGGTATCCTCAGTATTAACCGCAAATGTAAAACTAATTGCCTACGAAATTATATGTTTGCTTGTCCATGCAGCAAATGTTTAGAGGATATATGTGCACATGTTTTGTACACACCATAGTATCTATCTATGCTGCCTCTATTCACTTTCAGTAAGGAAACAATAAATATGTTCACTGTTGCCTAAACTATAAACTATAGAGACAGAGAGAGAGAGAGAGAGAGAGTGAGGCATAGAGAATAAATGTAAGTCTTTATATATATATATATATATATATATATATATATGATGGAGACATGCATGTAAATTACACAACTTGCGTCTAATACTAAGGTTAATAGAACATTTTAGTTAGTAGGTTCCTTAGTTTACACGTGTACATTATCGTATGTGCTATGCACATAAAACTTTCTCTTCTCTGAGTCTCACCATACATACATACATAGAGTTAGTTTCCTTGTTTGTTAATTTATATTTATATCTATTGTGTTGTAGGGATAATTACTGTACGATAACCTAACCTACAGCATCCTTGTACATGGAAAATATACGGCGAATGTACTTCAATGAAACAAATCAATTGCTGCTATTGTAGATAAATATCCTAATGACTTTGAAAATTTTCTTGATTCACAAGTATATATAGCTATAACGAGAAAACAAAATTTTGCTTTTGCTTTTGCTTTTGCTTTTGCTTTGCATGCCATGCCACCTATAGGACAAGACTCTCTCTCTCTCTCTTGAGTAATCGTTTATAATCTAACAGTAGTTTATAATCTAACAACATTGTAAAGTGTAACAATGATCCAGTTTGTAGTTTCTTTTGGTTTCATCATTAGCTGTTGTATTGTTTATTTCCCCATTTAATTGTTACAAATCAAATAAATAAAGTATCCATTATGGTCATGCAATTCACAATTTTCATATGTCATCGATACTACTACTGAAGTATAATGGTTGCAATTAATAACTAAATTAATTGCTTACTAAATGCTCTAATGTCACGCTTGATAGAGCTCCGATATTCATGCATACGATTCTTACACATTTATGAGTGTGCGTAACAACACTTTCATATATATTTAATAATTTCGAAAATAAATTTCTAAACGATGCTCGATATATATTTGGCGGTCAGTTAACAAAAAAAGTGCACTCCAGCATAATAATCAGCATTTTTCAGCGTCACCTCAACTGCTTCCGCGTCAAGTAATTTAACATTTTCCCAATATCAACATACAATTAAATTGCGGTAGAGGCTTCAGTGCAAATGGCTGGCGCACAAAAGCAAAAGATAAAACCATTCAAGCAATAGTGGTAACAGAGATGCGGTGAGAATGTAATCGCATAAAATCTTCTCTCACTTGCGAGGCTTTGGGGTTTAAGTTTAACGCATTTTGGAAGCAATGAGTAGGCCGACATAAAAATTGATTATGTTCGCGTCTGCGATATGACACTTCTGCTGGAATTCGATATAAAACTCGATTTGTCAGAGGAACAGCATACCGCAAAAGGATTATCATTGGGTTGAACTGCTGGTCAAAATGCTTAATAGCCACAAACAATTTTGCACCAATCGCGGCAACATTAACAAGTAAATCATAGTGTGACTTGTAAATTTTTTGGTTAAAGCTAGCGGTCTAACAATTACAACAACTCAAAGAAAAATAACATCTCGGATGAATGGAATTTCAGCGACTCTTCGCACGGAAATATTTTCGAAATTGGGCGCAGGCATTACTTCCACAGTTAGTCATTTTAGCAAACGCTCCTACTAACATTCAAAGCTTCGGAGGAGAGCAAACACACAGCTTTTGTCACCAGCGGACTGTTTAAGCAGGTGTCGTAACAAAGCAGATGGTCGTTACTTCAAGTAGCATAGCCCAAGAAGACAAGATTATAAGCGAGAACAGTGATGTTTCTTAACAATGCCAACAATTGCATTCGCTGCTATGTCAGCAAAGACAACGATAATCAATAAGTACTTCTTTTCTCCCAACCAAAAGGGTTAGCATCAACTTGAGCAGCCTAACTGAAACTACACAGAGAAGTGGAAAGCCAAGCGGTGCATTAGGCTTGTTTTGAATTTTTTAAGACTGAAACACAAAGAACACTGCAAAAGCGGACTAACTACGGGAATAGCAGCCACATTCTGAGCAACATTACAGACACGTCTCAAGGCAAACTTGTGGTACAGGGCGCAATAAATTACCGCTGACGTGTGTAACACGCAGAAAGGCTTAAGATAAACCCGCCTTTTATTATACCGATCGATTCAGATTCATAATCGGCATTTATCTAACCGTGTCTGCCCCTTTGTCCGTCTGATATCTGCCCATGTAAATTTGTGTTCAAGCTACAGTTTACAATTTTTGAGATATTTTGATGAAATCACAACAGTACAGTAACACGGTTTTACCCAAGGTTGACCAACTGGTTCGAATCTGTCCACATTTCCGACTACTGCCAATGTAACGCCCTATTCTGAAAAGTCGTTATATAGAAAAAAATTGCAATTTTTAAAATTTCTCGGCAAAAGTGACTAAGTAGTGGCATTTCGGCATTTTAAATTGGTATGATAACTTTGGATGGGGCAATTTTTGAACCACCTCTCATATAACGAAAACTGAATATCATACGACGAAAAGGTATAATTCTCAATGTTTCATGATGGAAATCAGATCATAATAGTAGTTGAAGATAAAAAAATTAATTGTACCAAATTTGGACCATCTCTTCCCCTATCCTACCCTAATAAGAATTTTCACGAGCAGAGGATTTTATAGAGCGGAAAAGTCGAAATTTTATTATGTGTACATAACAGACTATAATGTTCTTAGTTGTTCTTTCTTGCTAGTTTTTCATGACTTAATAAACTTGCCTTGTAACAAAGTTTGTATTGGCAAGTTTTCTACTGCGATGAAGTTTGACGCAAAGTCATACACACTATGGAACAAGAAAGGACATAACTTTCTCTCACGAGTAAACGCAGGTCACAATGCCAGACTACGGTTGTAGAATCTCAATTACGATCATTTCGAGAGGGCGGTTATTCATCACCGAGGGAATCGCGTACCATTCTCAATATGATAACTTGTGATCTTCTGACATGTGTCGCTACTACTATTAGATAATGATTTGAAAATTGCGAAATTTAAACCGACTTGAAAGTCTTAGCGGACTGGCTAACTTTCCGAAAAAATCTGCATACACTTAAAGCTACAACTATTCCATGTACTTTTCAAGTTGAAACTGTTTTTCTTTATTCTATTCTTTGTTTTTCTCATTTTATTTAGTCAGACTTTAATGAATACTTGCATTCTGTAAAAATCCTTTTAAAACTCTTACCAAAGCGCACATAATCATCACTTCTGCAAGTACGTAAATACATTTAAAGACATACTATAAAACTTGCCGTAATGTTAGCACTTTTGAAATTCTGATATGAAAATGTTCTCTAATTTATTTACTTTACATATATGCGCATGTATGTATGTGAATGTGAATATTTTCATGCAAGTTTACCTTAAAGTATTACGAAATTTGTTCTTTTTTTTAACTTACATGTTTTGCATAGTTAATACCGGTGGCAATTAAAAGCGCAACAACGACAACTACACAAAAAAGTCAGTGAAATTTCCTTTCAGCCGCTCAAAGGGACGACGGTAAACTAAAGCAAGAACTTGTACAATATTTCGAAAGGTGTTTAACTGTAGCTATGCATATATATATTGGGTTGTATGTTCATATATTTAAAAAAAAAAAAAAAAAAAAAAAAAACATATTTTTTAAGACCAAAGAAAACAAAAATGAAATAAATTCGGAGTTTTCCCCCTTCCAAGCCCACATAATGTGGTCTATAGCACTAATAACAAGTAAGCAAAAAAAAAAAAAATAAAAAAAGGAGGTAAAAAAAAATAAAAATGAATAAACACTTTTACTTAATTACACTTTTTAGTTCATAGTTTAGAGAAATTAGGGGAACAAGAAAATATGGAAAAATTACTACTTGAAAAACTTTCAAGTATTTTGCTTTACAACCACTAAATAAATTACAAACATTTGTTAATGTCATTAGTAAGTTTTCAGATATAGATGTGTTCCCTGCACGTATGTATAACTTTTCATATATATTTATGTACAACTTTCATGTCTGCTGCGTTGGCAAATTGAAATTGTGGTTTCTATTTATGATAAATGATAAAAAAGAAAGCAATAGTTTCCTAAGTGTGATTTGTTTGTTTGCTCACACACACACACACACAACTTTTTGAGATACTTTAGCTTGAGGTCAAACAATATCTAAGTCGTTAAGACATGATGCACAAGTGAAATATCATAAGAATAAAATAAAAAATTTCTAAAGTGTACTTTTAAATTTCAAAATGGTAAAAACGAAAGATAAGAAAGAGTCACACCTCTGCTCTTTACTATTTGGTTGAAAGGATATGCTTTTCATGTCACCAATTTCATTATTTGTTTACATGCTACAATTCTTAATAAAATTGCATTTTATTAGTGATAAAAGGCTTGATTGATAGATAACATTTTGTTTTCAATATCTTCGTCAGAGCATTAATATTACTCTGTCCGAAAATATGATTTACATTTAAAAATATTAAATTCTTTCATTATTTGGCTTAAACTTGACTCAAATAAAGATGTGTTCAACTGCCCACAAAAGCTGATCCGAATAAGACATTCGGCGCGGTTTAACCATTCAAACGCTTAGCATTTTCAAGTTAACCTTGCTTTTTGATTCAATTGCAACAGTGACGGAAGCAATAAACGGCAAAACTTTGAATTGTCCCAAGAATCTCACAACTCGCATGCAAGTTCGCGTTGTCAAGTTCTCGAGATGTGGTGAGACCGACCATTTGGCCCAAAAACATACATAAAGCACTTTCAACTTTAGTTTAACTTTGGGTTATAAACATTTTCAAAATTTAAAAAAAACATGCTTTAAACTCCATAAAGATTCGATTGTCGAGAAGTGTCGGAGAAGATGAATTTCCTGTATTTAAATAAAAGACTTTCAATATTTTTCTAATAATTCGTATTTTCGAAAGTCTCTCTCAACTATTATTTCTCGAGTCTTCATTATCATTTGAATTCCTGTAGGGAATTTCATTACCAAAATTTGAAGTACATAAAACTCATTCGAGCAATAATCTGTTCACTCGCCCATCTCTGTTGTCTGTCTGAACGCTTCTCAAAAAATATGATAAAAATTTTAGACATCTATGTTAATAGTCGCAAATCGAGCTTGAAAATGATTATGATCCCATTGCAAATAACAATAGATAAAATTCTGATCTCCTCAAGAGATACAGTACATAATAATCCGGGATGAATACAAGTTTTCCTTGAACGAGGGAGTATTTGATATGCTGAATATGCGACTTTTGCTTTAAAGCGGCAATGAAAGAATATGTTTTTACTTGAAGACATTGAAGACTTGAAAACATTGACAGAGTACCGCCATATAAGACGAAACCCGCTGTGAAGCACATGATCAGACCAGAAAATAATTGGAACAGAAAACCAGATCGTGCGTTTATGAAATAAGTCGTTTAATACACCATTGAAAACGGTGCCGTACAAACAGGTAAAGAGTTAAAGTTCGACGATGCACGGAAATAATTTTGTATAATGGGTCATATAAAAAGTTCGCGCGGTTTTTTCCGAGGTTTCGGGCTTCATTTTGTAGCCTGTTCTTTTCAAATGATTCTCAACTGTCACGTGGTTCATATTTAATGCTTCCGTTATTCCTGCAAAATTTCATCGACTTTTCGACCAGAGCGCGGGTTATCTTTGATATCGAAATTTCCGTAATAAGATCAAGCAAATCACTCCTGGCTGCTTTACTCACTTCAGCATTCTCACCGTACACTTCACAAATTGTTTTTTTTTTGCAGCGTTTTCGCCCTTTTCTTAGTAAAAAAGCATCACGTAGCGTATTTCTTCAGATATTTCACTCATTTTCAAATCAACGTAACTTTTTTCACGAGCAAACAATTCTCTTCACATTATCTTCACAAAAAATGTATGCTGAAATGTCATCTGTTGAGCACATGTGCGGTTGAGATAATCAGGTGAGTGTATCCCGCGGAAAAACTCACGGAAATCTTTTATATGACCTAATACATGGATATAACTTGAAAGTAGTAAGCATAAAATGGGCGGGCCTTCATTTTTGGAAAAGAAGAAGAAATAAACAGATTGGTGAGTTTTTAGCACTTCATCGACAGCTGTTTTTCTATTTGCATTAAAATGGAAATGTAATTCTTATTATATCCATAGAAAGATGATAGTATAGAACTAAGTTTTCGATTTCTTTTCGGAGCATTTCCGACCGAAACAACAAATAAATACTAGGAAATACTTAAGTATACATTTTTACTCAAAACCACTTAGGGATCCCATTTAAAGTTTAACCCTAACCAATAAATGCATTACTTGTCGTATTTCAAAGTTTATCAGAAATCTTTTGCTTTTGATTTCGCACAAAGATTAAATTAATTTACACATGAATCGTGCCGCATTATCGCAAACAAATGCAACCTTATGGCGACTTTTAGATGCCCAACATTTATTGCATATTGTATGGAGCCATTGCTCAAAGAAAGTAAAGAATAATCCAAACTTAACTTCACCTTTCTTCGATTATTCACTTTTCGCTGATGGTAGCACAATTAAAATGAGATTAAGTCTTAGCTAACAATAGCTAAGAGCACCTAACCAAAAGTAGCAACTACCAGTAATGAATGAACGTAAGCTTGGTAAGCTTGGATAGTTTAGTTTACGCACTTAATGTACGAAAGTTACAAAGATAATAACAATGTTTGCGCACTCTCCGCTTGTAATAGAGGATAGAAAAATGCGAAATGAACGGCAAAAAGAAGTACAATTAATAAGGGAATACAAAGCTACAGAAGAACGACCTTAATGTTGATTGTATTTTGTGTGTAGTATAATCGTTACAGCACAACAAAAGTATGTATGTAATTATTATAGTTGCGTTTGCACTAATTACTGCATTAATTCAATTTGATTTCAAAAGAAAATTCATTTCATTTATACATGACTTAATTTCTAGGGTGAAGAAAAATACGAAAATAAAAAATGAAAAGAAGAAGAAAAATGAAACAAAAATGAAATGTATGCATAAAGAGGCCGAATATGGTGGAATTTTTCGCGGTGTAAAAACGTAATAATTCTTTCCCTTGAAACGTAAAACCATACCCAGAGTAGTTATAAGCAGATTATTCTCATAGACCTCTTCTCTGGAAACAGTATTTTATAAAAGGCTAACGCTTAACGTGTCACTGCTTATGCGATTAAAAAAGCAAAATATTAAGACAGGAAGAATTCAGATTTTTTTTTTTTTTTTTTTTTACAACATCAACTATATTACAAATATAAATAACATGTATTTTTACTTGCCAGTTTAGGGATAATTTTAGCTTTAAGAGAACCTTTTCATTCGAGGATTAACAAATTCCACAGTTAGTGCAGCGAGAAGAGATCGCAAAGCGTTGAAATGCAAGTCATTTTGAACTCTACCGGCAACAGACGCTATTCACCTTCCGATCGTGATCTCATTACTTTGCATCAATTCACTTGATCACAAGAAAGAAATCCTCTTCTTGGAAGAGGAAGAAGAGTGTGATGACATCATTGTCGAATTGTTAACAAATTATATCGAAAAAAAAAGCGAAAAAAAAGTCATTCTAAAATTTATGATGTATCCCCTGTGTGTTATCCCATTGACTATAAACTGCGTACGTGACCATGTATATGTACTCTATATGTACATATTTTAAGATTCAATTTTATTAAAATGAAAATATAGAAATTTTCAAAAAACTTTATTTGGCAATAAGTTTTGTAACAAAATTTTGAAGCCATCACATCTCGAGTTATAAAACTCGCGCAAACTCTTGTTAAACTCATTCATATATACTGCAGCTGCAAATAGTTTAGAGAATTTATGAGAAAAGGAAAAAAAGAAAAGTTCCCCAAACTGAGAAAAATCATAAAAGGAAAACCAATGGGAACAATTTTTGCAATAATATAAACTTGACAAGAGTTTTTTTTTATTAAACGACATAAACTTTGCACGTCGCTTATAAAAAATTTACTGTAAATATACAAAGCTTTTCATTTCTTTTCAATTATTTACAATGCAGTTAATATTTTTTTAATGGAAGTAAATTGAAGTTCTTACTGAAGTCCTTATAACTTCGTAAACCGTATTGAAACCATACGATGAGCTTACGACTTTATTTGACAAGATTACGTTGCGCTTAACAAATTTAAAATGCCCCTCTAAGCATGTAGCGGCCGTTTTGACTTAAACGAAAACAAGATTTTGCTCCTATCACAATTTTTGACTGGTTTGAATATTTACAAAGAAGAAGAAGAATAATAATAAGAAGAAGAAGTAAAGAAGAATCTGGCTTAGATGAGCTTCTTATACATACCTTTACGATAAAGTTGATATTTGGTTCTTCTGGTTTGGACAATTGGACAAGATCGATGATTGATAGCGAAACTATCCGGGCCGTTCAATATTGAAGTAAAAAAAGACAATAGCAGGAAGATGTCCATCAATGATGAGATATTACACCCATTGTTAGGAATAATGCAAAATTGTTCAAATAGCTGATGATGGCGCGAGCCAGGATAACACAGCAGAGGAGTACGGTTTAAATTACTACTAGGATTTTTGAAGAAATGTTCGAAATAAATTTTTAGTTATCAAGAACAAATCTCCGGATGAGAGATTTTAATTAAAATAAACCTAAAGATATCGATTCCTATGCTTACATATGCTGCTACAACTGAGGACTTCAAGCAGCAATTATCCTTAATCGTTCTGCCTAAGACATTTCTACAACAAGTAAGAACATTATAGTCGGCCGACGCCGACCTTCGCATACCCTACACCACTTAGCCTAGTGCAGTTATTCGCTGGTTTTGATAACAATGCATTACAAAAAGCAGCCATTATTTTCACTGATAGCCAAACTTGTCATAAAATCCCCCATATTGGAGGATGCAATTTACTCTCCCTATAAGAGTGTGGGTTTCGTGATAGCACCTATCTAAGTGGGGATCCCAATAAATAGACCTATGTAATCCAAATTCCCTAAAGTTAATTTTTTTGCTGAAACACTCCTATCAATTATTAAGATATCATGAAATATATTATATGGAATGTGGGAAAAAATAGACCCATGTTATTCTAACTCGGTAAGGCAGATTTCGTTGTCAATTTACTATTATGAGTCAATTTTCACCATGAAATTTTGTAAATTCGACATTTTTACCGTGTAAAACTATGGTTTCGCAGAAACGTTTATATGACAGGAGGTTCAAAAAATTTCCCCAGCCGGCCCAAAGTTTTCACGCCAGTTTAGAAACCCGAAATACTACCACTTAGCCACTTTTGCCAGGAAGTTTTGAAAATTACCACTTACTTCCATATAACAACTTTTCAGAATAGGACGTTATATGGGGAGAGGTCGAAAAAGTGGACTGATCCAAATCATTTTCAATAGCTTTCGTCCTTGGGCCAAAGTACGCCAGTGTATTGCGACATGTAGCTCGAACATAAATTTGCATGGCCAGACATCAGACGGACAGACAGGCTTAGACCAATTCAGGTGATGATTCTGAATCGATCGATATAATAAAAGGTGGGTCTACCTTAAGCCCTTGTTGGTGTTACGTACATCCGCACTAACTTAATACATGTGGTGTAGGGTATAATAAAAATATTTATGCCTGAAAATACAATGTTAAATGCTAGCGTGAGTTTAGGTGGATCAATTTCATCGATAGTGCAGACCTCTCTTTATGAATAGATATCTTCCGTCCCATATAAGCTAAAAAAAGATAAAGCAAAGATTTTCACGGAATATAACGCCCGTCTGCATGGATTTATTTCTATTCGATTCGCCTAAACAGGTTTTGATGAAAATATATGACGTTCAAATTCTAAAAATTCAAGTTTGAACTCTCGATGGTTATCTCTTATGATATTTATGTTGAGAGAAAGCATTTTTCATTAATACGAATACAATTTTCAACAGAAATTTATTTTGTATTTTAGCCGCATAGGTTCGTTTTTCTTTTTGATTGATCAACTGTTCAAGCGTTTGTTAAATTAATGCAATTTTTTCTCAAGACTTGTTTTAAAATGATGTTTAAATATTCATACCCTCATTGGAAACGCATACCTTTTGCTTTTAGGGGTTAAGTAACATCCTTCCTTTAGTTCCCTCCTTCTCTTCTTACATATCAGGGTCTTCACAAATTGCAATTTTAGTCTTTCCGGGGCGCGATTTTAGTCATCGGGCGCGATGTAAAGAAGAGCACCGAGAAGAAGTACACGCCCCGAAGAGTAGAGATTAGAGTAAATAAGTAGTGCGCTGCGCCACAATCGAGTAGGGCTTTTTAAAGGAACTAATTATAAGGAGTGCTTCACACGGTTGGTTTTATGTCGGCATAAATTTTTAATAAAATTCATTTTAAGACTTCCAATTACGAATTAATTAAAAAAAAAAGAGTAAACATTTTTTGCTTACTTGTGTCATATCGCAAATATGAAATAATGAAATAAAAGAAACGGTATATATATATATATATATATATATATTGCAATATTTAATTACTTACGTGTACGCGTGCACACATGCACATTTATATAATATGTAAATTTCTTCATAAGATACGTACATGTTTAACAAAAACGATTACTACTATCACCACTACCATGACTACTATTGCGAACACGAGTTGCCATCCAGCCAGCCCATATGATTACTTAATAATTATAATTAATATTGCTTTCATGCGAGATATAGATATGTTCATTGTATGATATAATTCCCGACATATTCATCAATTTTATCTATTCCTATATATATATATATATATATATATATATATGTGTATATAATATACACAAGGTCTTGTTCGTTTCCAACTCACACCCGCTTTCTAAGATTATTATTATATATGAAGCGAAAGTAGTCAGGTGCTCATCACAACTATCTAATATGACCTCATTAGCCAAGTTACGTGACAGAATGTTTACTGTGTGTCCTGATACTCATCATGGGAACAGACACGCTACACAACATGTTTTCTCGTTGCAAAACATAGCAAATAATCAAATATCTACATAACAAATATTCATTAAATGATTAAATCGTGTGATTAGAGTAAATAAATGTGCACATATACACACGTGCAAGGACTTATATAACGTTTGAAATTTTCAGAAACATTCTCCAACAGTAATTAGAAATAATTAAGTTTCATAACCATCAACGGGGTGGTGGGCATGTTAACTTTATTTATCCCGGTTTATCTAGCATGCCTATAAAAAAAAAATATTTCATATGTATCTAGCCTAGCTTAGATGGGATGTTGAAGATAATAATTCTAATAAAATTATACAAAATGTGGCCTCTCCCTTCTTCGGGGCGCATTGCGACTTTAGGCAAAAAAAAAGCTATACTGTGAGGGCCAACCACCGAATTAACAAGTTTTGAGTTTTTGTTTATGAAATCACCTTTCAGCCTTTCTATAACTGCTAGCAATTTGATGAGACCAAAATTAGTTCGCATTGGTTTTGAAGTTCTTCAGACGAAGAAGAATGGTTGGTTTTGTAGAACGATTTCGTCACTATGTTGTTTATGAGAAAATAATCATAAAAGTGTCAACAGAACATATCAAATAAAATCGCTTATAATCTATTCACCCTTCAGTTTTCTTCAGTTTTCTATCTTTCTGCTAATTCCTGTTTACGGTAAAGCATATAAATTAGTTCGCATATCTTTTGGCTAATA
Source organism: Glossina pallidipes (assembly GCA_000688715.1). Taxonomy (NCBI): domain Eukaryota; kingdom Metazoa; phylum Arthropoda; class Insecta; order Diptera; family Glossinidae; genus Glossina; species Glossina pallidipes. Next base: position 293,800 of record KK499942.1, on the reverse strand, counting down.
GTGAAGTTAGTTTTTGTTTGAACTCGAAGTGAATGTATTTGTTGCTCTGAAGGATTATTAATTCGAACAAGTTAATTTACACAATAAAGTCAAAATAAAAGCGAAACAAACGCAATAACAACAAAAACAACAATAGCAACAACTGTAATAACGTAATTATCGTCAACAATAATAGTAAAATTTCATGACAAGCTAAAGACTAAGGGAGAAAAAGCCAAAAAAGTTATTATATAAGTTAAAGGATAAAGTTTTCATATGTTTCGGAAATTGTTTTGTTTTTATTGATATACTTGTATAAAGAAAATGAAAAATAAGAAGCAGAAAAGAACACAAGAAAGCAATGCAAAGGATTTGTCAGTTGCTCTTTTTCTAATGCGTGCAGCATGTAGTAGCGGTGGGCGATTACTTAAGTGTGGATGATAATGTTGAAAATTCTGTTTCACACTCTTGTGCATATTAAACCCGACATATTCCATATAGACTTGTTATGTGAGATAAAACCTTCAGATCTAAGTTAATTCCATATTTTTTCTTTAGTATTTCTTCTTCTTCTTCTGTTTTTTTTTCCAACTTTCCAATTTTAACTTTCTATCCGACTCTCTTCTCGTTTTCTCTCTACTTTTTGGATTAAGTTTAAAAAGGCAAGATATGCTGAGTATATTGTTGTAGAGTTTGTTAATATATTTTGTGTATGTGTTGTGTACGTGTGTTCGTATGGTTTGGCAAATATTAAACACAAAAACCTCAAGTGCAACTTCTTGCTATGTTGACACTTTTGTTTAGTTAACTTTATAGTTGGACATACTTGGATAATTTTAATACTCAGAAAAACCTTATGGTCACAAAAAGCAGCTTGTTTTCAATGTGAGCTTATGTTGTTTGCTACTCTATGAGTTTTGCTGTAATTCCATTTATAGGCAAAGAGCAAACCTAAAGTAAAATCTACGAAAAAAAAAAATGAAGGAAAAAAAGCCCTAAATGAATAAAAAAATCTCTGGCAAAAAGATTTAAATACTCTTCAGTTTTTACCACATAACGGAAAAGGAAAAACAACGAATATAAAAATTTTTTGAAAAGTTTGCCAGCAATTTGTACATTATGCCATTAGTCAGTTTTTATCTGTTCTTTTAATTTTTTTGCATCCTTGGCCTAAACAGAAAAACAACTCATTTGCCAACAGAGTTTGAAAATTTCAAGTACAATGTGTTGTTTTGAAAAGCGAACTTTATATATATATATATATGTGTACGTACATATATATTCGTATTGGCTTTACTATGAATTTACTTAAAATTTGTTTTGTTTTTTTTTCTGAGGCTTTTAGAAGAACTGTCGTTGTGTCTGTCATTGGCTTCATCGCTTTCAGGCTATGTTCGTCGTAGTTCATCTTACTAAGAGTCAAGTCTATAAAAACCGAAAAGGGAGACAGAGAAATAACTTTTATTTATTAAAAAGTCTGTAAGCAAAAGTGCAATAAGTTTTAGTTAAATTCTGCCATGCTTAGAATAAAAAATGTTAATTATTTTTGCTTATATAACCCTCTTTTTTCAAGATTGAAAATTATTATCATTTTATTTTTTCTCTTATATACTAAAAATGCTAATAGTTGAAAGTGAACATCATCTGTTAAATAAATAGCAGCTATTTAGCTGCTATAGTCGAAAGATATGACTGGCAATGCTGTAGCTCCTTGCAAAAATAGCAAAAAAAAAAAAAACGGTATCAAATGGCATAGGTAAACCTAGCAAACGCGAACAACTGAAATTAGAAATAGTAAGGACCGAATACAATGCACGTGCATCGTTCATTATGCACACAAACGTCAAAATATGAGTTCTTTATGATTATTTATTTACAGCCAAAAAAAAAGAAAAAATGCAAGCGACCGTTCAACTTTTACTTTATGCGTGGATATTTGCATTGACAAGCAAAACAATGATGCTTGCATCAACAACGCATAATCGTATGCAATGCATTGTGTTCAGCCGTCTGCTCTGAAAAGCTGGACAACTTTCACACATAAACTCCCAAGCAGTCACTAATACCATGGTGTTCGAGATATCTGTATATCTTCCCCGCGAATTTTCACGAAATATGGAATATTCAGCAAAGCTTAATAGTGATTGCTTTGTTTATTTAGCAGTTGGCAACATTTTGCTGACAGATATAAAAAAATATAAATTGAAATAAATGAAAAAATGATGAAGCAAATATTAAATTTTAATATAAAAAAAAAAATTACTCCTTCAACAGCTGTTGATCAAATATTGAATTATTGAGTAAAATTTTCAATTCTACCTATTAAGAGGACACTGGCAAGCAAAATGTGTGTGCGTAAGCCATATGTATTTTCCCGGTCATTTTTTCATGCACTTTTGCTTATTTAAATGCATATGAAAAAATTTCCTAAGAGAATTAGCTTTTTGTCGCTTTTTCCATTTTGTGATCTACGAGCAAAAAAATTTAATTCATCAATGAATTTGCAGAATCGAGTGGTTTTTTGCTGACTATTTTAGTCATTCGGTACTGATTGGTCAAGTGCAATTAGACCCCAACGAAACTGGTCAAATATAATTAAATTACAGCTTCAAACCATTACCTCCAGTAAAATGAAATCAATAGCAATTCCAATAATTTTATATATTTGGTATTATTATTTATACTATTTTAGGATTGCACCTATTAAAGATTTTACACTTTGGAGGTAAAATGAAATCGATAGCAATTCCAATAATTTTATATATTTAGTATTATTATTTACACTATTTTAGGATTGCAACTATTGTAGATTTTACAGTTTGGAGGCTATTCCAAATATAAAGGAAAGTGCTAATCGAAATGAATGAAGCATAAAAAACGAATTTTCTTTATCTCTTTATTATTATCATCTCGCCCTAATCAATATTATATTAGATGCGACAGACATCATTAGAAATAAAAGGCGTCTTTTAATGCATACTGTGCCTACTTTTAAGTTCGAAATGATTAATTTTTTTCAAATATTAAATATTTCCCTTTATTGAGAATAAAACGAATTGCAAATTTGCTTTGTAATAAGATTAGTTTACTGTTATTAAGAACAGAATAGAAATGAATAGCGATGTCGGTTGGCAACTCTATTCGATAGCGAAGTAGTTATAACTCGTGTAGTGAAAGGAAGTGAAGAGGCAGTGCCATAAAATTCTTTTTGTCGCGTCAAGTGTAATGTCAGGTCGACGGAACAAGTTGCCTTTCGCTGTAAATGGACTACAAGTAGAGCTACGCATAATAAGATGAAGTAGAATTAATGAAATGAAGTGTAGAATAGTCTCGGCGTACTCCTGCTTAAAACGGGAAAATCGGTCATTGCAGTGTTAATAATTTAGTTAAAAGTGAAATGCATTTCTAAGACTAAACACTCTAGCAAGCTGCTATTAGCAAATCTATCAAGAATACGTTTCAATTAACATTCTCCTTGAGTGAAGTGGACGTCCAAGAATATTTCCAAAAAAGGTGCTTATTTTCTATTTCTGGTTAGTTAAGGTAACATTTAAAATGATTACATTTCAGACAGTGCTCGTAGTTGCCGAATGTGAAAATAGATAATAGATAATCAGTCGCATAATTTATTCGGTTAGCAATTTCTTAATCTTTCTTTTGCTGAGTTAGGTAAGTGTATTTCCATAACATTGTATGCTTAGCTTAGTAATTTTTTGACTTTTACAAGTAACACAATCGATCAAGTACAAACAATTACGATTTTATTTTTATGCGATGGATGTTACTTCAATAGCTAAAAGTATCATATATGAAATTTGTTGTGGTTGGTCGCTTGGAATTAACAGGTGCCCTTTTTTTCATCTATTGTACAATTTGCGTCTTGTCGAAGCCGTATTTCTGCCTAATCTTAAAAAGGACGATAGGCAGGACAAACATCGTTTCCTACCTTTCTTATGTTTATATTCAGTTCATTTATGCAGTAGCAACAACATCATCGACAACGTCATGTCGCAATGTTCTTCTTAGTTTGATCTTTGAATTGCTTTTGTCAATGTCATCAACTAACCGCAAAAACCAATAAGGTCTCAAAGTATAATTTTATTAAAATAAGAAATTTCTCTTAAGGATATTATTTTCTGCTTTTTAACATCTTAAATAGTTTTTCATGATGGCTTATATTTGATGGCAAAATTCTTATATTTCAGTTTTATTCGAAACTTTAAAGTTACGGACACAAGAAAATCGAAAACAAAAAAGAAAACAAGAACAAAAGGAGAAAAGTTTAAGATATAGAAGCAAAAGTACAGAAGTTAAAAAGTTTTATGTAATAATTTGTCGCAATGCGGATGTTTTGTAGGTTTTCATTTCTTTGTTTGCTTAAGTTTTCAAGTAGTTTTTCTTGATGATTTATGGTGCACTTGAAATTATACATAACGTTGTTAATTTGTTACTACTGACCGGTTTCTGAATATAGAGTAAAACCAAAATTGATGACATCCAATGGGAAAAATTATTGTAAAAAAAATTTTTCTCATTTTATTAGAAATCTTTAACTTAGCTTTAGTCTGCTTTGTATCAAGCATCCAAGGTTATGTGTATTTTGAAGTTTACAATTTCATCTTAACGGGAAAACGTGTAGAAGAAACGTCACAAGTATGATTTTGATTCAATCTCTGCGGTGTTTCAAATGTCGTTTACAAGATTGCCACCGTAGGCAAGAAGAATTAAATTTATACTTACGGACCTATAAACCAATAACAATCAACTATGCAGATTTGTTAAGATGGGTTAAGTATGTACAGACATATTATCTGCATCTTTTTTTGTAAAAATTGCAATCAATTTTTCAACGATGAATCCTGGGCTGATAAAGAAAAAACCTAATTATTTTTGTGAAGCTGGCAGCCAGATACCGGAAAAGCAGCATAGCATTAGTCTCTGTCCCGACAACACGAACTCCCGCTAGTTGAAACAAATAATTGGCGGCAAAACTTTCACTCAATGGACGATCTGACATTGCAGTCGTAATTTTTCATCTAATGCCGTACGGTTTTCCGTTTTCATAGACTTATTTCAGTAAATCGAAATGATGTTTATTGTACTAGAGCGGCGAACGACGAAGAAGTGTAGTGAGGATTGAAAATGAGTATTGCTGAGTATTGAGTATTGTACGAATCCGTCCAAATGTCCAATGGCACATTGTTATGAAAAATCTTTGTAACGAAGTGAATTGTCATAGTCCTTGAATTTTTAAAATCCTATTGCAGATTGATTGTAATATGCAACATAAGCAACCAAAGCACAGAGATGTACATAAATATGATCCTATGCAGATTCACTCTATTTCTTCCATTAGTGCTTTTATGTGATAAGCTTTGAAAACGCGCGTTATCTATTTCTCATAAGATTCCGTAATCTTTCAAGCGTGTCTTAAGTTTCGCTAAGTAAAATTTTTAACATATGTACATATATATAAAGCACTATGCGAAGTAAAGAAACAAGAAGCGTTGAAAGTCCTTACTGCATAAGTATTCAAGCTTTGTGGCTCTTGGCTATAAAGTTGGTTAGAGCTGTGCTGATATGGCTGATATGGCTGTAAATAACATTAAAAACCCTCATGTAAATGTTAAGCATTGAATTTGCTTTAATTGCTTCTGCAATGAGCCTGCGGTGAGGATAAATTTCATGCGTTGACTTATAATAAAGGTATGTTTTGCGTTTGTGTATGAATGCGTAACGTTAAACTCTCGCTCATCTTAATAAAGATATATTCACATGTATGAATGTATATCTCTTATATGTACTTATATGCATGCACACATGAAGTGCAGTAGTAAAAATTTATGATGTTCTTGCAGCAAAGTACTAAAAAAACTTTTATGTTTGTTAAAACTTTGAAAATTAGAACAAAGTACTTTTTGGAAGCATTTCTATAAATTAAAGTTTTTTTTTTTTTTCTTAAAAATTATTTTAAAAGGAACCATCTTCACATGCGCATAAGCTCCTTTTTTTTTAATTTAAAAGTTTTAAGATTTCTTATATATATTAAGACATAAAGTAGGTGAACATGTACTGGGCTAATAAAAACGGCCAATGTTGGCTAAATTTAGAATGAACCAAACCTTTTTTTGATAAACTAGTGATTATATAATGACTTTGTTTAGTTCTCTACATTCAAGGCTCAATACTGTATAAAACTTAATTCATTAGGTCATTAGGTTAATTAATAACTCAATGATTTGCCTCTTATGCAGGAGCACATTTACTATAACCCGCGAAAATAGGAAACTTAGCTAATGGTGAATATCTTCCAACAATTTAAAAAGGGTTTATTTTTCCTGAAGGAAGTCTATAGAAGAGGCAAATAAGTGAAATACGCGATATTCGCCTTGCATTCATACATAACCCCGAATATGTTTTGGACGGATTTTTACTTAAATAATGCGGCATTTTTATTTGATTTTTTTAAGTCTTGCTTAGTATTATTATTGGAAATCATTTGTTTGTTTGAAATATGCCTGCCGCTTGATCAATTTGAATTTCTTAAATATATATATATATATGTATATAGATATATATTCAAACTCTTCAAACCCTTTCAAAAAGTATTGCGCTAATCCTGCCACTCAAAGCGTGTGTGCCCTTGAGCAGTGTTGTTAG
>KK499942.1:213781-286130 GCA_000688715.1 Glossina pallidipes | reverse complement strand
AGAAACATTTGCCCAAAATCTGGGATGATTTAAATGCGTTAAAAAAAGGTCTGAAAGCAGGGGAATGTCCAAGTCTCGTTTCATTTCAACTCTAACCATGGCCATCCGCGTTATACGTGCGTTTATCGAATTGTTGTTTATGGGAAAATGTAATTTTCAAAATTCTTGCAAATACACAGTCCTGCAAATACAGTCCTGCTGAGCTATATTTTAGTCCTATATATACTATACCCTGTAGTTTTGAGTTTTTATTTTATAATTTAATGTTTTCGCGATGTTCGCGATACTTTGTTTTTCCAAATTCTATTACTTTTCAAATATTTCTTATGTATATTAATTTAATTTGTCACATACATGACAACATTTATTTTTGTGAATTTTACTTAAGAGCCATTTTGTTGAAATCTTGGCGCAATTTTTTCAATTTTTTTTTTTTTTTGGAAGTTCCGAGCATTTCCAATTATTAACGACAAAAAGAAAACTATAGAAGACAAGTTGTTAAAGGCATGTACCGCCTGTAACGTTTGAAAATAAAAATAATAAATTTTGCATAAATTTTCACTAAAAAGAAAGAATTCCAAGTTCGATTTCCATAATTCTCTCCTCATCGCTAATAATTGCAAATGTTCGGACTTGCAAAAAATTGGAAAAATTGTGACAAGATTTCAGCAAAATCGCGCTTACGTAACATTTTATTTTGTTTCAAACGTTACATTACATCGGCAGTAACCTTTTAAAATAATATGCAAGCAGAGTCTTCGAAATTTAATCGAACTTTTGAAAAATGAAGAATTACGAATTTTGTCAGTTTGCCAGTAATTTTCGCAGACCGACGTACTTAGCAATAACGATGTAATGTAAGCGTTTAGTGTAAGTGATTGACAAATGCAACTCAATTTTCATAAGATTTGTTCGCTAAATAATTTAAAAATTTGCTTTTTTATCTTAAACATCTCTCCTTATACAAATATTGTGTAATTCATATATTTTTAAGTTAAGAAATGTAAAGATTATTTTTCCAAGCTATTTACAATATGTTTAATGTTTAATTGTGAAAAAAGTCGGGAATATAGGTCTTAGAAAAGTTTTGACGTCAAGATCCTTCCGAAGCCGAAATTCTTATAACGTTTGTATGTAAAGTTAATTCGTGGGGAGAAAGTGATAATTTAAGAGAATATTGCCTTTTAAAGGAAATTTTAAAAGTTCTTTGAAAATATATGTAGAAAAGCAATATATGGAAACTTCATCCAAAGACGAATAAAGGAACTAAGAGCCCTATAAGGTCAACATGAAGTTCGCAAAATATTTTGCCTTGACTCACTTTCCAATTTCGCTTGCACTTATTGTTACTATATGTTAAACTCCGCAAGAGAAATAAAGGTACATCAGCAGCTTATGTAATGTAATAACAATAAAATAACCGTAGGGAGTGAATGCGAAACTTGATTGCTTAGGGTTTCAACGGGTAGTGAATCTAAATTTGATGGTTTCTATCCTATCATCTATCTATCATCTTCCATGAAATAACTTTCAAAGAAGGTATAGATTTTCAAGATATTCGTATTAATAATCCCGCGAGTTTTGTTCAACACTTGATCAGGAATTTCACTAGAAACAAAAGCGAAAACTGGCATTCCGACGTCTCTCTCTCTCTAGCTCTCGCGATAGCTTCACCAACAAATATTCAATTGTTTCGACTTATGTATAAGTATTTCTTGAGTATTTGAAACTTTTTATCCATTTCTCCCCACGAATTAACTTTACATACAAACGTTATAAGAATTTCGGCTTCGGAAGGATCTTGACGTCAAAACTTTTCTAAGACCTATAAAAAATTCAAAAAAATAAATGTTGTCATGTATGTGACAAATTAAATTAATATACATAAGAAATATTTGAAAAGTAATAGAATTTTGGAAAAACACAGTATCGCGAACATCGCGAAAACATTAAATTATAAAATAAAAACTCAAAACTACAGGGTATAGTATATATAGGACTAAGATATAGCTCAGCAGGACTGTAAAGAACTATTTGCAAGAATTTTGAAAATTACATTTTTCCATAAACAACAATTCGATAAACGCAAGTATAACGCGGATGGCCATGGTTAGAGTTGAAATGAAACCGCAACAAATCGTATTTTTCTGCTGGCTGAATAACGAACGTTTGAAGTAAGTTACTCTGAATGCATCCATAGTGGAATTTACCTAATAGGACGTCGCGATCTCCCACTATAGCGAACACAGTAAAATCTTTCGGAGCATTGGAAGTGTCTCCATTCGGCGATTGCTTTTGGGATATATGTTGCAAGCCAATGCGATCGATTAGCACTAAATGCGGCAATTTGATCGTTACAACAGCGGTGTCATTTCTAAACGCAAAACAATTTCCTGGCTCCATTTTAGACTCGAGCATCCGCACTGGAGGATTCGTGGTGAACTCCATTCCTAATAATGCTTTCAAATAATTGGGAGAACACACCGGTCGTGCTTGCACAGCAATGATTTTTGCACCCAACTCCTCGGATGCGTAGTTTACTCGTTCTTCGATTTTCAAAACTGGTTTGCCAGAGGCGAGGCTTGGACATTCCCCTGCTTTCAGACCTTTTTTTAACGCATTTAAATCATCCCAGATTTTGGGCAAATGTTTCTTGACCGACCTGTCAATCATTTCCATTAAAAAGGTGGGATCCCCTTTACCAGCATATTTGGATAACACCACATGAGCCATTTCTTCAACATCTTGGTGCAATTTTTCCAATTTTTTAGAGTTCTGCAGATTTCCAGATAACAGTGCGTACGTAAGAACGCAGAGTAGGGCGGTAGCCAACCAATAGCCTAAACAAATTTTACGCATTTATATCCCGTCCAGAAAAATGTTTTTTCGAATATGAAAAATTTTCTCAAGCACCCTTAGCAATGCCTATGTGATTTTGTCGACTGGATGAATGTTAAGAAGTTTTTGTAAGAAAATCATATGTATTAAGTAGATCTATGCTACTCAGAACTTTTAAAATTTCCTTTAAAAGGTAATATTCTCTTAAGTTATCACTGATATAATAAATTCAATCTTATTTTAAATGTCAACAGCAATGCGAAAAAATAATGTAAAGAATACTTATACCCTACACCACTTGTGGTACAGGGTATATTAAGGTATATTTGCGGACGCATGTAACATGCAGAAGCGCTTAAGATAGACGCGCCTTTTATTGCAACGATCGATTCAGAATCATAATCTGAATTGGTCTAAGCCTGTCTGTCCGTCTGATGGTTGTCCATGTTAAATTGTATTCAACCTACAGGTCGCAATTTTTGAGATATTTTGATGAAATTTGGTACAGTGACGTGTTTTAACCCAAGGAAAATCGTTCCGATTGGTCCACTTTTTCCGTCTATTCTGAAAAGTCGTTACATGGAAAAATATAATAATTTTCAAAATTTCTCGGCAAAAGTGGCTAAGAAGTCGTTTCGGCATTCTAAATGGGTATGAAAACTTTGCATTGGCTGGGGCAATTTTTGAACCACCTCTCATATAATTTTCAATGCTTCATGATGAAAATTATACCACAATAGTAATTTAGAATAAAATTTTTACGAAAATTGATCCTTTGTAGACCAAAAAAGTCTAAATTTTAATATGTGGTGATGAAAATTGGCCCTTAATAGTAATTTCATATAAAAATACGAATTGTGTTAAACAATTTGGGGTATTTAATGGTCGGCGTTGCCCGACTATAATGTTGTTACTTGTTTTCCTAGCGAGAAGTTTTGCAATTTCTATACACGCCAGGGCGAGGGCGAGTTGTGTGTTCATTTTGTTAAAACATTTGCTATACTGAGCAGTGGAAATTTAGGGGACGTTGGGAAAGTACATACGCTTAGTTAACAGGAAAAACTCATTAAATACATATGACATATGGCTCATATGACTTTACATTAGAAGCTTTACACTATTCAACAATCTATTGCAAGAAAAACTCATCGTGTCAGTGAGCGAACATGCGTATTTAAAACTGTCTAGTTTACATATATTTATATATACGTATATATATATATATATATATATATATATATATATATATATATATGTATGTATGTGTCGATAGGAAATGCTAGAGATTTTTTTGGAAAAATAATAATTAAGATCTGATTAGTACTTGATGTCCAGTTGGTTTCTCAATCGATGATATATTCTTGATCAATAGGCATGCTCTCCTGTTAGTCCACGTAATTGTCGGTAATGTACAGCAGAATGTAAACTTCCTCATATAATCTACGAGCACTTGTACCAAATTGAAAGAGACCTCATGTCTATCCATAATTTAATTATCCCCTGTTTTTATTTTTTAAGGCAAAGGTGATGGACGTAAAAGATTCGACCAGAGCCGAATATAATATTCTTGTTTATTATGCTTTTTCTATTTGTTTGTTGTGACGAGGACTTTGTGTTGTGTCCTTTCATAAATAAAAGAAACTGGTTTCGGATTAACTTTCTTATTCGGTTTTATTTTCAGTTCTCCTTCGTTGCAAAAGAGACTGAATGAACAATATAAGTTTTAACCTAAAGGTTATATTATGTAATAAAATAGTTTTTTTTTTTGTTGAAAAAAAACATTAAATGTTTGTGTTGATATCTTCAAAGAGATGAAGAATTTTTTCATCATAAATTCCGTCAAATATTTAAAGTTATTGACACGAAAATTTCAAGAGTTCTTATTACTGCAGTCAAACAAATGCGACGTCAATAGAAGTTTCGGTGAATGTTTTCCAATTTTTCAGCATTTTTACTTACGTGCATCTGTTTAATTGATTATCTTCCCGCATAAAATATTCAAGTATTTTAGCGTTTTGTGTTTGATTTGCAATTCTTCTCACTGTGTATGTGTTTCATGTCCAAGAAACGCAGATATATTAGTACTCAGAGTTTGTAGATAGCCCTGAAAATGTCTGTCAACTAAGCATAATTTCAATTAGAATTTTTACAAGCGCTGTTGAAACTAAAAGTTGGAAAGTAGTGGTAAACTTCGAACCAGAAGCCATATAATTAATTAAGTGTAAGAAGAAATGCTGTTTAGTCGAATGCAATGTTAATAAGACGTATGTTTACATTCAGCTTTTAATTTATGTTAGCTTTTCGAAACTCTGAGCTGCTCTAGACACATATGTCCCTACACACTATTCGGTCGCTCTATTGCTACTTTGGCTTTTAAGGAAGCCAAATAATAATACGTTAATTAGGTCATGTGATTAAACCGTTTAATCAAGATAAACACAAGATCAAGTAATGTTCTTAATAATGTCTCGACTGCTTTCAACTCAGCAGTATTTTCGCTCTCATACAATTATTTACTTGCCTTCCGATGGGACATTTTGAAGTCTTCTCACACTTGTGTGTATTACTCGAATCTTACAAATCTTCTAATAAAATGTTTTAGCGAAACCGGTTCAAGCACAATATTTCACTATTCATATAGCAGACATTGTGCACACACACCTTTCAATTTTTTGCGGCTGGCATTATTCTCCAAATAAGTCATCAATGATTGCTATGTCTAGCGATAAAAGTTTAACTAATGGTCTTAGTCCTTAGTAGACATCGATCTGAAGGGAATATGCGGAGCATTAATACAGCAGACAATTTTAAATGTAGCGAAGAAATTATATTAAAATTCCTTGGCACTGCGGCATGTTGGATCTATGTTTAAATTGAAATATCTAGCAAAAAGAATATCAGCTAGAAAACGTCGCTATATCGACATTTTTTGAATATTTCATCTCTGTTGCATTTTTTCAAAATTCAGTTTTCGTTGTACTGCAGACAATTTGCATAAAATGTTATGTAAAAAAAAAACAGAATTATTTCAATAGGCATTTTACACATATATATAAATATATATGCATATATGTAGAAGGAATGTTTCGTATACACTAAGTGGTATCACAATCTAACATTGCGAAATGATTTTGAGCTTAAAACTAGCGATGGTATATGGAACAATGCGATGCAAGTTTTTACTCCGTATGTACATATGTAAGATAGCAAGGCGATCTGATTTTTCTGCTGAAACGCAACAAAGGATGCTACTGACCATTTTTTCAAGATTATAGTGAAAACGAACGGGACATACGAAAATTTTGACCAAAGGGTGAACGCGCGTTTTGAACGGTTTGTTTGTTAAATGTTATATATAACCTCCAAGAGATTTTCTGATAAAAAACACGCGCGCTTGCAAGAAGAGAGAAATACTATCCCTTCACGTTTAGCGGAAGACATCGAAGAAAGCGGCTCCTTACCTAAGTAATACTGTATTCGCAGATTAACAAAAAGATTCATACTGTTGTGTGTGTAGGAAAGATAAAAAATCAACCTAAATTCTTATATGGAAGACGACCTCAAAGGTAAAACCACGTGGTCTAAATTCAGCAAAATTAAATTTCTTGTTTCAGACTCTATTACTATTCACCTCACCATAAAGAACTAGAAATTAGGCTGCTACCGTATAAAAGCTTACTTTTCATGAGTAACCTTCTGTGAGGTGTGGTCTGAAAAATAGACCTACATGATCCAAATTTCGTATGGCGACAAGGCTAAGGATAGCCCTAACTTGATCGGTGTAATGATCTATTCGGAACAAGTTTCTAAATCAAATAAAACAAATTTATATCAAATTAAACATATTTATCCGTCTCATATCAAACCGTAGTTGCGATATTTGAGGTACTTTGGAGAAATTTTATAAATTTCGGCTTGGGACGTAGCCTGATTGAAAGTGGATTTGTTCGGACCATTCTTAGGGCCATTGCAATTTTCAAAATTTCTGGACAAAAATCACTGAGTGATAGTACTTCGCCACATTTAATGTGAAAAATTTAAGTTGGATGGGCCGATATATAACCGTTCTTGTATAGGAAAATGGTCTAGTTTTTAACATTTTAGAGTTAGGATGGCTGCACAACGGTGGTATTACATACATCCGCACAAACTTAATATACTCTCTACCACGTATACAATGCGGAGTAAAACAATCAGTCAAATAGACGATCAGAACAATGTTTCTAAATCGATTAGGGACTTCACGCTGACAATAGCGTTTTTGCATATTTTCTCTATCACCGAGGATTCGCATTCATACATCCGGAATGAGAGAATTATAAAGAGATGTATGTATGCATGTAAAAAGGCCAATATTTTCCTCGTTCCATATAAATGAATAAATAATTTATTAAAATTCAGATTGAATTCGCTGTTTGTATGTATCACACAAACATCAGTCGAGTAATTTGCATTCTACTATGTATATGTATTACCTATTGACTACTGTTTGTTCAGTGAACTCGGAAACGTAGAATGAAAAGGAATTTCTAAAAAAAGAATGCAATCACTTCAACTAATTCAATTGAAATATCGTTGAAATATTTCCATTCAGTTGTTTCTTTCATCATGTCGTGACAATAAAGCAATTAGATTTTAGCACATTTCACACATTTGTCATAAAATGGTTTTCAACTTTTTCTCTTTTTCTTTTAACCTCTCTCTGTCTCTCTGTCTCTCTGTCTCTCTCGTTCTCTTTGTCTCTCTTTCTCTCTCTCTCTCTCTCTCTCAATGTCTATCTCTTTCTATTTCATTTGAAGCTGCCATAATGAATCAATATATCAATATAAAAAGAGTTAAACATTGAAATTCAATAACCGTACTTCAATCCATACGCTCTCACATATAAATGCATTTGTTCGCATGCACACACACTTTAAATTGACATGAATTATTGAAAAAGCAGTAAAAGATATTCAATTTGCATACTTGTCCTTAACTCATACAGACATAGATATTTTGCTTTTACTTTCAAAATACTTTTGCTCTTTTCTCAATACAATTAGTTTTTATTTTTCCTTTCCTTTATTGTTTTGAGTTGAGTCTCCGACTTCCTGTCACTGTCCTCATCCGGTTTTACTCGCCTAAGCATATAAGAGTTTTTACATAACTTATATAAAACTCGAATTTTTACTACGTAATAAGTATTACATAAATAACATGAATATCGCGAAACTAAAATAAAATTTTGTTCAAAATATTCATAGTTTTCTCAAGAGTTTTGATTTCTCAAATTAAAAGAATTCAATTTAGATAGATCAAGGCGATTTGTGGTACAATGCCCGCACGGACTTGGCATAGGTGCACCCTTTTTCTATATCAACCGATTCACAATCATCTTCTAAATAGATCTAAGTCTGTCCGCCCGTCTGATGTATTCTCTATCTATTCTTGTGTTCAGGTTGCAGGCCGCAGTTTTTAATATATTGAAGGTAATCAATCGAAAGATTGACAAATTTTGGCCTAGGGACGAACCCTATTGAAAATGGATTTACAAACCTTATCCTTCCATTTTTCATAATTACTTAGCAAAAGTCGCTGAGAAATAGTACAATGGCATACTAAACTGGTATGAAAATAAATGAAGAATTGTGTTAGACGAATTGGGATAGAGTATCTAATGGTCGGTCTTGTCCAAAAAAAGTTTTTAAAAATAAATGAATAGGCAGACGCAAAGAAAATCAATGACCCAGCCAATGGAACAAAGAGATAAAACGACACCACAACGACTTACCTCATTTGAATATTAATATAGCAACACTGCAAGGATTCATACTAGCAGTGCTCCCAAGCAGACGTGGCACGCAATCAAACAAATGAAACGAGGAACTAATTACCTAAAATTTTTTTTTTCATTATTTTCTGTAAATACAAATTTCCGTTACAAGATCCTAGTTGCGTATTTAGCATAGGGTAAGCTAAATAACAATAGCTATAGTCTTTGCTCCCATCAAGGATATTCAGTCTTATCGTCATTGACGCGCTATCCTTTGAATTAAGCAGGGAAAGCAAATTTCTGCCTGCAAATTTCTCTCCGACTCATGCAAAAGCTTAAAGGTAGTATTAGCAAATGAAGAAGTCACAGTTGTATTCTACACCCCATGATGCTAATTACATACAATCTGTCTTACCTGAATTAATTTGTACTCCTAATTTTGTTCTTATTATTAGTATTATTGTTATTATTATTATTCTCAAACATTATACGTTATTATTAATCTTTTATATATTTATGTGCAAACCCGGGGGTTTTTTATATATGCGGTAGCTACCATTGCATTAATACTCTCTAAATAGAGCGAATTTTTATTAAGTTGCGCGGCAAGGAAATTATTATACAACTTCTTCGAACAACTACGGACAGAAAGTGTAGGAGGAGGGGGTGGGGGAGCACAAGTTTTTCAAAATTTCTACTTTGCCAAACTTATTAAAAGATACATATCTTTGGGAAATATAAAATAAAATATTCGGTCTGATCTTGTGCATAGTCTTACACTTCTTTACTTTTTCTTCATTTATTTATTTATTATTATGCTTTTCCTTCTTTTTTTATTTTTTTTTTTGGTAATTTTATTCTTTATCGTATGCATCGCATAGATATTGTTGTATTCCGGAGACCAAAGAGAATACAAAACCGACGACAACAATAAATGAAATAGTTTACGAAAAACTTTTAATTAGCATAAAGAGTATTCCCACAAGAACAAAAATTTGCCATTCTATTAGTTCTCTGGCAGTTTACTTTCAGTTAGATTTCTTATCTCTCTCTCTCTCTCTCTCTCTCTTCCCCCTCTCTCTCTCTCTCTAAAAGAAAGGAGTGTAGTATACGCATTTATTGCTGGTATCTAATACAAATAGTTTTTAGAAAAATTTTGTATTTTAATTTATCTGTATTTTCGTAATTCGTGTGTGTGCCTGCATGCAGTTTATGCAGTGTAGAATTTTGTGAAAGAAAAGTTGAGTTTCACTTAAATGACTTTTTTTTTTTAAATAAAATGTGATATCAAGCTTTGAAATAATTTATATTATTATACCTATGTTTACTGGGAATGCCTTAATTAAGCCTTTCTGTTACCCCTAGCCTATACACCACCGTCGGAGGATAGGAATGCCTTGCTTAAACCCTGCTAGCCCATATATACGTGACGGCGGTCTTATGAATCATGAAAGTCCATTTGTAAATTTTTGCGCTTTCCTCCGTTAGTCTAATTTATATTGGACCTAGCGTAGATCTACCCTATTTGAATCCATTAATAAGATTTTAAGTTAGATAAAATCCTTTGACAAAAATATCTACAGTTGTTAGAAAATCGAGAAGAACAAGCTAACATGAATTTGAAAATATTGTTAATTCATTGACGGACAGCCGAAAGTGAGACTCAATTTCTTTTCCAATTAGCTACTATATCCGAAATCTGATTAGAAATATTTTTTAACGGTTTTATAAGCCACAAAACCTATGTTGATATAGATGCAGTTTTTCAACTAATTATATGAAATAATTGACTGGATTATGGAAATGTTATAGCAAATACGTCATTTTCAGTCGAAATGAAAGGGAAGAGTATAACATTTGCATACGTAATATTTACATATAAACATATGTAATATTATGCCAATTAATGGAAAACTTTAGTGTTCACACATCTTTGCTTGAATTGAATGGCGTCGCAGATCTATCCTATGCCGTTAAACTCTCTCTCGCTCAATCTCTCTCTCCCCCCCTTTCTCTCTCTCTCTCTCTGTCTCTCTCTTTCTCTCTCTTATCTATTTTTTGTATTTACGCTTATGTTAATTGAAAGTTTAATTAAAAGGAAATACATTTTTATTCATTTCAAAAAATTCAAAATATTAGAAAAAACAAGCAAGAAAGCTGTATTCAGCAGGGGCTAAATCTCGCATATCCACCATTGTGCTTTCCACACTCTACTCTCCAAGTTCTTTTATTAGATACCCATTTGTCTCCTATTATTAAGAAAAAATTAATCCACCGGGAAAAAATAATACCACAACTAATTTAGAAAGAACACACTTAGCTTGGCGCCGTCTACTCTCTAAGCCCTTTTATTTGACACCCATATGTCCTGTATTATTAAGAAAATATTTAAGCCACCAGGTCGTGGTCTCTACCAAATTCATTTCACAATTAACCCATTTTTAGATAGATAACATATATGAATTTGAGGAATGTACGAAATAGTTTTAAACATTCGGTTTTGTTTGGCTTATGATAAATAATCATAAACCTCAACAAAGTGTAGAATATAAAATTTAAATACTCGTAATTTGGTGTGGGCATGGCCGATTGTTTCCATTTTTGGACGTAAAGAGTAGAATGCTTTGTAAGGTAACTGTGGAAAATTTCAGTTTCCTAACTTTAATAATTTTGGAGTATTGAGTAAAAATCCACAAATTTTTGTTAAGAAAAACGGAGTTGCGTTCAGTTTACGTTCCACTGCGGACTTCTGCTCTGACCAATTTGGCCCATTTTCAATGCCAACCTGCGTGCAGAAACTCCCTACTAAAACTTTCTAGTAAATTTGAAGTCGACCAGGAGAATGCCAACAACACACTCCTCACAGACAATTAGACGGAGAGACATGGCTAAATCAATTCAGAACTTTGCACCGATCAAGAACAAATATACTTTATAGGGCCCTTAAAGCATCCTTTTGTGTGTTACATACATTATGAAAAAAAACCAAACGAATATATTTCGATCCTTCAGTGGTGGATATGAAGAAACTGTAAGAATAATGTGAAATATATTTGCATTAATGAAATTTCTTCCCGTCTCTCTTTCTTTTGCTTTAATATTTACTTACTAATATTAAATAATTTAATGAAAAATTTTATTAATAATGATATCATTTCACCATCAGTTTATATTTTGATAGTGCATGTCAGTTGGCATTAAAACTTTATTAAAAGTGAAATCTTTTCATTCACCAAACTTGAAAGTCTAAAACAAAAACTTCCTTTACAATATAAACGAAAACGATTTAACTTTAGTTATAATTGCATAAGGTTAAGTTACAGAAGAAGAGAAAAACGCGAACTCTTGAACAACTTACACCCTCAAATGAAAACTGATACGGCATTGGATTTTCATAGATAGAGTTTTTTCTTTCTTTTTGCCCAAAAAAATTGTTCGAAGCGACAGCGTGAGAGCATGAAGTGCAACAAAAAAATTTCATTTTTATTATAGTAAATAAGATATGGAAGGAACAACAATTTTGAAGCTTGTGTTCGAAAACCAACTCGAAAGTTTATAGCCCAATAGTTGCAACTCACACACTTCCATTTGAGGATACATTCATTTTGATATGAATTCAAACACTCGTAAATATATTTAGTCTTACTATATCACTAACTAATATTAGCTCCTTTGCTGTTTGTTATGTTTTTATTGCAATCCTGGCTAACTGATGATAACGGTGAAGCTTTTTTTTTAATCACTTTGCCACGCGCAGAAACAAGCTTCAAAAACACCATAAAGTATGCAAATTCTTGCGCATTCTCGAATTTGAAATGCACCTAAGAATGTCTGTCGTTCGTTCGTCTGTCCATCTGCCCATTTGTCGATCTGCGAGAGTATTTTACTATCAATACGGGCAAATTTCGATTTCATGTTTACATGTTTGGGACATTGCTGTTGGTTCCAAATATAGAAAGAACGCTGTAAGTCTACAAACTGATTACCATATACTCGTTTGAGTATGAGCAAGAAAAGAACCATAATCCAATTCGTCACATCGCATACAAGTTACAGACGATATTTAACTGCAAGAGATAACAGAGATTTTTTCACGCAATAATCATCGTGCAACTCGCACATATTTTAAGTCATATTTTTGTACGACTTGTTAGCGCCTGATAACTGGAATAACTAGAGCCGATATTTGAGTTTGACCTCCTAAAGGATTGATCTTAATAATATTTGCTGACAAGCATATCGTTTTCTGTTTTTGCAATTAATTATGAAGCGTTGTCCTCTTTACTTCAAGTAAGAGGCTTCAAGATGCCATTCACTAATTATCGCTTAGTACTGGTACCGCGTTTCTTAGCTTAGTAGGATACGGTTTAGGTCTTCTTTTCCGAATATATTTACACATTGGATTAGAAGCAAGCAATAAAATATGCAGAGGAGATATATTGGCTTTAACTCAGGTAATGTTGTCTGCTTTTCATATTTTCCTTTTCCTCTTTTATTTTCAAATTTGTTCTTTCACATTACTGAAGATGTTTAAAATATGCAAATTTACTCCTATTGTATATGTCTTAATACGGGAACTCCAACACGTCATGTGCTACCTACCTACCAACTATTAGGATTTTAAAATTAAAATAAAATGTTTTTTCCATTTTTTTTTTGGTCTGTAAAGGATTCTTAAGAATATCAAACTTGAATATATCATCATTTTCTAGCAGTTATTTAAGCCATGTCTCACTTAATGTTGATCTATGACACACATAGTTTTTATTGTCGTATTCAAAAATTACAACGCCAGAGACGACCATTTCTTTCATACATGTACACAAGCATATATGCAAATGAACATTCTTACGTGCAGGTAGTTATATGTATATATAAATTTTCCTTTTTTGCTATTTAAGCAGGATGTTTGCCATGAAACTCATGTCTAAACACACCCTATATGTCAATAGCATAAACACTGAGCAGAGTTCAAAAAAAGCAGACATACCATGAATGTAATGTGTAATTGCTGTAATGCGTAACTCGAAACAAAGTCATAGACATACACTTATGCAAACATTTATGCCGTTAGCCGTTAGCAATCAAATGCACACATTTATACACATGCACACATATATACATAATATTTATGAATACCATTTGCAAATACTAGCATTTTTTAGCGTAAACTCAATTTATCAAAGCTATACGTTAAACAAACATAAAACGCAGACACACACATATACGAATGCTATAATGGGTATAGGAAACCGTCGCGTGCAAAAAACTAATCAACTACTCTGCTGACCGGTAGTAACAATAAAGGAGCAACAAAGAAATGTGTGTTAGCACGTAATGTGTGAGAGGTTATGAAAAGTTGAACCGCATAAAACTTTTCCATATAAAGGATCACACAAGTACTTTACTAACAATTCGCACGCACACCTAATACAAAAGATATACTGGCACACAATACCATCAGAGACACGTTGTATGTGAAATTCACTTGAGTTATGTCGCATGCGTCGGCGACATCGAAAATAGTTTACCTCTTATGTTTGCTTTTTCAAGTCGACGTCCAATGGCTGCCGTGTACAAAATGGTATATAATAGTTTTATTAAAACGACATACATGTGCACGTATCTGCTTGATATATACATTACGACTATATAGCATATTTGATATTTAAGGAATTGTTACTATCGTATTTGTATACTGTTCGCCTATTTGTTTATTCTACATCAGTAAGTAATAATCAGAACACAAAAGCTGTTCAACCGATCAAATACTTGCATAATTGCAACTCAATCAACTCTATGATTAAAAGCTCAATTATTTGCAATTATATTTGAAGATTTTTTTATAACTAATCCTTCTCATTTTTCATTTCATTTTGCGATGATAAGCTCAATTATTGCTTATAAATGTTTATTATATAATAAAAAAAAAAAAATATTATAACGCCAATATATATTTCAAAACAAATATAAATATAAAAAATTCAAAAAAAAGAAAGGAATCATAATAATAAAAAAATATAAAAATGAACACAACATAATGAAAAAGATATATAATATAGAAAAAGTAATACTAAAAGAAATGTAATATAAAAATAAAAAACACAACCTTAAATAACCAAAAAAAATATTAAAAAATATAAAATAACGACCAAATATGAAATACAAAAAAAAAAAAAAATAAGAAAATCATATAAATGTATAATAATTAAAGAAAAACATGATATAAATATATATTATAAAATTTTAATTAAATATATTTTATTAAATATTAATTTAATTAAATATATATTAGTAGATATTAAATACAATATAAATATATATTATATATTAAAAATGCAACATATTTAATAACTAAAAAATGAAAATTGGAGAATGTTAATATATAATAATAAAAAAAACCTATATAATAACAAAAAATATAATAACTAAAAAAAAAAAAATAATGGAAGAATGTTAACATATAATAATAAAAATAATATAATATAAATAAAAAATATAAAGAAATGTAGTATAAAAATAACATAGTGATATATAATTAAAAAAAGGTAATAAAATAATGTAATAATAATAATAACATTAATATTTAGTATTAAGCGTTAATGATATATAAATAACGATAATTCAATGCAGCTTGACTGCTCGCTATCTCGCTGTCTTCAAATGTACGGCTAAAGCCAACTAGTTCTCATTAAATTAGTGGAGTTATTCTTGCGAACTTGTTTTTCGCTTACGAGAAATAATGTTTCTTTTTATAATTTTTTATATTTTTTTTATTTCTTTTTTACATCCATTATCTTTAAGTTCTGCCTCCTGTCCTATGAAATCTATATTAAATATTCGCAAGAATTAATAGAGAGCTAAATAAATCACAATTGTTTGCCATCGTCCCTATATGAAGGCAATTGGACGAGACGAATGACTTGCTTATAAAGCACATAATAATTTGCAATTGGAAGACAACCGCAGGTAGAAATTAAAAGAAGTGAGTTGAACTAACTACAACGGGATGCTAAACTAAAATCGGGGCTGCAAAAAAAAAAAAAAAACTACGACATTTTGTTCAATCATTGCTGAAAGGCTGACACAAGCATATCGTCTCTAATAAGAAAAGTCATTATATATATTAAGATCTAATCGCCAAACAACGCCTTCGAAAATTTCGTATCAATTTGGTCGTTTGTTTAAGAATCTCGAATGGCATTGGAGAAATTCGAAAAAAGTATTTCAACTAAACATTGGTTTTTGAGGGGAGAAAATATCATTCTAGTTCACCGTTGCGTCACACTGCATGCAGTGGACATGTGGTTATACAAGAAAACATCAAAAGAATTTTGAAAATTATTCCCGACATTCGGAGGATGAATTTTGAAGATATCGCTGGTATCCTAAAAATAACTAAAGGTGGAACATTTACTATTTTGCATGAAAATTTGGACGTGAGCTAAATGGATGCTACATCTACCCAAATGCATCGTATCACAAGTCGGATATACTGCTCCACTCGCCGTATTGTTCCAGACCTGCTTGTCAGCGACTATTGCCTATCAGCAAATCTCAAAAACATTCTCCACGGTAGTACATTTGTATCAAATGTTGAAGACATTGAAGCGGGTTATGAGCGTCTTGACAAATCATTTGACTGTCTTTGAAAAAAGCAATATTTTTTCTTACTTAATCCAGGCACCTATTGATGGTTGAATTACTTGCAGTAAAAGAAGATTTATAATCGGCCTGTTTTCTACTATCAAACACAAGCTTGAAAGTAATATTCAACTGTAAGATCGGGCGAAAACCCATTCGCGTAGTGTTTGTCGTAGAGCAAATCATAGGGGAAATATAGAATATTTTAGACATTCGGGAAGAAAAGTCCATGAGTCGAAGTAAACCAAACGCGAGTGAAGAGACAGAATTTGCGACCATCTTAGTGTTAATAGGAAACATTTCGAGCTCGCGTACTCTTCACGATGCAGAGATATATTCGCTGAGTATAATATGCAATGAATTGCGTTAATCAAACGATTAAACGATTACTCCTATCATTAAAGGAAAAAGTAGTGTGCTGTGTGGAAAAGCCTTACGAGCTGGCTGACAGTGCTCACATTTCAAAAACCTATTCAGGAGGCGTTAATATAGCATAACATAATAGCCTGGACGTGATATTTACCAGATTATGTTTCTTACGGTGAACATAGATTTTAATCGGTGGCTTATCATCTGTTTATCCATTCTTATGACGTTCGCTATAAAATGGATCTTTTTTCAACGTCTTTTGTAGCACGTAATTCGCATTCTGTGCAAAGGATGGGACAACACCGACAACAATAACTTTGTTGAATAATATTCTGAAAAAAAAAAAAAAAACAATACCCAGCTACATCCAACATAGTGCATATTGTTTGTATGCTTTCCATACCATATAATCCCTATAAAGGATATAAAAATTAAATTATATTTGCCTTTAATGATGTTAACTAAGCAAATAACTTTTCTAACTGGTAGTTGTAGAGTCGATTTTAATTCATAATCCAGCAAAAGGAATCCATAAAATAATTACTCTTTTATGAATTTTGCGTAGAATAAAGTTTTTTGCAGGGCTTAACACTGGCTACACTTTCGCAAATGCGAATTTAAAACAAATTTCACATTTAACCTTTGTTTTCATGAAGTCAACTAAAGCAAAACTTTTTCATGTTTCCAAATGGGAAATGCAATGCACATAACTAGGTCACGATTTCAAATGTCAATGTACGAAATTTTTCAAATGAGAAAGAAGTAAAATAAAATAAAAAGATACTTGAATTGTGTACTGCTTTGTTGGTGTTTGAAAATCGTACAAAATTGATAAAGTATAGTTGTCAACTAGTAATAAATAGAGCAAGAAAAGTAATGGAATTGATTGCAGAAAACCATTTTGAAATTCATTGCAGTTCCATACTTACTTACATACATACATACATACATAAATACATATATACACACAATATAATAAACAACTCTAGATAATAATACAGTGAACAAAAAGAAGATTTCCCTCTGTTGCGAAAAGTAAAAAGAAAAAAAAAAGGAGAAAAAGAATCTATATTCAAATAATGTAATGCAACTAACTGACGTAGACACCAAAAATTGCTTTGAAGAATTCCCTTTAGCTAAAGAATTTAAGAGAAGACTCACTCCACCTCTGTTCGGATGTGTATGATTACATTACTCCTGTTAACTCTGTTTTATCCGCTACTGTGTGTCTATTCGGCTAATTAAATTATCCCAGCCTGTCTAGTAATTGCATTGCATGTAACAGTCACTATTAAATAGATAACTTACCTGGATCATCGTCGTCGTCCCAATCGATTTGACCGGTTGTGATATTTAAATTGCATACAAACACCAGTAGAGTTATAAGGCCTACAAATTGACGCCATGTCAGCCAGGTCATTGGCATGCTGTCATTTTGTTTAAACAAATCCATGTTGTAATCTTGTTTGAATGATTATTCAATTCAATTCGTCGCCGTCGCCGTCGCCGTTGCCGTCGTTCACGCGCCAAACGAATCGCCGTCGTCGTCGTCGCCTCCGCCGCCGCTGTCGTTCTCTACGTTATTCGTTGTGTTTGTACGATGCAGTTTTATTTATTTGAAGTTTTTTTTTTGATCACCTACGAAACGCTACTAAATAAGTTACTCTGTACAGTTCGCTACAGTATTATTCCTGCGGAAGTTGTAATTTAAGCTTTTCTCGTGAAACTTAATTCTTATTCTGTATTTACTCTTCTTCTGAAAATCTCTGATTTTATTTTTTTTAGATATTTTTCATTCTCGATTCGCAATTTATTCTTATTTATATTGTTTGTAGTTTGTAGTTATATTGAACATTAGTTCCTCTTTAGGGAGTTCTCCTCTTTTATTTTGTTTGCTTTGTTGCATACATATATATATGTATATATTGCTTTGATTTTCATTCATCCTCTCTTCCTCTCGTTCTTTATTTGTTGAAATTTTGTTAGTGCTTAGTGCAAGTAGCACCAATTAATTTGTTTTCATTTCCTTTTGGTTTCAGTTTTACTTTTCCCACTTCAGTCATTATCTATGCATTTATTACATTAAAATTTTCCAATACTATTGAGTTATGCTGTGTACTTGTTGTTGTTGTTGTTGTTGTTGTTGCCGTATTACGAGGAACCTTTCATGAATTCAATTTGCTCTTTTGACCTTTTTTTGGAAGTATTTTTTATTTATTTATTTATTTATTTATTTTTTTTTTTTTTGTAAAATCTGTAATTAAATGAAAAATATTTCAAGTCAGTATCTAATTAAAGTTTTTTGTATTATTATTATTATTTGCAGTATAATAAATTTGTGCTGGCATTTGCAACACCTAGACGTAAATATTGAACAGACTGAAACAAACAAAAAGTTGTATATCACATGAACTTGAGCTGAATAGGAAGAATAAATAAATAATGCGTCGTATGAAAGTATGTGCAAAAAACAAATTAAAAATGCTGCTCTCTTTGCAATACGCATTTATTTATTGCATCTTCCTACTAATGGAATTTACAATAGATAACAAAATCTACAATATTGTAATCGAATTTAAACCTATTGATGTATGCCAGTGCAGATGAACTTAATTGAATTCACCTACCAATTTATTCCTAATCATTTTTAAGAGCAAGCAAAGAATTTTAATCTTGAAATATATATGAGGAATACAAGTTATGCATATGTAATATATGCATAATATTTAAGACATCAGGACTGACTTTTAGACGGCTACTACATCTATTATTCTTACTACTCAGGGCAAAACCGAAAGGAGGCTTGAAAATTGAGTTGAACATTTTCTTAAGACATAAGTCGAAATGTTATGTTGATTTTTACACAAATTTCGGATATCTGTCAACTTAAGCGACTATATATATAGGAAAAAATCGTCTTAATAATTGCGGACTTAATATTTATATGGTTGAGATACGATCTTTGTACTAAATTTTATATCAATATATTCTGTATTGTAAGTTGTATATTTTATCCCGTATCCCCATCATCCTTTATTTATATAAAATCTTTTAGGGTTTAGTCCAATTTAGCTGCTCTTTTATTTTAAGACGAAATTTTATTAAGGACAAGTTAAGACTGCTCTAGAAAAAAAATTCAATACAGAGCCCACCTTGAGCCCACGCTTTAGCAAAGGGGAACATTCTAACCTTGGGCCCATGAGTCGACCGATCATTGTCTTACAGGAGTAACAAACAAAAAAAAAAAAACATACCTAATAGCATATTTTTTAGAGTATAACTCCGACTTCATAGCAAGGATGGGCCACAGTTCCATATTTATGCTGATTATATGTCTAGGCGTTATATTCCATAATCAGAAAATTTAATACAAAAAACCTCGATATTTGCCTTAATTAGAAAAAAAAGTGCTTAAGAAATGTCCGACTTTGGAATCCATTAATGATTCCCTAAATACGTTTAGAAGAGAATTGACCGCATTCTTACATACGTAATTATCTCTTGTTGCTGGCCGGAAATGATTTTTAGGGATATTGCAGAGCAAGCTGATCGATCAGTAACTTTTCAGTTGAGTTATGAGTACACTTATGTTATACCTTCTGTTGCACATGAGAATTATATATTGGCACTGTTTTCAGTTTAAGATAAGCCCTAAGTTTGACATGAGTCACAGGACCTATAGGCTTTGTGCGGTATACAAAATAACTTTTTTATCTCTCGTTTTCACTTTCGTTTTTGTGAAAATGCATGCATATATGTGTTTGTCCTATTTATCGAAATGGAATTGAAAAGTGCATGAATTCTGATTGTGTCTCTAGCAGTTTGATGGTTGTTTTAAATTCGACTTAAGCTGAATGTACATTTCTCATTCATTTGTTCTTTTTTTTTTTCTCTCCCTCTCTCTCGCTCTCTCTGGATTCAACCTAAATTTACATAATTTTCTAGATTTTCTTTGTTGAGTCAAGTGTTCATAAAAAAGTTTCCTTAACACTTCAAATGGCTGAAATGAAATTCATTATTTTGAATATCTCTTCTCCTTGTTTTTATTTTTTTTTGTTTTTTAATTTTTTGAGTGTATTCTTCTTGCTTTTTTTTTTAACTTTTTATATCAATTTTTATGCATTTTTGGCAAATTTTCACTTTTGTTTGCCACTTCAGGCGTGTCCTCAATTGTTGATTTCGCCTCATTTCTTCTTTTATTTTTTTTTTTTTTTTGCAACTTTATTTAAACATTTTGCCGCATTTTCTTGCATAAAAACTTAAGCCACCCTGTGTTATGCCATTGAAAGTTTTTCAGTGAATGTTTGCTTTCTCTCTTCTATGTATGCATGTGTGTGTATGTATGTGTGTGTGTGTGTGTGTATGTGTGTGTATGTGTGTGCGCCTCAGTCTGTCTGACTGCATATTTGCCATAAGCTTGCGATGTATGTTTGTTAATAGTTTCTATTTTTACTGTTTCCGTATGATATGAGTATTCATTGTTGTATGTTTTCTGGTAGTAAGTATTTTGCTGGTGAAATGTTAAACATTTTGTTAAATTTTTCCTTTTTCCCTTTCTTTTTGTTTTTTTTTTGATCATCATGGTTATTTCATTCGTTGTTGTATTTACGAATGAAAGTATGCACGCATATATATATGCAAATGTCTGTTTTCTTGCATTCGCTTGCTCGTATTCAACAACATGCCTAAGTTTAAACATTCGTATCGTTTTGAGTGAATTTTTAAATTAAATTGAAATTATTTTCGTATTGCATGCAAGATTTTTACGTATACTCTACAAAAATTATTGCATTGGGTGTGTGCGTGTGTGTGCGTGTGTGTGTACTACTGTAGTACGGAAGGAGAGAAAGAAAGAAAGAAACGCTTTTTGTGTGAGATTGCCCTTGAAGTTACTTGTGTGTGCCGTCTCTCTTCTCTATATAGCATGTTACATGCTTTATGAATGTTTAATTTTTTGTTTTTCTTTTCTTTTATTTTTTGCGTATTCATTGAAGGTTTTTATTTCATTAAGTTCTCGTGTATACAAAAAAAGAATGTTACAATTTTCTTTTTCTCCTTTTCGATTGTAATAATGTTATGTATTTGGGTTAAAATTTCCTATAAACTGGGTTAAATTCAAATTTTATACAAACGAATACTTTCGTACGTATGTTTGTTTATGTATAAATTGAGATGATAATAATATTGTAGGCTTAAAAATCATGTATGCACGTAAAATTTCTTCGAAAAATAAAAAGAAAAGTCAATCAAACGCGAACATTAAATACTTTATGAAATGCAATTTCTTATCCAATCAAATAAACGTCAACGACGACCGTCATATAGTACAGCAAAATCAATGATCAGGGATTTCGTAAAATATTGGATTTTTTTTTTTTTTTGTAAGGTTTTTCTATTAATTTGCATGATTGCATTCTTAGGAAAGTTGACAAAATCGTTTTTCTGAAAGGATTTGTTAATTGAGCCTTTTTTTCTAGTTTGAAATAAAATTTGTTTCTTCTTATACACAGAGTAGACTTTAATACATTTTCGGTCTATGACTTTTTATCATCTTTTGGACCAATTTGTGATTTCGATTTCTCTTTATTGGTAGAGAGAAGCCGCATCTTAAACGAATGAAAAGTTTGTCATTCCAAGAATTTTGGCAAACTTTCAAGTGTATAGTAGTGGTAAGATACCTACAGCCCTAGCCGCGGAATTCGCGTTACTTCTCAAAAAGTCCAGATGTAAAAAGAAGTCGTCAGACAATAGCGTATGCCATAAAAAAATGCACAACTATTACGCCCAAGTCGAGAAATTGCTTGCCCCACTCTTGGCAACTCGTTTAATACAAGGAGATTGCGTTGATTTTTGATAGCTTTTTCACATAACAAAAGCATTTATTGCGGAAAATTGAAAACAACATAGTTTCCATCATTTTCTGCAACATTTTTCAATATTTTTGACAACATTTCGATATCACGTCGAAAGAACGATATTGGTTTGGTCTGGAGTGATCTAATCATCGACCCATTTTCGCATTTGTTCAACTTTGCGGAACCGCGTGCCATCGAAACTATGCTGCATCGTTCTGAACAAGTGGTAATCATTAGGCGCCATGTCTGCTGGGTACGCTGGGTGCGGCAGAATTTCCCACTCGAGCTGCAATAGCGCATCTTGGACAACTCCTGCAACATGGCATTTTCACTCAATCCAACCAAAATCGACAATTGGGATATGATGTGAGCAGCAACACCATAAGTTTCTAAAAGTGTTTGATGGGCTTCGGCAGTAGGTTTCTTTAAATAAACAACAAAAGTAATGAATTTGGAAGAAGAAGAATTTTGAATGCTCCATGCTTAGCATCGAAGTACGCTGAATAAACCTATAATACTATCTTCTTATCCCTTCCATTTCCAGTTTGAATTTACGTGGCCTGTAGATCCATACATTTGTAGATGTAAAACCGTAAACTACGTTGGGGTTAGGGTGAGAGAAGAGCTCAGCTCGACGGATTAAGAAGAACGCATTGATCAAAAGCTTGCAGAGTTTATGATTTTGGATGTCAAAGGGAGAAATATATTGTTCGGTACCCATTACGTCACTAACAAACAAATTTAAAGAAGTTCTATGCGCTTCACAACGATTCACTATCTCAACTAACTGCTAAGCGGACTTATTGACCGACGTATGATATGCGCATTGCGGACGTTGCAAATGCAATGATAAAATTATTATACTCTTATACTTTTAAAGTGCATCATATGATATGCATGAACATTAGATTAGACACGAAACCTCACTTTCAGGACGTCGCAATGTAATTTGCTTTCACAAGAGATAAGACTTCTCTTCTGTAATATTTGCCATCCTGGTGTATGCATATGCAAGACCAGTATGAGACCAATTCTGTGCTTGCACCATGGGATGAAACCTGCATTTGCACATTCACAAAAGAACAATGGAAACAAACGCAACCAACTCGCGTGTGTATGTGTATGGGAACGTATGATATGAGAACTTAAATAAATGTGATGGATGAACGAAATTTGTGGCCAAGGAACACTACGTTTTAGATTGAGTGAAAGCGAATTTTGATCTTCAAATTTTGACGCAAGAAAAATAGGAAAAATTTTTGTTATTGAGATACATATGATGTCACAGTTAAAAGTTTGCAAATTAAATATCGGCGACGTCTCAAGGCATATTTGATATGATTCGATCTGCTTCATTAAGATTCTGCATCGAGGAAGTGCTTCAAAAGGCTGAAAATTCTTAGGAAAAAATTATATGAAGCGATAAACGACAGGAAACGTTATAGGTTCGTAAATAATCAAAACATAGAGTGGCATTCAAGTATTGCACGAATATCTAACTCATACAAACCATCTAACCCATGCAAAGCATTATACGTTTTCCAGCTTTCCTCACACCACTTGTATTAGATGGCAGTTAGAATATGATAGAAACGAAAAGAGGAGGATAATTATCATTATTTTTATGCATGTGGGAATATATGCTAATGTAATTTAGTTCCAAAGCTCTGCACCTCTCCGTTCGACAACCCACCTTTCTTTCATTGGTCGCACGCATTGAAACAAAATATCATGAGTTTATTTCCCAAATTGCACTTAAAAATGGACGAAATAAATTCAAATGAAAGTAAGACAAAGTCATATATCACAAATTTTAAATCCATTCTCTTTAGTAGTTTACGATTTGTATCAGATATCGATGTGAACATTAGTGCACATATTAATCAGAAACGTGCCAAAATTTGAAATGAGAGTTATCTCCGACCGTTCTATTTATACGCTTAACGTTGTGAGAATGTTAATATGTGACGGGTACAAAGAACTTGATATCATTGAAAGATAAAGACAAAAAGACGAAGGTAGAGGGCAATAGGAGAGATAAGAGTTCAGCACGAGAAAGACGTAGATACTGGTTTAGGTGTAGATTCAGATATTGCTATAGGTGCAGATATATAGATATAGATACAGATATATAGACATAGATAAAGATATAGATATAGATATACATACGTTTACAGGCACAGATACAGATGTATAACTTATATAGATATAGATATATAGACATAGATACAGATGTACAGATATCTGATAGGATATGTAGATCTATACAGATAAAGATATAGATATATATATAAAGATATAGATATAGAGATAGATACAAGTACAGGTACAGTTACAGAGACAGATATAGATATAACATAGCGTAGTTTCCATAAAAATTTCTCTGTCTCCGAAGATACCTCCGCCGTGTCAGCCAACGAGCAGAAAAGAGAGATCTGACCTGCGTCACATCGTAAACGATAATGCGGAACACACGATTTTCATTTTTCCTGCGTCGACATCTTTGGTAAATTTCCATATCCATTTCCATATCCATGGGGATATACGGAGACTTAAAGTAAGTGCGTTCGTTTTTTGAAAACGGGAAGTGAGGGATTTATAGCGAGAATCAATGATCCATAAGGGTTCGTTCTTGAGCTAATGCGAAAGCGATTCTGGAGTGGTTTTACCCAAATTGCTTAGAAACCTGCGCTGCCACCACATCCACAACAAAAAAAAATATATACATACATAAATATAGATATGCACATAGATATAGGTATAGAGAAAGAGATGACTCGAAAGTGATTCCGAGAAACTCGCGGAGCCACTAGCTAGTGGCATCGTTCCACTTCGTTTGAAATATTTAAAGAGATAAGAATAAGGATAGAAATCTAGGCAAACATAGAAACAGAGGAATTTGAAATCTAGTCACTTGATTTCCCACTGACGAAGCAGAAAGATAGGTTTCCTAATAAATACATTTATACGGCATGCGTAATGCTCTTAGCACTAAAATGCACTCGCGTAAGCGAAGGTAAAAGGAGTAAAAAAACGATTGCTACCTGAATAGGAGCATTTTTGTTTATTTATTTTTAGCAATGTAAACAGGAAAACGTTTAGATAAAAAGGGAACTCAAGCAAAATTTATTTTCAAACATAACACAACACATAGAAATGCAAATGAGGGTAAAACGAAAACATAGAAGATTTCCATAAACTTGACAGAGAAACGCAGATGAAAAGTGCTTTGAAAACAATGAATTCTTGTTTACCTTTGTATGAATCATTTTAAATATCTATAAGGATTATATTTAGATTCGGTCGAATTCAACATTACATTATGTTTATACGAGAACAGGGTTTAGTAAAACGTGATTTTTATATTTTTGTATTTTATTGCTCTCAGATAAATAAAGCTACGCAGAGCACGTTCATGCGATCACGTGATAACAGTACTCTGTAAAGTTTTTAGTAGGATCCTCGTTATTTTCAGCTCTGATCGTTGGGCTTTACTTTGCATCTGCCGGCCTTGCTTACCATATAGGCGTTAACTTTAATTGGGACACAAGACTATTCCGAAATGCAATCTATTTGACAAATATCGTTTAGGATCTTGTATGTGTAGCTCCTCATCACACATGCTCGAAATTAAAAATGTTGTGCATATTCTCCGATTCTCAGTTTTACTAGCTATGAAAAGCTCTATTCCGCTCGTCACGCTAAACGACATACTTATGTCAAAGCTGAGTAGACATGGAATGACCGCATCCACGTACGGCTTCTATATACCTTGTTGGAACTCTTATCCTAATTTATTTTGAATAAGAAAACCTCGATAAATTAATTGCAAGTGTCGTATGGCAAGAGTATGAAAATAGACAATCATTCGAACTAGCTCCTAAGTAGATGAAGTTTCGCATAGACCCGTAGCTCCTATGTACTGGATAGGATTCTTACAAAAATCCTTAAAAGATTAACCAAATCTAATATCATAGAGCATAGCATATCACTTTGTTGACTGTGACGTGAAACGAATAGCAAAAGAAAATTTTAGTTGCCATTTTAAGGGAGTTGAAGACATCACTGACTAGCTACACAGATGTAAATGCATGTTTATGTACATGTGTTATGTGCACGGTATGCATATGCGTGATATAATATATATATATGCTACTGCTTTAACACGGAAGCAAGTAGGAAAACTCGAAAATTTCATATTTATTTAATTGCATTATAATTGCATTTAAAAGTGCTGAACCGTAGTATAAAGCAACACATAGAGCTTAACGTAGAAACCAAAAAAACTCGGCTAACGAAAATGACAATACTATCATTGCTCCGATGTTTGTTTCCACTACGTAGATGGTGACATATGTGCTATATGAAGAGCATGTTGGCTATGAACACACATGAATTTCACAGTTTCTAATATGAAGGAATTGTAAATGTTTATGTTGTATGTCACACATTGTATTCTGTGACTTCGATTTTCTGAGGAGAATAACAAGATGTGTACCATATATACACCCATGTGTACGTCGTATGTAAATGGGAAATTTTTTAAACTAACCTAAGCATTACGCCTGAGCCCGCCAAGTACGTAGATGAACAGTAGTAGAATATGCATAGCATCGTTTGAGAAGTTGTGTGGGATATCTATCTGACAATGTATGGTTGACGATGATTTGAATTCTTTAGCTTTCCACAGCAATTCCATTTCAGAGCTCATCTGTTTTGTATAAAATTTCATATTCTTATGAAAATGTTATGCATTCACGTATATGTTTGTTTTAACTCGTATGTTCGTTCTCTGTCATCGTCTTCAACGCCATCGTTTTCATTGTTGCCTGCTATCGCAGCAATTTGACATCACCAATGAATGAATGACGCGAACAATGGCAAGAAGAAAATTTTCATTCTCATCATCAACAACATCATCGCGTCATACACTTTAGATGATGTCAATGTTACTTAATGACTGAAGCATTTGCATGCAACAAAAAATCAAAACAAAAGCAACAGCAACAACATCAACATCAACTTAAACTTCTGTCTATTGTATACACATAATAAATACATTGAAGAGAGTAGAGTACAAGCCCAGCATTTTATATGTGCGAACATTCTACGTAGTAAACATATATGGTTATATGTATACGAGTATTCCAATTACTTGTAATGCAAGAGCACCATTAGGATGTACTCATATTCTTAGAACCAGCTCTAGAGCATTGTATAATATATGAAAACAAGCCAGCCTCATAAAAATTATCTGCTTCACCAGCAAAACAACATAACCAGCAGTACGAGCAGCACGAGCAGCACGAGCAGCAGCACTATAGCAATAGCAATGCAGGTTGTATAATAGCAACGACGAGAATAGCAAATACTAGAGCATCATCATCAAAAGCAATTGCAACTCAAGTGCATTTACTGCAAATATGTGTACGGATATGTATACTACGTATTATTAAGATATATGACGTTTGTCATACGAACATGCAGACGCATATAAGAACGAACGGTAGCAGCAGTAGCAACAACTTGACATCGTGTAGTTAATGTCAAGCCATGTAATTTATATGACTCCCTTAAGTACAATTTCTCAACAAAAGCCTTTTAACGATTTCAATTCTAGCAACGAAAAAAACTAAAGAGTTTTTGTTTTGTTTTCACGCATTTTTTTCTCCTTTTTTTTTTAACTTTATAAAAATAACAATATAAAAAAGAAATTTTTTTCCTTCTTTTTCTTAATAAACCTAAAATTGATAAAAAGGTTTGCCGGTTTAAGGTAAAAGTTTAAGCATTTGGTGAGAAAATGACAAAGGACACAGCAAATAGCTGGTATAGTGAAAACAGTTTAGTTGAAATCTTGGATTCAAGCAAATGCAGACCAACAGCTACAAATATTCATTACTGTTAACGAACCAGCACGATGTGTGTATTCAATGACTGAGTATTCATTTACATGTTAATGTCTAACTAAAATCCAAACTCTATCCAATTGCGATTATGGAACTGTTTCCAGCATTTCTAACATATGTCTTGACTTAATTGCTACAAATTTTCTTTGGCTATCCGATACATACTAGATTTTCGAAAAATAAATATCGTATCCACTCATCCGTCATTTCCCTCTAAAGGGACGTTAGTGATTCCTATTCAGAATTTTGTCTTAAGTAGTGATTGATGTTGAGGAAGTGACGCTACAATTGGAATAAGTCAATCAATCAGTTGATCAAATACTTTTCCATAAAACATTTGCTAGGCCTGTACGCTACAAGCACCAAAATTCATTGGGAAAAGCATGGGAAAAGAAAAATGCCTGAAGAAAATACGCCCTAGAGGCAGCACATACATGAAAATAAGCTCCTTTATACCCACAGCCACCGAAGTGTTATGTACTAGATTTATCCTCTAACAGCCAAAAATACCCCTCAGGGTACTGCATTAAGAATATACAGTACAAACCAACGTAGTATTTAGAATCTTGTTGAAACGCTTATAATCTACGAAACTAAGCCATATATACTTTTACAATAGCTACAGCCAACAATAGATAGAAAAATATTATTATTATTATCATTACTATTATTAATTTAGCCAGAGAAGTAAATTCTAAGATGTCTGAAAGCACCAACAACTAAGGCTATAGGCTTTATTGAGAACTCCACAGAAAAATTTAAAATGGATATGAACCACCTATTAACACACTCGCCATACATCAAGAACTTTAACTTATCTGCTGTAAGATATG
The DNA here is from genome assembly GCA_000688715.1 of Glossina pallidipes. Lineage (NCBI taxonomy): Eukaryota > Metazoa > Arthropoda > Insecta > Diptera > Glossinidae > Glossina > Glossina pallidipes. Next base: position 256,930 of record KK499942.1, on the reverse strand, counting down.
TTTATCCAAAAAACTGATGCAACTATGTCTCAGGGCCTGTTAAAAGACCAGCGTAAAAACCATTCTGATTGGCGAGTTCCCTTTCATTTGAGGTGATAGGTATAAACATTTACAAGAAAGCGCGGAGATATGCGAAAATACCAATAATTTAACCACAATTTTAACATAGAAGATAAGGCGGCCCACCTCGCTTTCTTCTCTCGAATGCAGGCGGTGTGTCCGTCGAAAGTAATTTACAAAATATTATTGAAAAGATTCCTAAAATCATTCTTGTGGCCTCCTGCCACTGTAAAACTGTAGAAATCATACGTACGTAAATTGCCTTAAGGCTTTTCCATAAGATAAACATGAGGATGTGAGTCCGCTTCCATTAGTACTCATCAGAATTGTAGCTATTTTGCATCCAGTGTTGCTCTTTGGTCATCGTTCCGATGGGTCGCGGACAAAACTGAGTATCGGCCTATCATTAAGTATTTGCTTTTGAGACACCACACAACTACATTCAGATGAATTAACCACTGTGTCGGGGACTGCGCAACATCGTTTATCACGGTGGAATACGGAGTGGTTATACCAACCTGAGGGCCGATGAATGCACGCAGCCATCAAAAATTGTAAGCACTGAGGAAAACGTCGCTAAAATTCTGGAAACGGCCTACGAACTAAGATTAGAGTGATTGTAGAGCTTTGAAACGTCTCTGCGAACGTTTAAGCAACCAATGGCCGAATTGCATCATTCTTGAAGGAAAGATTACAGTGATGAATAAAGTCGAATATTGAGGAAAAAATTATTTTAGACAATCCTCATAAGCTTAAAATCGACTCTTTTGGAAATATTTGCTTTTCCAAGATATTTTGCGTTTAAAACTAAAATTTTTGCTATAGACTTTTGTAAAAAGACTACATAGTAAATACCACCGTCCATCTTTACTCTATTACGCTGTTTAGTTATTACTTGTGTTGATTCGGAATTTTCTTGTCTGCTACGTAAAAACAGTAAGCAATATATACATGTATATCAAAAAAAAAGAGAAAATTCCATTACTTAGTGGTAGTAGATGTCATGTGTCATATCTTGTGTATTAAATTGCTTATTAGCTGTTTGCAACGGAAAACGGAAATCCTAAAAGTAATTTACAAACGACTTTGTGTAAATCTCTCACAGAAACTGTAAAAAGAATTTCTATTAAAAAAATTTTTTTAAAAAATATCAATATCAATACTTACATAACATACCCTCACTCAGTCAGTTGTTGACAGATTGATTGACTGCTTATTTCTATTTTTCAATATATTTAAGATCATCGCATATATATTTTTAAAAAATGTTTCTTTAAAATTTTTCAAATTTTTTCTTAAAACTTTTTTTCCTTTTTTTTAAAAATATTTTGCACACTAAAGCTGACTTATATATCCGTGTACTCACTACTACAATGAAATTATTACAAAGTCAACCCTAAATTGCCTTGGACTTTTAGATTTTATAAATAATTTTGAAAAATACAAACGTGCATAATTACTTTGAAAGTATATTATTTTGCATTTGTGTGTTGTGCGAAACGCAGTTCACATCTTAATTAAAATTTGTAGTTCTTGTTAGAGCCACACATGCACTTAAATAGCATTTGTTCCATAGTTTACGGTTCGTATTATTATTTTTAAAAAATGTTATTGAAATGCCAACTGAGCGAAAAAGATTGGGCGGTGGCGGAAGAGGGGCAGGAAGAGGGATAAAGAGAGAGAGAGAGAGAGAAAGAGAGAGAAAGAGAGAGAGAGACAGAGAAAGAGGAAGAGAGACAGAGAAAGAGGAAGAGAGAGAGAGAGAGAGAGAGAGAGTGTGTGTGTGACAGCGACAGCCTCAGCCTCAGCCTCAGCCTCACCCTCACTGATGTATTGCCAAGTGAAAATTACTTACTGCAAAATGGTCTCATGTGTCGGAAACTAGTTTAATTATGCACCTGCTTGAAATTTTGCCTCAAAAAACTAGAAATTGAAGCAATAACATGAAAATTCTAGCATCAACAACACGTTTGAAAAATCGTTTGAATTCCAATCGTTACGCGTGTTAAGGTCAACTAACTTCGGCATTTGATAGGTAACGTTAGTAGGTCAACTTTGGAAAAACATTTTTTTTTTTTCATAAACTCGCAGATATTTAATGACTTATCTCTGCATTCACTATTTATCGATTTATCTGAGGTCAGTTTATGGTTTTCGATATGGAGTAAATTCAGCGGCCGAAGATTATGGATTTTCGATTAGGGGTCTTACAGCTGTTGATGAAGTATGTATTCTTCTTGTTATCGAATGAAAATTCTTTCGATTGATATCGAGAACCCTGCCCATGCCCTGCTATCTATCAACATGACATGGTCAACATGAAATCTCTTATGTTAGTGCAAACTGTTCTGTTTTCTTTTGTTCTTTTCTTTGCAATTTTGCTATGCCACTATTAACGCGCAGAACTGGATTATTGATCACTATTGAAATTCTTCTTGGCATTCGCGAGATAGCTACTATACGAAGTGATAACTACATTTTCATCATAATAACGGTGTCAAAGATGGGTGGATATACCAGAAAAAGACAATGTGTTGGTGTAACAACAAACAGTGAAACCTCAGACATCTCGGGCCGATCTGGATCCTAATTTATTGAGAAAAAAAACTTACCGTGAATCAGTTCTTTTTAAGAGTGTGCTTCTAGGTCCTAGGTAGGTCCTATCCTGCCAGTAGAACGGAACCATTAAAGGAATTGCTTACTTACCGTCAGACGTCAGAAATGGACTTTCAGTATTGCGAGCATAATCTAACAAGAGAGGGTCTTTACAGCGTGAGCACGATGTAATGAAAATTGTCGTCGTTCGGATTTCAATTGTGATACTAAAAAATTAAGGTAATGAGCCGCTGAACCACAATCTATTCTATGATTAAATCATGGAGGTGGCACTTCGTTATAAGGCGCTCTTTGTGTATAGAATTTATAAACCCGCTAATAATCATAACTTGGAAAGTTTTTCTACCAATAAAAAATAATTTTTTCCCTCACTTATCCGTTGTTGTCCGTTCGGACAACGTTACAAAAAAATGAGTTAAACAATCCCATAAATCCTTCATAATAAATCTAAGTTTAAAGATTAGAATTATTCTACATACGTAGTGCCTTTGTGCGTTAATCCCTCTGTTATCTGATTGTGTTTGCTTTTTAAGTATCATGGGAAAATTCTAACTGAGTTTTGTTACGTTTTGTTAGATTAAGACAGCGTGTATATGTTATGTTTTAGGCATGTTAAATTAAAGCAATAGCTTGTCTATTATAGCACGAGTTTGTGTAAGCCATGCCGCGGGAATATAAAGATTGAAATGCGAAACAGACGATTTGTTTTAAGTCGGATATAATTTCTTCGTCTTTTGTCTTTTTTCACAAACGCTAAATAAACCCTGAAAGCGTACTTGCAACAGGATGGATAGTGAGCCGTAGAGCCGTAACAACCGTAGCACATAACTATATTTCTTTCCATTCCTTAAACTACTTTTCTCCCAGTACTATAAAACAACAACTATTTAGATGTTTTTTGTAAAGGTATGTACGGTTTATACGGGTTAAGCTACCAGCACGTTATGACCATTATAATGCAAACCGAGTACAAGATGACCGAAGTACATCTGAGTATATACAGGCTGCTAAAGCATATATATATATATATATATACGTATATATATATATATACATATACATATACATATATATATATATATATATATATATATATATATATGTGTGTGTGTTTGTAATTGTAGAAAACACTTCAGTTTTATATTGTTAGTTCGGCATTTGTGTGTTAAGTGTATTTTACCACACGGATTCGTCCACTTTACTGCAACACAAGATGAAATTCCTGAACATGCGTTTGTTTGTATATGAATTGGGGAGTTTAGACATAGATATAGAGCGAAACTTTAACTAAAGTCAAAAACTTAACAACACAGCATAATGTACACACATACCATTATATATTATAGCAACTATTTGACTACAGCAAATAGTACATGTGCTCGCACCTGCTCGGACATATAGTCCCTCGCTTACCTATATACCTAGCATTGCGAAACTTATACTAAAAGAACTGCCATTAAACTGTGTTTACAATGTTTTGCTTCTGTTTCGCTCTTCTATTTTCTTTTTTTCTATTTTTTTAACTTTCTTTTGAACATTTACGTACAAGTTTATTTTCATCACTCAAGCACAACTACCATTAGTTAGCCAGGTGAGCAATAGCTTTTTTGTTGTATATCTGAATATCTCAATGAAATATATTTGTATTTTCGGTACAAAAGTGTACCGTACACATAGCACACATAACATATATCGTATGATTCATTGCTAAAATTAGGTCGAGTTGTTGTATTTAGCTTGGCTTTGCACCCACCCATGCAAACTCTTTCTATGCATGTATATATGATGTCAATAGAGTACACAAACATAAGCTTACATGTATACATGTACATTTGTTTTCCATTGTAGCTGTTGTTCTTTTTTTTGTTTTTGTTGCAAAAAAAAAAAAATATAGAAAAGTTTCCGAGAAAAAGTGTCTGAACCATATGCTACCTTTTGTGTGTGTAATGTGTGCGTGCATGCGTGTGTCGGGTGCATGCATTAGTGTATTCGTGTAATCCGTTGTGCGTTCTTTTTATTTGTACCAAACTTTGATTCGTTAATACAACATACAGAGTAAACGTGCCGTGTTTGCAAAACAAATATCATTTTCTCTTATTAAATTAAAGAAAAATTATTGTTTCGTAAGGTTATTAGGCTAACACCACTTTGTAAGTAATTATAAACAAATTTACTTGTAAATTTATGTTTATTTCATAATGTTTCGTAATGGTAATCGACGTCCAAGCTGGCTACTGCAACACTAGAAAATGAATTTCAGTCTTTTTGCTATTAGCCGAAAAGCAAGTAAGCTTACACTGGGGAAAAAAGAGAACGGTTTCTTGTATGCAGTTAACTGAAATCAGGCTAATCGATCAACAAAGAAGCCACAAATGAACATTCAATGCCACTTTTGCGTGCAAGAACTACACATATTTCTTCCAAATTTGAAACCAATATCTTCATTTCTGGCGACCAGCAGAATGTCAACAATACACATTCACGGATGGACGGACATACTTAGTTAAATCGATTCAGTATATGAAGCTGCTCGGGAATGCTTGTACTTTACAGGGTTTCTGAAATTTCCCATTGGGAGCTGCACATTACGCACAATATGGCAACATAAGGTTTACCCCTATTCTTCGGAGGCAGGTATAACAATTACTCGGTTATTGAACACGTGCTGTCAAAAAACGAAACAGTAAAGTCCGATCGCTTTTGTCCATAGCGGTTATAAGTCATTGGCATGTGACATTGCTTAGCGTTCAGAGTGAATCGTGCATGACTAATTCTAAATGTCCTTGTGCCTGGACGGCAAGAGACGCCACCTTACTGGCTTGAAAAAACAACAACTTTTGATAATTATTTTGAGGTGAAAGGAAAAGCAATAGAATAACAATAAGCGCCCATTTAGGTATTTATTAAAAAAACAAAATACATTTTAGAAAAATATTAGAAAATGGCAATGCCGTACCCAGAAAACGAGAAATTTAAAAATATACCAATTTGGGGAATTATTGACCGTTGCGGTAAGGACGTTAAAAATTAGCTTTGTCCCTGTTTTAATTACCGATAAATTGAGGAAGCGACTGTGATTTCCCGACAAAGACGTTGGAAGATGGAAATCGAAAAATTCTGATATTTTCATAAAAAGCTTTACAAACAAATATAGTTCGATTCAACTATGATCCGTATCGTTTGGCTGTGATTGCCCAAAAAACTGGCAGATCATCTTGTATTGAATGACAAACAACTTGTTTTCCATTTTGTTTTGTTGTGAAACTGTCTGGGACTGAGTAATAGTACAGAATAGCTTTGATAGCACAAAGACGAAATGAGGTCATATCTCCGTCTAATGTACGATAGGACTTTTACGACATCCCTTATTTAATTAATCAGTTTATTGTTTTAAGCCCCACTTTTTTTTTTTTTTTCTAAATACATTTTCAAAAGCTTGGAAAAATGTTTAGATAAAATATTTACTTTGCAAACAAGCAAAGCAAAGTCATTTATTAAGTTTGTGTGCATCCGGCACTTTTATCTAAATAATGTTGATGCTTTTGCAATTAGGGGTGGAATCGTTTTGCTGGTTGGTTATGCAAATCAAACAATTGAATTAAGCTCTATTTAATCCCAAAATGCAATTTGCGTGCCAACATCTAATCAACGCTGCTTTCCATATCATTCATGCTGCGTACGCGCGCAAAAAAAAAATACTAGCAAAGAGAGAAAATCTTACACTTATCATCACAATTGAAATTGTGTAGATGTGTTAACTGCTGATACACTTGAAGTAAAGTAATCTAGTAACGCAGTTACTACTGTTTAGGTTCTGATTTAAGGAATGAAGAAAGGTATGCTTACCATAAAGAACACACATATAGTCGTTATGAGTGAAACCAAGGCAAAGATTGAATGGTTTGTTGGTTAGTAAACCCAAAGGAAGATTATATAAAAAGCATAGTTTTTCAAGTATTTCATCAAAGTATTTGAAATTAAGTTCAACTTATGGAAGCTTTTCAATAAAACTTTTCTTTTGAAAGTCAAAGAAAACTTAACTTTTGTTAATACTTATGGAGGCAAATACTTCAAATAAAGGAACCACTTTTTTTTTCTTTTTTTTTGTTACCAAATAATATACAAAGTGATTAGTTGGACACATACATGTTCATATAGACCCATAAATGTCGATAAGCAATCAATTTTTGCAATCTCTTGCTTTTTGCATACTTTTCAATACCATACCCACCTTTGTGATGTGTAGCCAGTCGATTCTATTGATACGCTTCGTATGAAATCTTTTTCCGAATGAAAAAAAAAGAAGAAAGTTTCCTCTCAAACAGAGTAGAAAGCCGTGTACACGAGAATCTTTTACTACTACTTATAGTTTTTTTTTTTTTCCATACAATTTACAATGTACTGTATTTCCTTTGTAGAATTAATGAATTGGTCAGTTAAACGGCTTTGAAAAACAAGGAGTAGAGAAAAACTTGCAGGTTCTTAGAGGCGAACTTTTCGTGAAATTAAATTGGAGGAATATTTGCCTTTTGCCTATGGAAAGAAAAGAAAAAAAAAGAAGAAGAAGAAGAAGCAAAACATGATGATAAAAGTTAACGAACGCAATTACACAAGTTACTTGTTACATCAAACTTTTCTACAAACTTAACGGAGAGGGGTTAAAAAGAAAAAGACAAACAGATTCCAAATTTCGCCGATTCTAATAAATAGTTTAAATTTCAGCAACAGATAAATAAACACTCACGTACAAGCCAACTGAAATTGGCTGATGGACAGACAAATGGACAAGCGGACGCTAATTAATTAACTCAGAGTAACTGCCCGTTGCCCGTTAAGATTTTTATAATTTTAAAAAGAAAATTAAAAAAAGTGATTTTGGTTTGTTATCCTCTGAACGTGTGGCTCATTTTAGTCTTCTCTTCTTTTTCTTCTGTCATATGACAACTGTTAAAAAGGTTATTTAAATGGAATATTTAAACATGAGTGTGATATAAAAGTTAGTTGCGAAAAAGACACACAAACATTTTCACTTCAAAAAGTGCTGTTGTTGACTTTCACTAACTCACTTTGCTTTGATAAGCATCCAGATAAATTATATGAACATTTTGGGGAAATTCGCCATTACGTCGATTAAAGAATGTATAGCCTAAAAAATGTTTCTATTTAAGGGCGGAGGAACACACTATAATAGCCTGAAAGAACAGATTTTTATGGGAGAGGAGAAGAACTAATGGAAAAATCAAATTAAAGACAAACAAGGCAGCAGCTTAACTTGAAAATCAGTTGACTTAATTGGCTAACTCTTCCAGAAATGAGTGGATTTTATAGAAGAGTGTCCTTCCACCTATTTGAACTTACGAAATACGACTGTAGGGACAGTCAGCCAATAACTCGAATATTGAAATCCTTCAAAAATATCAATCTCTGCCTCATTGTTAATGCCTCGTGATTCGTTAACAACCAAACTATTCATGATGATCTGGATTTTCTATTCATCAAAAATCGAATTCAAAATATTTGCACAAAATATTTTGTCAGACTGGGTGATCACGAAAATTCCTCGGCAACATATCTCTTGGATGGATCCACAATGAATGAAAAAGTTTGAAAAGACATCATATAGTGGATCTTCCATTTAAAAATTAATTTAATTTTCTTTCGACTTTAAATATTATTTTAATGAACTTTCCAAGTTCATGAAGCTTCTTCTTTATTTATTTAAACACCATATTTTTATTGCATTTACATTCATTCTGCCCTTTCGGGATAATGATCTCTATTATCTTTACCAACTTGATATAACATTTGCTTATTACCTTTTTGGATAAATTGTAAATTATATACGTAATTAAAAAAAAAAAAAAAAAAAAAAAATCGAATATTGAATACTGGCGGCATTTTTTAATTTACACGCGAAAAACGTGTCCGTCCTTTAACTCGTGTTAAAGGACACTCGATAAAGAACATAACAAAATTAACAGCCAGATATCTGTAAACATTCTTATATCCTTTAATGCCCTATTGATATATAAGCAAATAATGCTTTTCGCTGAAAAAGACTAGCAAGCAAACAAAAAACAAATTGAATATTGATTAAATCCTTTTACATTCACCGTTTATTTTGTCAATTAAAAAAAAAAAAAAAAAAAAAAAAGGCGAAGAGATACACAAATAAGAAACTCATATTAGCCTCGGGGAGAATTTTACATATTCAACGCCTCAGTAGTCACAAGGCTTTTTTTGATTAATCCTAGGCATTGTTTGTATTGCCTGGACGGGAGCATATCATTTTCACGACTCGATGACAATGATATAAAGTTTATTTTTCACCCTTTAGTTCGCCGAAAGTGTATTGTTGGGCAAAGTTAATCCACCACATCGTCCTATCCACTGTTTTTGTTTTACAATTGACGCTATGTTCGGCAGAAAATATATATTCGTTTGAGGAATGTACGAAATAATTTTACACATGCTGTCTTGTTTACATTATGAATTACAAGCATAAGACCGCGAAAAAAGGAAATTTAATTGCTCACAACCTTGTGTGGGCATGACCGATTGTTGCCATCTTTGCACATTAATAGTAGAGTTTGCCGTCAACTAAATGCGGAAAATTTCAGCTTTCTATCTTTCATAAATTGTGAGTAATGAGCAGAAATTCGCAAAATTTTTGCTTACACAAACGGAGTTGCTTTCAAGTTACGTTTTGGTGCGGGCCTGTGCTACGGCCAGTTTGGCCCATTTCCAATATCAGCCTGCTTGCAGGAACTTTCCAATACTTCTACCAAATCTGAAGTCGATATCTTCATATTTGCAACCAGGAATATGTCAACAACACACATAACACAGACGGACAGCCATGGCTTCATTAATTCAGAAGTTCACATTAATTAAGCATATACAGGGTTTATAGGGCCTTGTGAATTTTCCTCTTGGTGGGTATAAAAAAAATATATATACACAAAGTTAAATCTGAAGTCAATTAATATTTTTACTTGAACGATAGTTTTCTGGTATTTAGCTTTTGAAAATAATTTCCATTATATATAGCTTCTCCGATTAATTTTTATGATTTGTTCCGGTCCACTTTTTTCAACTAATTTGTGTTTGTTTTCTCCTTACAAATATTGACAATAATTTTTCTCTTGTACAACGGTGTACAGCTTGTATAACATAGTGTTGTTCCTCCTCTGAAATGAAGGGTCAAAAAATGCATAGTCGACATGTAACGCTTTAGAAATTTAAACAGGGCAATAGCACTAAGGCGACAATTGAAAAAATATGTAGGAGTGATAACTGATCGGGCAGTTAGAAATTGGTTTGCAAAATTCGGCTTTGGTGACCTCAAAAGACGGGATGTCCTTCCGACTTTGACGACCACCTTTTAAAGGCAAAATCGACCCCAATCAACAAGAGGCATAGCAAAAAGGTTGAATACCTCACAATCAACAAAATAAATTAACATTATTTTGTTATTTAATGACAGCAAAATAAATGTCTAATAAAAAAGGGAAGTTACTAATGACTCGACCTAATGCTACTTCTTTATCGAAATAACTTTCATCTCCTTTGGCTTGTTTTTATTGTAAAGGGTATCAAAATTCACGCAAGATTCTGATTTTACGCCATTTGTGCTGTAAACTGTAAACGCATTAATTAAAACATGTACAGCGATTGGATCAATTGATGGTATTAAATCGTCCTGCCATCCTTCAACAGAGAATGACGAAGCAGCTCGTGAGAACGTTGCTGACAGTTCAGCCCCTTGATTAAGAATTGAACATTTTTAGAAACGCTTTCTAACAAGACTTGTATTTTCGTGTTTAAACGGTGCAATTGAGTCGAGAACTGACCATGCACACACAGCCATTAAAGTTCGTTAAACGCCTTCAAGGACGAATTATTTACTAGATATGCAGCTTACTTTCTTATACTGCCCGCATACTTTGTGAACCAAACTTTACAATGTTAAATTATAAATTTATGCGTTCTATCAAAAATAGTTCTTGCTGGAAATTTATGCCCCCAAACTCGCACACACATGCGTACTATAATGTTATATTTTAAAACAAAAGTAATTCTTCTTTTTCGAAATTCTTTATATCGGACATATCCTCTCCTATCCTGACTTATCTAAAGCAGCACAAATCAAGGCGGAAAGCTGAAATTGGCAACAACCATTTTTTGATCAATTAAGAAGCTGAAAATGGAATTGATCTCCCCATAAACATGCCCACAATGTGAGAGGAACTAAAAACAATATAATAAACGTAAAATGAGAAATGAGTCAAAATCACTGGTATCGTAGACCTAGTGTTAATGAAAATCCACATGGCTTAGTTTCAAGATGCAACTGCCATGGCCGTATATATGTGGATTGCATTGATAAATCCAGCTTGGAATTTGTATATCTTAACTATCTATGATCGGTTTTCTTTCCCATTATCGTTGACAAACTGTTTTGCAGTTGCACTGGCCCTATATTGTTAGTGCTGAGCTTTTAGTTAGTTAATTAGAGCGCAAGGTTGAAACAAGTAAATGACCTTGATCGTCGCAGCATCTACTAAAAATCATATCAACTTGCTTGTATATAAATATAACCATTTATTCAATAAAACTGCTGCTGCGAGCTCTTCATTCATTTTACTTTCATTCCCTTACTATGATAGTGCGTACGTTGTTTTTCGGGAAGCCTTTAATTCTTCCAAGTAATCATTGAATTTTTCTCATGTTTTTTTTCCACTTCTTTACCCAAAAAATAAATATTGCTTTTACGTAAGCAAACTATGTATAAATGAACGTTTGTTTTTTTTTTTTTTTGATTCATGTCGTTAACGGGGTACGTAAAGGCGCAAAAATAAGAAATTGTATGTACGAATGAGTATGAAATATATATAACGACGTTAAATGGTGGTGACGAGAAAAACAAATGTCTTTTTTGAAAACCGCCATCGCTGCAGCACTTGGATGCAGTTTTAACTGCGATATAAACTTATTCCTTACACATGTACGTACAATCATACACTTGAAACTTTTATTGGCAAGGCATTCACAGCAATAACAAGAACAACAACAGCAACAACAGCAACAACAACAAAGTAGTGTTATATAAGTGTGTTTATAATTGCATAACATGTGCTGTCACCACAGCGTTGTCATTGATGTTGTTGTTACTTGGGCATATCACGCATACACGCACACACGACACACGCACAACAGCAATACAAATCATAAGGCGTCATCGTACTTTGTATATATGATGAAATACACATATGTCTGATGTATGTGCATACACATGCATGCACACAGGCATGCATGCTTGCATATTTTTCTTTTATTTAACTTTACCTGCTGTGGCTGTGTTGCTATTGCCTCCGATGCTTTTTATGCATGCCATTGGCATAATTTGTTATGAGCTTGTTGTCTTTGTCTGTTTACCTTTTTAAGAGGATTTATGTTATATAAGAAATCATCTGTACACATACGCATGCACATGTGTTGCGTGCGCATGCATGTGTTCACATTCAGAACATACGAAATGACATTGTGAAGACAAGCAAGTCATTATCTCTGAAGAAAACACTTACGAACATGTGCGCATGCATGTGTATGTACGTACGAATGCCTCCACTCAAGATCCTATTAATTGTAGGCTTAATTTTGTGTGCGGTTTAATTAAAACATTTATAATATGTCTGTTGATATTTGAATTTTTCCTCCTGCGAATTATTACTACACATAAATTTGATCATTCCTTTCGCAATACCGTTAAACAAGCTACAGGAGGTAACTTCACATATTATTACGTTGCTTGGTCGTCGCGGAAATTTTTATTATCTATTCTTGTTTAATGGTTTTTGCTAAGGAAAAATTTCTTAACTTCATGAAACTTAGCAGTTTTCCTTCGCCTGCTAACACTTGTCTACTTAAACAACATTGTTCTCGTTTTCTACTCTCTCTCTATAGGATTATATAACTTTTAGTTTCGTTTATCTTTTGTTGAGTGTTTCATTCAAGCGAAATGACATTGTTTTAATATGTGTTAATAGTATACGAATAATTTAATTAATTCATTGCAATCCTTTGTTCAACAATTAATAATAATGATAATGAATGAATACCTCATTGTTTAAATCAAGTCACAAAGTCCATTCTGATTAATATTCATGAAGGAAAATACACATATTTCGTAAATAATTCTATCTACGCCATACAAATAGCGGAGTGAGTGAAATTTTCAAATTTGCCTACTAAATGTGCTTGGTTCCTAGCCAGGGCTCGTTGTTAGATTTATAATATCAGTATTTTAGCGAAATTTATAGTACGTCTCGTAAGGTTAACATAGAATCAAGTGACCAAATGGTCTTCTGTACACCTTTCTTTGAAATCTTTCATTTCTCTAAGTGCTTGTAAAAGCTTGTCTGTCAAAAAAAAAATGCCCGTTGTCCCATTTTGAACACGCATCGTGATCGCTTTAATTTATAGCTTATTCTTGGCTTTACAGAAGATTGAGAATTAAAATTTTTAACTTCATTCTTGACATGAAAGGCTTTAGAATTTGTTTAAGAATTTCACGGGATTTTTGAGCCAAAGACATTCCCATTTTCTCTTGCCTTATATATGTGTTTACTGTGTTATGCATATGTTCGAATCGTCTTAATTTGAAGAAACCTGGTTTATCTCACAAGATCAATGAACTCAATTGCTATTTTGCGGTATTTGTTTAAATCCATTTGGCGCCTTGAACGAACCCTAATCTGACTCGCAGTCTCTTCTCACAATCCAAAGAATGAATATAAAATGTTATACACAGACTTTGGGTTATATGAAAATAAAAAAACTTCGTTCTGCATAAACTTTGGTTCAGTTCATAGCTTGTGAAGAGATTATCGTTACTGTTCTAAAGTGGTATACACAATTCCTCAACGCATCTCTATTCCAAATTTTAGACTCGATAAAGTGTTTCCTATCCATTGCACAGGATTCCTTATTGGTATAATAATACACGTTATGTGCAAAACAAGTTCTTAATTTGATATCATACCACTAAAAAATGTAGTATGAAATAATCACTATATCCCAAGTTCAAATGTGACTTAAAGACACATCTCGATAAGATTAAGCCTACATTTTAAGAACATATTTTGCGTCGAAATATTATATTTTTCAAGTATTTTATATTACTTCTTACACCGATATATCTGAAACACACCCTTTGTGTTGTGTGTATGTGTGTATGTGTGTAAAAGCAAAATTGCATGTTAGATGGTTTTTTGTGTTGCCCCTTTTACCGATAGGCACAACTGAAGACCTTAACATAACTCATTTTACTACGTGCCTATGTATGTGAACACTCGCGAGCATCAAAAACATTACAACATTAATAACAATAGCAATACCAGCAACAACAAGCATATATTAAAAGTGCTTGCAAATAGCTAATTGATACCTTCTCTAAGGCAAGATGTTGATTGTGGGCCCCCCAGTTGTGCTGATACTGAAATTTTTTTTATCAGATAGTATATAGTCGTTCGTGTATTTAATCTCGTAGGTGGATGAAAGGAATGCAAATAAATTATTTGAAATTGCGTGCACAATGAATGACACGCATTAAATTACACATCCTTATGATTATTTGCAACGTATAGTCCAACGAATAGTCCAAGCATTTAATCGTTTAGTCGCTAAAACTCATTAACGTTAATAATAACTGATGAAGTTGATGAATTTCATTTTTAATGTTCCGTTCGCGCGCACACATATACACAGTATTTGTAGAAACAATATAAATGTTTTTGTTCGTTCAGTGTTTCTTTGCACATAACACAATACAGTCAGTACAACCGAGAAACATTAATTCTGGACACCAGCCACCAGTGTACAAAAAGGGCATCACAAAAAGACATAAATTTGTTCATACAGTGTGCTTACGATGATGACGGAAATGAGTAAAAGCATTTGGGTATGATACCGGCGTTAATGATAATCGCTCAGATAATAGTGCTGATGCTAGGATAAAAAGTAATGCTTTCTGAGGTTTTTGATGAGTAAATTTTAATGATGTCGCAATGAAAAGTAACTTTTTATTCGACTTGAAATATTTTCATGCAATAAACCGTTATATGATAAAAGTTGTCCTTTACTTCTTGGGCTTGTAATTATATAAAATTCATTAACTACTATGCATGTGAATGAAAAATGTGTACATCTGCATAACATATAGATAGATATTTTCATTAGCTTCGTGGATAATTGCAATTTCATTAAGCGAACCGATCGCATCATTATGAAAAATGAAGAAAGGAGTATGGGATGAATGTTTCTGCGGCGAAAGGTAAGTTTTTCACCGCAAATTACGAAAAACATAAAGCCTGCAACTACATATCCGTAGATAGTTTTTGTTCCAAGTTTTTGGATCATTTTTAAAATCAAATAAAACTTCAAACTTGCAAAAAGGCACAGTACATACAACTAAGGAAGATGTGTGAACCTAAAGGTAAAGGTAGTCTCTAACGCATATAATAACCGACCAACGCATATATATACCTATTGCAGATGCAACAGCACACCGTTTACGACTAGAGATGGTATTGATATACAATTTTCGAAATTCTACATCGATAGCTACGAATCGCAAAGTAACAAACGAAGCATGTGCATTTTGCGACCCCTCTTTTTTTTTTTTTTATTACTATGAGCGATCATCGAATTTTTTTAACGCGGCGGCAGGTAAAAAGAAGCGATGAAAGAAAAAGAATTAGGGGAAAGTACGCCGGAGCCTAGTGAGTATTTTCCAATCTTCTGGCAGATTACATCAATACTTTCCAACTATTACGCTACATCTAAGCAATTTGTAGGCAATTTAGTGTTTTTTATACAATGCCTGCAGCGTCTGGATTACTCTTAGAACAGAGCAATGCAGTATGCGGATATTCTAGTGTGGAAGGATACAAAAGCAGTCTGTTTAAAAAGTCAATCTTTTATAAAAATTCCGAGACCTTTTCAAATCACGTCATATAAAAGGTTTGTAAAGACCTTTAGAGAGTTGAAGACTTATCAAAAATCTTTGTGTAGATGTAGTCTGTACAAGGCATACAGTGAATGCCTTAAATCGTCCAGACGGTCCAGAAAGATTAAAGCAGTCGAAATGAAGAGAAATTGCGTAACTTGAGACCAAGTTCAAGTAGATTATGGACGGAAGACAGTATAGCCTGGTCGAAAGGTAATTTCACATCGCAAAGTGTGCCACTGAATAGCACAGTAAGGTCGAACTAGTGTTTTTAGCAAAAATTTCTGGGCTTAACGGAAACGTCTTCAAGGAAAACGTGTAAGAAACCTACATATTCGGTCATGACCGAATCTTTTATACCCATCGCCGTTATCGATAGCTTCATTTTTGGGTCCAGGATAACGTTTACAACAGCCACTTCACAGGCTGACAGATGGCCAGCCTTAAATCGCTTTTGAATATATAGCTCATCTTTCGGTGACCGGTATAAAAAAACAAAGATCGTGTGTCAATCCTTGATTATCGAGAGCATTTTTTGCAAGAAGTTCTGAATGCGATCGCTTTGTGAACCAGACTTGGCGCTTTTAAATTAATATTAATTTCGGTCGCTGGGAACCTTTGATCTGGCATGGAATTATTTTCAAAAAATATACGTAAAAATTATTTTCTTCGTTATAGAGATAAAGGGTAAGAAGGATTGCAGAACAAATGATCGAATGGCAAAGAAATCAATAGTGCATAAGCAGTTGCATTACATTTTTTTTTTGCAGATAATAGCAAATGCAAGCTGAATTTAACTGAATGTTATTTCTATGTGTTTTCTTTTTTAAGAGACTAAGTATTGTTTCCTTAAGAATATTTTCGTATTAAAGGTGTTTTACGAGCAGTGTATGGAACAGTTCAGCATACCGATAATATCCTAAACATTAGTATCTCGTTGAATAACGTGGATATCGTTTCTCACATTCTTGGAATAATAACACATTCAAATGCAATGGAAAGGCTTCGTGCTCGTTCGTTCCCTCCCTCTTATTTTCTATCGTTCTTTATTCGTTAAACAATGATTGTCGGTGATGTCGTTAATATTGCTGATACAATTCAGAAATAAAGAAGACAAATTGAAGTGTTCTTAATTCATGTTGATTGCTGATAATCTTCTAAAATGTCTTTCATGACAATATGCCTCAATGACCTTAAAGATGACTGTAAACAACTTAAGCAACCACAAAAATTTGCTATAAACCAATCTAAACAAACAAATTGAAGCGCTGCTATAAGATGTGGGTGCATGTATATATAAATATACATATAAATGTAAGCAGATTTTATATACAGTTTAACTATTGAAACCCATTTAGATGAACATCTACACATTTATGTGCATATATAACATTGTATGTGCACACTTATAACATGATACATATAATCACTTAAGGGTACTTTAACTTATAGAGCTTAATGGAGACATTGAGTGTTTGGTGTATATTCTATGTACACATACATATACGCGCAGCTACATATATATGAAACATTAATTTTAAAATATTCCTATAAACAACACACATGCACTCACATACAAGGCCCAACTTTATGTAAATTTATTTATGTTATTATATGCATACTTGCATGTGTGTTTGTGTGTAAATGAAAGTGTTAAAATATGCCTAAACACAACTTTCCCGGAACTGTCTGTACACTTATTTAAGCGTATCTACGTACACAAGCGCAAATATGCATACTTGCATGACATTAAGCATTTTTGAGGCATTAATGAATTTCAATGTACGTGAGTGTGCGTACGCACATACACCCGTACACTTGCTTATTGTTATTGTTATTATTATTATTATTATTAATTCCTTAAATTTGTTGTGTGTTGAAAGCATAGATTCATTTATCTTAAGTTTGAATTTAGAATTAACGCAATTATTTGCTTCGAAATATGTACACCACTCGACTAATTGAATATAATTATAAATATATAATTAATTATTTAGATTGCAAATATATAAATATATTACATAATGTATAATACTAGAGAGAGGTGGTGGGGGAAAAGAAAAGCACGCGAAAAAGTAAATAACGAAATCAATCAATTCGCTTTCGCTCACTTCACATACAAAAGGACTATTCCGCATTTATTACGGTGGGGAAACCTTCACCTTTATATAATAAAATGATTTCATATTTCTATCATCAAAGTTTACATTCACTGTGTATTCAAATATTTAGTTTGTAGCATGATGCAAAGCTAATATTTTTATTATTTTGAAATAAAGTCAAGCGGTGGTTACTTTCAACTATTGATTATAACGTTTTAGTTGCCAGTCATATGTTATTTTGATTGCTTTAAGCTATCTGATCGTCACGTTTCCCTATAGTTAACTGCTGTCCTAACAATGTTGATGGAACTCGTAATTCTTTAAAATTTCTTACCAGCCTTCTTCTTTGAGCCTTTTTGCTCGATGTCGCCATAACTGCGGCGCTTACAATTTGCCGTCGAAGTCGATATATGATATCATTAATGATCATCACTTTTTGTTATTCTTGCATAGGAAGTTCAGAATTATCTTTTGACTTTGAAAAATCCTCCACGCAGGTTTGCATTGAAAACCATTGAAGACAAACGCGCACAGTGCAGCGTAAAGTGAAAGCAACTTTGTGTCTGTAAGAACAAATTTGTGCATTTTCTCTCATTACTTATACGGAAGCTGAAATATTCTGCACTTATTTTGTTATGCATCCTACTATTCCCGTTTAAGAGTGGAAAAAATCGGCCATCCGCTTATAAAGGTAGGGTGGGTAGTGATCATATTTTTATTTCTTTTGTTTTTTTTTTTTACTTCAATTCTACATAGACCCTCTTAGTAACGCACTAATACTTTTTGATACTGTCATCGTATACAACTTGTAACATCAGTTTTACCGCAATGTGATAAAATAAACTCAATATATTAGGTGGTTGCAAGTATTTTGATCAACAAGTAAAAACGGTAAAGAAATGGGAAATACCACTGTAGATACCGATTGAATTCAATAGTTTTGACCTTCCTCTACGTGAACTAATTGTTTTCCATTTACTATTATTCACGAGTTGACTGAAAATGACGTTTTTTTGCCACTTGTTACAACAGAGTCACTGTTGCAGTGCGAATGGGAAGTTCTGCCACACCCAGCGTACTCGCCAGGCAAGGCGCTTCCTAATTACCACTTCTTCAGAACGATACAGCATGGCCGGCACGCGGGTCCGTAAAGTTGAAGAAGTGTGAAAATGGCTCGCTGCCAAACTAATGTAAGTTCTTTCGACATGATGTCGCCATGTTGCCAAAAAGATTGTAAAATGTTGTAGAAAATCATGGAAACTATTTTGATTAGTATATAGTTTACCAATTTTTAACACGAAATTCCTTTTTCAAGTAAAAACGTGATCAAAATTTATGCAAACACCTAATAACATAAATAAAATGTATAAACATATGTTGCAAGGAACAACGTAAGGTGTTCAAGAAAACTTCCTTACTTGTTGAATGCCTACATCTTGCTATTGTAAATCACTAGAAGAGAAGCTACTAGTCGGTGCTTGCCTCAGAGAAATCTGTTGATTCCAAAGATTAACATTTGTTTTTGGAATATGACCAATCGCTCAGAGGGTGTACCTTATACGCGTAACGTGGTAATGGTTAGGAAAGAGTGGAAGTGAGTGTGTGATCGTCTTTACCGACTAAGCACTTATTACAAGTGCACTGGGCAACGTTAACTTAAAACTTCACAAGCAAATTTTGTATACACATTAAATTCGGGAGGAGTTTACGCCTCCTAACCCCGGAAAATATTTCAAAAAACAGCAAGAAAAAGTATTTAATTTTGTAATCGAATTTAATATCGGATTATTTGCTAGAAAATAGTAAGCGATCTGAAAATTGCATTTTATCGATTTACGTACATTGATATGTAAATGAAATTAATTAGTCAAAAATTGTTTGGAAAATATGTAAAAATTATAAATTATATGCATTTGTTGTTGCTCTTTTTAATTAAAATTTTTTTCCATTTGACTTTTATTAGCAAATGTTATTTATTGATTTTCCATAGATATTCACATATTTTCATAATGAAAATCTTTTTTCGACAGGTATTTTCATTTCCATATTTCACTTAGAGGCAATTGGTTTTAATATTTATAAAATTTAATGTTTCCTAAGGCTATTTATTGAGAGGTAGATCTTCGCTTCTCTGCATTCAGGTTTAAGGCTTAAGTAAATTGAAACAATAAAGTAAACTTTTCGCTTTGTTTACTTTATTACAACCAGTACTGGGTACTGTTACGATTTCTAAGAATAATGCTTCCTCTCTATAACTACGCACAGTTATAAATCATTCTTAATAGTTAAAGTCTTTCACATATCAAATCCTCAAGCTATGTATCGAAGTTAATGTTTTCTATTCAGAAAATTTATTATATATTTTATCTATGTTTTGCATTTGAACGTAGAAAGGAGGAGTTTTGGCCAAATTTTGATATGGATAACATTATGAGACTATTTAATTACGTGTACATATATTTATTTGTATTTACCAACTTGTCAACTAATAGAATTTCCAAGAAACATGAGCATAATGCAGGCGTCTTAACGTGACAAACAATTTAGTAAATTTCTCTTTCTTAAAGAAACGTCACAATAATTAAAATAATTTCAAGTATGCCTTGTGTGCATAAGTAGACATTCGAGAAAATTCCTTTTATTCACTACAAAATTTTGCAAAACTTCGTAGAATCGATTGTAAAAGAATTAAACATTAAATGGAAGCCAAGTTCGTTCATGTTTTTTTAAAAAAAATGGTCTTTCTTCGACTACATCAACTGTCGATTGTTAATCTACCACTACAATATCATTACAAAAACAATTTTAGTTTTCAAGGTCAATTTAAAGGAGGCCCTTAAATAATTCCTTGAATAGATATGCAAACGACTTAATCACATTCTTAAACATTTAAATTTCTCTTGTTGCTGGCAAGAAATGATTACTAGGGGTATTATGGAGCGATGTGATTACATCAGTAGTCCTTCAAATGAATGGTACATATACATATATCCAGATTTATATTACAGCTTCGCTTATAGGTGATAATTATATATCTCGTATGGCCTATGGCCTATGGTTTTCTAGTTTCAATAACGATAATAAATGAAATGAAGTGAAAACCAAATTATTTATGGCCTGGACCAACTACTTCTACCCTACATCACTTGTGGTACTAGATCCCGGAAGAGATAGACTTTCTTTTCATTATACCGATCGATGCAGAATGACTTTGTGAAGCAAACTAAGCTTATCTGTCCGTTTGTCCATCTATCCTTCCTGTGTTCTTGTTGTTCAAATAAACGCGTTTATTCAATTTTCATTCTAATCATCGGTCAGATATATGCATGTATGTTTTCCAATTGCTTTCAATTGCATTGATAATAATATAACTGTGGACTTGGAAATTTTTATGCCATTCATATGTACGATGCTGCTGCTGCTTAACACCTGAATGTATATTATGGTCGGTTAGCATTTAATTAGCATTAACTCGTTCGTTCTTGATTAGTATTCATGTGCCTGTAATTGTAATTACATTAACGAGATATTATTTGTGAAATCTAAAATTTAATTTAAGCTTTTTTTTCTTTACATACGACATGCGATAAATGTTTGGTAACTATTGTATTTAACAGTGAACGACGCCCACAAATTTTACTAATTAATTGCACAGTATGCATGATGGCATTACGAACGATAGTATTAAAGTACTTGTACATTATACATTAAGCACATTTGTGTGCAAGAATTTTCTAATTACAAATACTGTTTAATCAATCATAACGTTTTGTTGTTAAAAAGTTGCACAAGAGCTATTCAAATTTGTGACACTGACTCTCATTCATTATAGGGATGTGTGCATGTGATGCATGCACGCTTGGAAGAGAAATTTAATGTTCTAATGGTAGGCACCACCTGCTCGATAACATCGGACTTTAATTTAAAAACCACTACTAATGGCTTGGCAACTATAAATTTTCACATTACATTTTTTTCGTTTTATCGAAAAAACTTTAAACTTTTTACTTAAAAGTTATATTAATTTGCTTTTGCCTTCATATGGATTTTTTGCATAGCGTCGAGTGTAATATGAAAGAAAAAATATTGTAAATCACAATAATTTTTATTTCAATTAATTTAGGCTTTAATTTTAAGGGGCAGATAGTTAATGAGCCCTACAGTATTATATATACGAATATAACGCAACACTCAATAAGTAAGAGAGTGAGAGACATAAATTTAACCGCTATTGATGAACTCATACGATTTTTAAATCGCATCAACCAGATAGCGCGAACATTAGTTTTGAAGTTAGATTTCTCTTAGTCGCCCTTTGTCTGCTTTGGTTTTTGTAAAACAAAAAAAAAGTCTGAATTCCGTTTGTAGCCTCACACAAGCACTCCAAAACAACTCCGTACCATGGGATTTCGGCATACTTCGTTTGAGAGTTAGTACTATATAAAAATCATATAAATTCGTCAGTAGTCTTCCAATATTCGTTTGTCCCTCTACGAACTTGTACATATGAGCAATGAAAACGAAAGCTCGGTTAGTGTTCATGCACTATAGTTCCAACCGATCTAAAAAAGCAAACAACATCAATCCCATTATATTCTTGAATATTTACCCAGAA
The DNA here is from genome assembly GCA_000688715.1 of Glossina pallidipes. Taxonomy (NCBI): domain Eukaryota; kingdom Metazoa; phylum Arthropoda; class Insecta; order Diptera; family Glossinidae; genus Glossina; species Glossina pallidipes. The sequence continues at coordinate 234,528 of KK499942.1, read as the reverse complement.
AATCGTAGCCTCACTCCAGATGCTAACCGAATCTCCGTACGGATTGTAAAGCCTAGCCGGTTATCGATCATAACTCCTAAGTATTTCAGTACGAGTGAAGATGCAGTTGTGTGATTGCCGACTCTCACCGCATGCTCTCGACGTTTTGCCGGCTGCCTATTAGCATCGTTTCAGTCTTTTGTTCTGCCATTTCGAGACCTGCTCCGTTCAGCCATGCTTCCCCGCGCGCTACTGCGTCAATTGCCATCATTCTTGCTTGATTGATATGCTAAGCAACCACGATGGCGGCGATGTGATCAGCGAAGCCGATTATCGTGGTGTAGGCGGGTATTGGCAGCCTATGTACATAATATTTCATAGAAGGAGGCCGAGAAACGATTCCTGCGCAACGCCCGTCTTTATGTCCTGGAAGTCAGTAACTTTATCACTATCATGCATTAGTCTAAGATCTCTAAAACGCCTCATTGCGAGATTTATCGTGCATGTCAGGGCTTCCACCCTTCTAATGCATCCTCAATCCGCCGTCGAATGCTGTATAGGACTGGGCGTACGTATGTGTATGTGTTTGTATGCTAACCCAATCAGAAATGTCATTGATGGCGAACAACAGAGAGTTCATATATGTTTCCGCTTCCGATAGAAACAAATTCACCGGTAACGACTTTTAAATAATAGAATAAAAAAGGGGGAAAAAATCAAAAGTATATATAATTAACCATCAATTAGTAATCATTGACCCAAACTTTACGGCTGATTGATTACAAATTTTATATCCACTTATTTTACGTTTGTGAAAGAATGTTTAAACGAATGTTTAAAAACAGTTAAATAAATAAAAACTCGTATCCCATTCGAGGTATTAACTCACTTTACGTTTTTTCTTTTTTCCAGGAGCAGTATACTAGCATTGATAGAAATATGCTAGCAATCTTTCCATTGGTGTTCTGTAGAGATTATCATAATCAACTCCAGTCAACCATCAGACAGGTATGTTTATATCAATTTATATAATTTATATATGTCTGTCTGTCCTTGTACGGAACTTTTTTCTGCTCTTCGCAACCTCGAAGTCGAAAACAAATTTTTTATTGTTATTTAATTAGAGCGCAGACATTTGGTTCAATTTTATTATCACAATTTAGACAAATCTTAAAAGAAATGGAAAAATCTTGTTACGCACCGCCATTAAATTTGAGAATTCTTAACGAAAGGACTAATATATCATTGCAACCCTGAACTGGATAGTTTCGTGGAAACCCTTTGTTAAAACCCTATATAGAAAATCATATCTATGTTTTGTTATGTATTTTGACACATCCAGCTGAAAAATTTCCACACTGAAAAGTTGTGAAGTCTTTATTAACTATACGAATCCAATTTTTACAAATTTCATTTATAATTTGAAAAATTTCTTTACCTATTAGCTAACATAAGGAGCACGGATCATAGCTAAAAATATTTGAAGGTATTGACACAATGGAGATATGTTCGAGATTCCTGCGTAAAACATTTTAGTGTATAAGACAAACAAAAGTAAAAACAACCAAGAACATTATGGTCGGGCAAACGCAGCCATTAACTACCCTACAGCACATTGTGTAACACAATTCTTAGGCACATTGTTCATATGCGTATTTATGGGGAAGCCAGACCAAAAGACAACCTAATATCGTACAAGTGTAATCCTACATAAAGGACACGATCCAAAAATAGGACGAGATCGGTAAAATTTAAATTAGAGTTAATTTTTTTATCTTAGTTAACTATTATGTTATTAGTTGTCATCATGAAGCATTGAAAATTATACCTTTTTGACGTATGAACTTCGGTTTTCCCTATATGGCAAGAGGTTCAAAAATTGCCCCACCGGGATGCCGAAATACTACTTCTTAGCCACTTTTGCCGAAACATTTTGGGAATATAGGAATATATGGGGAGTGATCGAAAAAGTGAACCGATCCGGACCACTTTCAATAGGATTTGTCCTTGGGCGAAAGCACGTCACTGTGCCAAGTTTCATCAAAATATCTTAAAAATTGCGATTTGTAGCTTGACAGATAGGCAGACATCAGATAGACAGACGGACAGACAGGCTTAAATCAATTCAAATTATGATTCTGAATCGATCAATATAATAAAAGGTGGTCTATCTTAAGTCCTTTTGCTTGTTACATACGTTCGAACTAACTTAATTTTCATTATAACAGGAGTGTATAAAGAGAAAAGTTTTAAAAATTGAAGGCAATTATATAAAACAAAAGTGTATGTGTTGTACGTATTTATGACAAGCAACCACAATCATTAATTTGATGACAATTGATCAGAATACGACTGTAAGAAAAACATAAGTAGGGAGGCGTGGCTGCATCAATGAATTAATTTCAATGAATTTCTAGAATGTTCACATTTTCTTTAGAAATCACAAACTGCACGAGCAAATAAATGCAAAGCTATCCTATAGTAGGGCACACGCATCGAGTTCACTTTCCGAGTTTTAGTGAAGCATAAAAGAATGAGCAATGCACGCTTAAAGAACAAATGCAAACATATATATAACTAAGTATCTGTGCTATGCTACTTGGTTAAGAATACTTTCAAATAGTATACAAACAATAGCGCTTGTCGTACAACTCTCTTACATACACAAACATGCAAGTAAACATGCACTCTCTCATTCACCTAAACATACATATATATATATATATATACATATATTTAGTATATATCTTTACATTAGAGACATGTTGGTAATATTTACATTAAACCAGAGAATATTGATACTTATTGTGTAGCAAGTATTATCATTGAAAACATTCTACACAAAGCAATATATATATATACATATGTATATGGTACATGTATACATTTCTTTACATGCATATATACGTACTTTCAATTTAAAGACAATAAACGTACATTTTATATATAATCCATACGTGCGTACGTATGACTACGTTCCGGAGCAAACCATGGGTATGGTCACAATGCGCATCAAAAAAAAAAGTGTCCTTTTAGCATTTGGTTTACAGATCATTGACCGTAAACAAATATGTTTAGTGTTTCATTGTCATTTTGCCTTTGTCTGCTAAACACATACTTACTTAAATACTTTAATAGACGAATATCCCTTTTTATGGCATAATAACTAACACTCAGTGGGTGTTACATGCATGTTATGAATAACAAATCTCGCTCTATATTAAAAATGTGTACTTAATAATAATTCATTAATTAAAACTAAATATTTTTTTTTAAATTATCGTTTATCATAATATAATTATATTGATTTTATTAAACGTAACTTATCATCATGGCCTGGTGTACATTGTTCGCGTGATTAGGTTTGATTCAATTTAGAAAACGAGCAAAAAAAAAAAATATTTTATAAGCGTTGAAGCGAATCGTAAACACCCCATTATTTTAGAAAGTATTCCTTAAATCTGGCTTTATCACTTACTAGTACGAATCATTTATATACTACGTTCTACTAGTGTTTAGTTTTATCTGGAAAGTTCTAAATAACACTTTATTGTAAATAGCTGTTTATTGAATGGAATATTTGACATGTGTAACAAGTTCCTAGCAACATCGAGTAAATACCTAATAATAACATTGTCAGACGGACAGACGGATAAATCGATGAGTGAATATTGTTGAACCTTGCGTTGAATGTAAATATGCCTTGCAAATGGATTCTAAAAATTTCCATAATCAACTGGGCGGACAAGGAAAGGAATGGATGATAATACAATGGACACGACAGTGGTATGGATACTGATAATGGACAATAAGAATTTCAATAATTAATGGAATTGTAAAAGTTTGGATCTCTTTAACAATTCCCTCTCGATAATGAGTGGTTTAGCTATTAGTGCTTCAGCTCTTTTACTAAGGCCAAGATGCGAAAAGAAACTTAAAGCCATATTCCGAAGGGCGTTGAATAAAAATCGCGCTTGAGTTGTTTGCTTATTGAAGAACTGCATTGCAATGGAACGTAAGTATTACCCGCTGATATTGCATCGTCTTGACATCTTTCATTCAGATGCAATAACAAATTTTTCTAGAGTCAAAAATTCAAATAACTGTCGATTTATCCAGAGAATGGTAAAATAAAAATTTGGTTTCAACTGATTTGTTCATTTCTTTTGCATACTAGTGCAGGAAACGCTCTAGCTTTTCCTACAACCAAACAATTATTCCATAAACTTACATCTGAACATATAAATAGATCGTTGAGAATAGATTCCTAAAAGAGGAGCACACGGGAGCACATTCCTTCACGCCCACAGATATCTTTAAAACGAAGAGAGGATGAGATGTCCAAAAATTTTTTATTTTTTTGGTAAGCAATGTAACTCAGTATATGATTACACTCTTAAATTGCAATGCAAATCTAATTACACTAAATACGTGAGCTATATATACGTCTAACTTTATTCACACTCTGCTACGTATAGCAAACCTTAAAAGGAATTTAATTACATTTTAATGGAATTTATTTTTATTCCATAATTGCATAAGTGCGTTAACGTATATTTCCTGCATATGCACCTGCAGGGATTTACGTATACTAAATTGGTTACTCCGCTTATCAAATCTTGCAATAAACATCAAGGGGGGCATACAAAGTCGATAAGTTCTTAGCTATTTCAAGCGCATTTATCAATACAGCCGCAGAGGTGAGAGACAAACAAACAATAGATGTACACTGCATATTAGTGAAAGCCAATATCCTGTTCTATGTTGAAAATTTCTAAACTGCCACGTATATCACGTTTGGAGGGATAAATAGAAAATTATATTAAAGAAGGATGTAAATAGTTACAAATAGCTGGCATTAGTTACAGACCCCATAACAAATTTCACCCATACTTAGCAGAACGATATGATATGATTTATTTTTGGGAAAGATTTCAATTTTATTCAGAAAAATTTCAACATCAAAGCTAATGAATGGTACTCTTTAAAAATCGATTCAATGCAGAAATAACAATTTTTTAATATTTTTGTGATTTTGCAAAGGTAATGCAATGTTTTACGGAAATAAATTTGCAAACGTATATCATACTTTCGGACACAATAACTTTGTTAATTACATCCTCAATAGCATTATGGCATTGATTTAATTCTTTAATTACTTATCGAAGCTTTTTGTTTTGATTTTTTTGGTGTAAAAAAACCCCATTTCCCGAGAGGGAGGTGTTTGGATGGAAGGTGTCCAAAAATCAGTTCAAAGTCGACAAAGATTTCTTACCATTTTTTTTTATCATATGCACTAAAAAAAGTTTTTGTTTAAACTTGACAATGTTATGCAATTTTCTCTCTGTAATCTTAATTAAAAAAATGTTTTTTTTTTTTTTGTTTTTGTTTTGGGTAAACGAGCACAACAGTATTTTATGCTACCTTTGTGTGTCTCATAAATTTTTACATTTATTGTGGTTGGGTTTTTATTTTTGCATATTTTTTTAAAGGTACATTCCACTGTAAACATATTGTAAAAAGCGAGCACTTACTCAGCTCGCGTATATGCACTTACATATACATATTCATATGTAAATACAAACAAATATATACGACGATCTGCATATACTCAATCTGTATAAATTGTAGTGTAGTGTTGTCTTGTTTTTTTTTTGTCTGTTCTTTATTTTTTGTTTTTTCAGAAATAATTCTTTTTACCCACTTTGACCTCGTTGCTGTGTATTTGCAGTTGTTCTGGTTTTTTGATATTTTTTGCACATAGTTTTTTTATTTTTACTTTCAACATATTAAAGAAATTCTAAAAAAAAAAAAGGAGAAAAATCATATATTGCGAATTTACTATATAACGGAACCATAGCCGAGTGCAGCCATGGAAAAAGAAGGCACTCATGGAAAACTAGTCAAATTGACACTTTACAAGAAAACCGAGTTTGAATACCTTATGTAAGTAAACGACTGGAATAAGTGCTTATACAGAAGCGATATTAAAACAATACTGTACGGTATTCAGAAAAAAGGAGGAAAAAATAAAAACAAAACGCTACTATCAAAAGATTACATAGTACGTGTGAATGCATTACATTTGCTACGTTTTACAAGCTATATAAAGTGGTTACCCGACGCGCAACATAGATATATAAAAAAGCTGTACATTGCCGGATCGAAGAAGGAGTACAAGACTTATATGTCCATTACCTCATAATCCGTCGACTGAGAAATAATTTGGTGATAAAATTTTTTATTTGAAGCAAACATTGGATGGTCAAGGCTCTTCCAACTTTTAATTCCTGTCCTTTCAATTACGCAATCAACCTGTAATGTCCTAAGAGCAGCATGACTTTGAAGTGGTTTGAGAAAGTAGACGATTCTCCAGTACATTTGCGGCCATCACACAGATCAGTAGGGCGGGGGAAAAGCAGAAAAAGAAACATGGGCTTAGATGGTATAATTTACTATCCTCAAAACGAGTAGCAGCACTACGAAAGTAATACCTTAAGATGGTCTGGTGCTCATGTAAAGATCGGCATCAACATTGTTAAAGTAAAACTACGCACGAATTCTACTACATTTACTCTGCGGCTTTCAAAGAAGAACAAGCAAATAAATGGTGTGTATATGGATGTATATACACACCATTTATATATATATATATATATATATATATATAGATAAATGCATAGTATATTTGCTAATGAGAAGTAACGTTTAGTAACGTTCGTCAAACAAACAACAAACAAGAAAACTAACAAAGAACGAAGCGAGCATATCGCAAACCCCCATCCACCGAATAGAGTGTTATTCAGTTAAAGAGCATTACTATAAACGGCTCTAAGTGCACACAACGGTTTATTGATACGTTTTTAAGGAAAAACAACAATTAACTCTTTAACTTTACTACTCATCCTGACGTTGAATTTATTTCCATTCGGGCGAAAATTGGCAGTAAACTGTTATATGTAACTTGCTCCTACATTCACCCAAAAAAGGATATCTGTGTTTATAAGAAACACCTGATATTGTCAGCTCGAAACCTCCTCATAGATATATTCATAGCGTTGGAGGACTTCAATTTGCCACACGTCACTTGGTGTTAAAGTGATAATTTCGGGTGTATGGTCGCCACTTGAACATTCCAAAAGAACTACTGTGTTTTTCCGTCCTTCACGTGCAAAAATAGAAAAAATCGGCCATGCCCACACAAAGTTACGAGTAATTTAATTTTATTTTTTTCACTTTTTCGAATTTTTATGGTTATTTATCAGAAGGCAAACAAGGCAGAATTTTTAAAACTATTTTGTACGTTCCTCAAGTGAAGATATATTATCTGCTTAAAAATGGGTTCATTTTAATACGAATATGATAGATACCGAGATAAATTTTTTTTTGAAAATACCAGCGATATGTTCATACAGAACTTGGAGAGTAGAATACGGACACCAAATTGATGGGTATACGAGATTCATCGCCCGCCGTATATAACTTTCTTAGTTGATTTTTTTCTTTACATTACTTCTCTTTATATATTTTGGATTAGTTTTTAATAGTAATTAGTATCACATTTACTTCCCAGCGCCAATTGAATTCGGCTATTAATTTATTTTAGCTGAGTTTCATGTGTAAATAAATAAACAAATAAATAAATCATATAATGAAAGTTAAAAGTTCAGAATATGAGACGAGATAACATAGGCGAACATATTGCTTTGGTTGGTTACACGTTGGATTGTGTTTATTACAATGGAAATGGTGAAAGTAAAAGAGGAGGCCATTTATTTGGAAAGTAAAAAAACCCGAAATATAAAATTCATTATGACATCTGATAGCTACGAGGGTAAAATCAAAATCTACTAAGCTTACAAAAGTTGTTCTTTTTCATTTTTGTTGTTGTTATTTTGTAGATGAGAATGTCCATTCGCAACGTCCCTGCTGGTATTAGCTCGACAAGTGAAATTAAATATTTAGTAACACACTGTCCTGACGTTTGCGCTGCAGAATTGTTGAAGATTTACTTGACTCATTTTTTTTACTTTTATTACCTGTAGGATTGAATCATGTTTACGTCGTACTACATGAACTTTTTTCCATTTCGCGTTTCGTTTTCGATTAGTAATACGTTAACTGCCAACAGCTTAAATGGGTGTTTAAGAGAAAGCAGCGAATAAATAAAATAAAAATTTTTATAATTGAACTCCCTATAAATATTGAATGGATACTAAATATTTTGTAGACTTTTTTTTTATAATGATTCCCGTATCACATTTTCAAATATTTGATAGAAAATTTCAATTTATTAAATAATGAAAAGAGTTGTTGTTTTCATTTTGAATCGTTTACAACGGTTCACAAAATCTGATTTTGTTACTTCATATATTCATTCAATTTTGTGTTTGATTGAATCTAATTTAATTAAACTCATTTAACATTATTTGGCTTTATTTTATATTCGCTTTATATATTGCGTTGTGTAATTTTATTCCCTCTTAGTTCGCATTTTTGATGAAATCAATATTATTTTTTATATAAAATTTGCGCTATAAACAATTAAAATTCTGCTAAGAAAACAATGCGAATTGGAAAAGTTTTAAACGTTTAAAGGAATAATGAAAGTTACGTTGACATAGTCAGTTATTGGCTACTATTTATTCGAATTGTATTCGGTTATGCACATAGCATGACCTTTTTTTAAGCTGTCATCATTAGTTAAGTACATATATATATATATCCAGTATCAATTTTGCGTATTTCAAAGACAGGCGTCATATATACGGAGATAAAGGCAGATCTGGTTTAATTGATTCAGGCTCGTAAGAGCTGTTCTAGTATTTAACGATTGTTACACTTTTCAGATAATATACTATGTATAGTACTGTCATTGGACACTTTATGTACAAGACGTGTTCCGCGTATTCCTTGCTATTATAAAATGGACAACGACTATAGAATGCATTCTAAAGTAAAGGAGACGCTTAATAGCTCTAACTATTGACGGCTACTTGAGTGGAAAAAAGTTCTGCCACAAAATGTCTAGTAAGAGGTAGAAGCTAAGAAAGTAATGGTGTCCTTGATGCATTGATGCAAATTGTTGTATTTGGATGTATATTTTCAAAGGGTGTTAAGTTAACCGAATAGGTCCTACAATCGTATTATTATTATAGTTAAGCCATTGTTGATTCTCAAACGACAAGCACATAAGCATGTTGTTGAATTCTGCAGCAGATGTATTCGAGCTACAAATTTTAGGATATTGATAAAAACGAGTAAAGTTTCCCGAATTTCTTTGAAATTTCAACTACTGAACTAAAAGTGACAATTGATTGGATTGATTGGTTAACTCCACAGAATATTTCAAGCAGTTGACAAAAATATGTTCGAGTGTCCTTTCTAATATTCATTAATAATCTTGTAATAATATTAGCTCGCCTGCATATTCTTGGGGTGGAAATAAGTCGAAGAAACAAACAGAAGAGAAATGCTATGAATGTCTTATTACGCGACACCAGCTTTTCTGCAATATTTTACAAGCCCAAAGAACAGAGCAGATAACTTTACAAACTCAAAGAATCTCTATATACCACGGATCTGCATATATTGTTGGCGATTTAACAGATTTTCAAAACGGACATAACCGGAATAATATGAAAGAATGTTGCAGAAGTGTGTAGAAATTACTACAAAGTATTGAAATCATTTTTATGACAAGGTCTGATTCTGCTCAAAAAACCATTTCGGACCATATGCGGAAATTAGGACTCAGTTTTATTCGGTACACTGAAAATTGTAATTTTTTCCCTCATAACGTGTTTTCACAATAGGGTGTTATATGGGGAGTGGTCGAAAAAGTGAACGGATCCGAACTATTTTTAATAGCGTTTGTCATTGGGCCAAAGGTACGTCAATGTACCAAATTTCATCAAAATATCTCAAAAATTACGACCTGCAGCTTTAGCACGGATAGACAGGCTTAGATCAGTACAATGAAAGGTGGGTCTATCTTCAGACCTTCTGCGTGTTACATACACCCGCGCTACATACCGCAAGTGGTGTAGTAGGATATAATTACTAGGACATACCTTAGCATCGAGCATAGAGAAATCGGTATTCATTCAAAAAGCGGATACCGACAACATAAAAAAACGCGATCAAAAGTCGAACAAAATTTGTTTCTTTGTTTTTAAATGCTAGCAAACGTATGGTTATACAATGATTTGATTACATTCCTATATTTATATATAAAATAAAAGCAAATTTGTAGGAACCTACTATGCAATCAAAAGTTTTATAAAGTTTCCAATAAAACCGAAGTGACCTAAAAACATTTATTAAACTATTTTCTGTTTATTTTCTATAAAAATAAGTTCTATGTGTTTATATGAAAGGCGGCTGTGTGTTGTTCTATTTTTTCCTTTGTAAGGTATTGTGGTAACTGATAACAGAATATGCAATACCCATAAATAGAGTTTTAATACGTATTTTTGACAAGTTTTTTCATTACTATTGCTTCTTTTTTACGTATACATGTATATATAAACACCACTACAAGGACGCATTTTATTAATTTTATCATTTCACTTGCAACGTATCACTTAGATGTCCCGAGAAACACAACAAGTATTCGTGAGTTTATGGAAAGTCGCTGAAAAAGTTTGTGAAACCATTAATATAGCATTTCGTGTCAATCTAAGCAAATCGCGCTAGTTATTCTTAATGCTGATAAAATGGAAAACAGTAAATAATGTTGTTCCGAATACCAACCTAATAGTAAAAAAATTCGAGCGTAACATAATGAAATGACTTCTGCAGCGTTTTCTTCTTTATTTGTTTTTGAACAAAATTTCCTCTACATGTCTTGCGATCTTTGTCTGTGGACTTGAAAGACGTTAACTCGTTTTAAAAACACTCCAAACTTTGGGGATAATTTCGGATTTTATTGAGATAAATGCGTAGAACGCGGATCGAGTTGCGTCGCAAGCGCCCTTCTTTCACGCCCGTCTAGCTTTGGTGTATAGGTCCTCAAATTTGTGATACCAATACTCTTTCGATAAATTCGAACTACTTTTTTCATAGTTCAAGTTAACCTTGTGTCGGCTTAATATTATTCCGTTAAAATTTAGATCTCTGTAAAGTATAAAATGGAGAGGCAGTTGTTAGCTTTTCTGACACAAATGAGTGTATAAACGAGTTCAACGTATATGGTCTTTTGCCACTTATTGGGTACCTTAGTGATGTCCTTGAGATCGAAGCTTGATAGTCTCGAGGCGAACCGGTTATCCTGATCCGGTTTTGCAAATTTACCCATCAAATTGTTGAAATATAACTGGATCGATCTGAATAAATGGTAGTGAGCAGTAGCCATGTCTGAAGAAAAAGGCGAAGGCAGCAACAGTAACAATCTCAAAAAGTGTGACGAAAATGTGAACCGATATTTCGGCCATAAGGAATTCCGTCTATGAAAACAACATTTCTATCATCTTCCTCCGAGAAATCGTGCGCACCTCCCATACCGAATATGAAACCTTACTGCGACTCCCAATTATTTAGAAAATTAGTTGATGGTTTTGAAAATCTTTTACCCCAATCTCGTCCTTCCAACATAATAAAAGTTTCACCTATAGCTTAGAAAGTGAAATGCTTCCTCTACTTACAGATTGTAGAGAGCAGTATGAAATCGAAGTGCAAAATGCTAAGACGTTGATTGGCAAAAATAAGGGTTTTTTTTCATATAATCTTTAGCGTTCAAAATTGAAAATAAGTTGAAAAGATGCACTCATATAGTGTACATGTGGGATACGAGTTCAAAAAACTAATTAGAGTTTGAATTAAAACGAAAAGTATTTGAGAGATTTATTTGGAACGCCTTCCCATTGTTAGAACATCTAACCTTCCACCCGAGGGATTTTGAATTAGGCGCCCACTTGCGACGTTGCTAATAATAATTTGTTGGTTACACACACCACTTGATTGCTGAAAGAGTAAATATTGACAATTTCATCATTTATTTTTTCATATTAAGCAGCTTGATGATTACGCGTCAAAGTTTGAAATATCAGTTGCGAAATACTCGACGTAATCAAATTAACACTTTCACAATGCTTTTCGGACGAACACGTCGTTAGTTTCTACCGACGTGTTCATGCCCCCAAGCTTGAACAAATAAAAAGGTTTCATCTTCTAGGAGAGTAACGCTAGACTAGATGTCTCTCAATAGGCTTTCCAAAAGGTGAAGAAAGTGAAGCAAGAGAATCGCCGTTACGTGATACATACGCCCGATCATGCTCCTTGGGCTTTGCATCTCTTTTCCAAAGTGATTTAGATAGTTTTTCTATTCGATGCTACGGAAAAAGTTGAAATCATCTCCCAACGTTTCTTTCTTTTCCATGAAGAAAGGGTTAGAATGAGACAATTACAAAAAGCGGTTTGTTTAAACATTATTTTTAATTAACATGCGCTGTATTTAACGTGATTGACAGTTGGACACATAGGTGGTCAGATTCAGTGGGAAAAAGAAACCATTATATGAAACTTTGCACATATTCTCAGAAAAAGATCTGTTAGACTTTTTTCGAACTTCGATGTTTTTGTGAAGCAAAGATTGCTAAAAAAAAACAAAAAGAAAAACACGGAATCGACGAAAAAAGCTTTAATGATCAGTGTCTGAAGTTCGCTCTGAAATGTGTATAGTGATTTTGTATGTTAATTTCATTCTCTTTTTCTTTTATTTATATCCGAAGTATATTTTTATTGCAAACTAACATAAAAAAGTTATATAAAAGAATAAAAAATATTTTTAGTTTTATCTTGTTTTTTTTTTTTTTTTTTTTTTTTTTTTTTTTTTCATATAGAATTTGCAATAAAATTCCGAAAAATGAATTTTTAATAGATGACAAATAAAAACTATTGTATTTGTGTACATTTATGTGGATGCAGGTACTTGTTTATTTTTTATTCCCTTGTATATATGTAAAAACTGAGAGCAGAAAAAAAAAAAAGAACAGGACACATGAAAATCATCGATTGCCAATTGAAGCAAATACAATTGATAACATCTTTAATTCTTGCTAAATAAAAATATTAACAATAAATAACTGAAAAAATAACAAAACAAAACAAATAAGAAAAAAAGGACAGTAAATACAAAATAGCAATAACGAATAAAAAGAATAGAACCGTTTTCATTATTTCACAGTTTGCGATTCGATACACACACATAATCTATCTGCCAATTGAATTTTATGAATAGTTTGCATTTACGGTGCGAAAAAAGAAAAATTATTTAATTGAATTTACATGCGGCCATTGTCAACGTTGGAAATTGGCTTGTCAATGCCACTCGCATTCAGCACGTTATACATTATGAACACAGAGTTTCAAAAAAGGAAAACGGTACTCTTTTCTCTCCTTTTCTTTCTCACCATCCTTTTGTTCCCGTTATTTGCATATATTTCAATGTGTTTAATGTCTCATTAAATATTAACTGGAATTGAGAAGTTACTTACTCTGCCGCCAGGCTATTTATTTATTATTCTTACTAATAAAAATAATAATTAAATTTAAAATGAAAAATAAAAAATAACTTCTGATCGTCTTCGGGACTACTTTAATTCATTCAATAATTCTCCGGTCTGGCAGTGCTCACAAACCCGTATTATACCTTGAAAAGATATAAGTTAAAATCTCATCAGATCCCGGCCGTTAGTCCATTAGTAATTTTTAAAAAAATGGATAAAAAGCAATTTCGCATCTTGATTAAACTTTGTTTTTGATGATGAGGCAAAACCTTATGTAGACCAACCAGTGGCTTGATAAACGTACCGGTGACGCTTACTGACTGATGTGCTGACTGAAATACCGGCAGTTATGACAGAAAACATGAAAAAAAGTGCACAAAATCGTTTTGGAAAGACACTGAAAAGTGAAATTACGCAACGCATTGAACGCTGACGCATTGAAAATATCAGACCAGTTTTCTCTTAAAGCGATTAGCTCATTTGTTAACACCGGACCAAAAAAAGTAATGGGTCGACGAGTCAAAATACTGCTTGGAGATCTTCAAGCGAGAAGAAAACTCGATTTCCTATATCGGTATGTGATAATGGATGAAACATGGATCCACTACTACTCACTTGAATCAAAAACATTATCAGTTGAGCTCACAGTAGACGTTGCACGTCGTCTAACGCGACGAAAATCTCAAAAACCAGGTGGCGGTTACCCTGGCTGATTATAGCATCCGTATGGTGTTTCATTGATCGACTCAACAAAGAATCAACAGCGAATATTACATGACTTTATGGGGTCGATTGAGTGTAAAAACAAAAAAAAAAGGAAAAGTGCTGCAGTGCTGTGCGGTATTTTTGGTAAATATGCTCTCGTTAGCGACAATGAAGATGTCGCCTGCAAATGTGCAAAAGAATTCGGAAGTGACTGAAATCTTCTTAAAAAACACGACTGTATCGCTCACGCACCTACTCGACAAAAACTTTTATTTTGAAAATAGAAAAAATCAGTCGCACCTTCTTCATGTTATAGAATATGAAAATTTAGTTCTTTTACATTTTTGTGTATTTAGGATAGCGGTGATGGGCATAAAAGATTCGGTTACGATCGGTTTTCTTACGTGCTATTTTTTTCCTTTTCAATTTGAAAGTATATCATAATGTTAGTTAACGTTATTTAATTGTCTACGCAATATATTAGGCAGCAAGGCCTCCTATTCATCTCTTATCATTTACGATTATGGTAAACTATTTATTGCAAATAAATAAAAGCTACCAAGATAAAAAGACTGCGATCGGAGTACTTCCCCTAGGTCCGTCAATCAAATTTCAAAATAGGCGACTTAAAATGTGAATTTCTATTCGAGTCTTCTATGATGACGTCAAACGTCATTAATCCCAAAAATCCTTTGCATAGGCAAATAAATGCGATTTTTCTTACCAGAAACTCTTATTCATAAAAAGATTCTATGCAGAGAGTTTTTTTATTTAGATTCTTTTTTTTTTTACTCGAATAACTCAAAATTAAATTGCGACATAGCAATCTCTTCACTATATGAAATGTTTCTAAATTTCCATGATATGGTATTTGAAAATTCCTAATACAAAATATCGAATGCAACAAAAAAATGCGTAGATGTTGAATTTCTTAATCCAAGTAAAATTAAACATAAACATGTTCAGTTATCTGTGAACTCATGCAAAATGTTATTACATTCGTACCTATGCGAATGGTTTGAAGTGGAATTCATATAAACATCGTTCCACTTCGATATACGTAATTGTATATACAATTGTTGTGTATACTAGCAGTATGTGTGACAATGCGTAGAGTGCTTTCCTTTTCTCTTTTTTAGACAAGCACGCACACGAGTATTATATATGCATAGGGAGAGATATACATTTATTTAGACACCACGACAGACAGAAAAATGAAATTTTTTTTTTTTTTTTTATTATTTAATCCTTCACTACTGCAGTTGGTGGTAGAGACTTCCAAATGTTATCATTGTTGTAATGGACACACACTGGCATACATAAATGCAAACAGAGCAAAAAACGCACAACCCTACAAACATGCACACGCTTACAATGTGCACAGAAATGATTATTGTCGCAAAGAGTAACGTGATGTTGTCATGTGATGTAGTTTTGTCATTAAATTTCAGCTTAAATGTAAATATTTGCAAGGAAACAGGATTTTATATATCATCCTATACACAAACAAGCATAACATTAAAAATACGTATGCGTCAATGTATAGATGCTTAAGTATGTGTATTGCATTTTTGGCGTATGAAAAATTCTAACAAAGAGTAAAAACATTTCTTGTTCCCCTTCTTGTATACGATGCACATATATATAATTAGATGATCTAAAAAATAATGAACTTTTGTGAAGATAAAAATTTTTAATTTTATAAAATTGTATTCACGTAAACTGATATTTGAGGTCAATGAACGTTATACTGTATGTTATATTCAGCTCAATATTTTTTTGGACCCTTTTTAATATTTATAAATATGCACACGATATATGAAAAGTGCGGCCTAAGTGTATATGCATACAATCGCATCAACACGCTTTTGAATACATCACATCATGCATGCTTTCATTTCAATGAAGGGAAACTAGTTTTTCTACATATATGTGTGTATATGTATATAAACGTAAACGCATGTATGTGTGCAAAACTAAGCAAAGCAATCCTCTTGGCAGCGCATTTTGTATAGCAAAATCATATGTTTGTTTGTGTGCATGAAAAAGATTTGTGACTTGCTGCATTTGTGGCTGTAATAATGACGATTATGAAATATACATATATATATATATATATATATATATGCTTAAATTTGTTACATCCGCATCCGTATTTCATTTAATATAAATATTTGCATGTGTCCCTGTATGAATACATTTCTAAAGAAAGTGAGATTACATACATGTGTACATGGTATGCAGTTGCCGCATATTGTGTAGATACGTATATCTGTAATGCTTACAATGACGTTTTTCTTATGACACAATTTCGCTAAGCATAACATCTTCAATGTTTGCGATTTAACGCAGCTGCTGTTGATATTTTTACATAAATAAATGGATAAAATTTGTACATGACTTGAGTGAAGCAACAGCATGATGGAAAATTAAATGATCTTAAAGTTTGCGCATTAATTGAAAATGTCTTATTAGATAAATGCTTTTATGATTTTTTTTTTTTTTTTTTATAAAGCGTGAATTAAATTATTCGTGAATTGTGTAGGTAGTGAGGGACTTTTACTTTTTTTACATATGAAAAAAGAAAACTATTTAAGATTGTGGAACAAACTTTGAACGCCCCACCTGCACTGTACTGTTAAACAGCACTTCTACTTAAAGTCAACCATTTAAGTAACTTCGTCCATGTTTGTATTTTACTTTCAGACTGCAACGGAACTTCATTTCTCGACCGTGCTTTTAACAGACATCTCTTAATGGTGGACGTTGCTTTCCTCCTATACTTTTTAACTCTAATGCCTCTTAGGGATATTAACACGATTTCTTCATTTCTATTGTCGCGTGCTGTCACCCGTTTAATTTAACACATTTTTTTTTCATTACACTTTCTTTTCCAATCATTCAGAGGATACCCCTGATGAAGCTTATGTAGACATACTAATAGGAGGAATAATAGATAGGCGGGATGAAGTAGTATTTACTTACGTTAGACTTGAAGGTCGAAACCTCAGACGCATCAGGCTAGAAAGGTCAATAGCGGTAGGTTGTTCCGAAGGTAGGTTCCGAAGACGGGCTAAACATTTAAAAAACACGGAGTTCCGGTAGTGGGCTATGCGGTATGCAGCCCTTTTTCTTACTTATGTTCTTTTCGCTTTTTTGTAAGAATTTAAGTGAACAGTATTTACTCACCTTTTAAACGCTAATTCCTGCGTTCAATTAGACATCATTTACCAGTCGCTTAAACCGAACTTCTAATATGAGCAATATTTTTACACGTCTACCTTTATATTCCTACCGTAATCTCTGAATTCAAATAATTATTTTTTCTCAATTGAATTTTTAATATTGATATCGAATTTCAAAAGATTTTTTCAATAAAAGCTGGAACCTAACTGAAAGTTAGATGGACTTATTTATAGATTAACGCAAAATCAATTTCATCGCATTTGCATTTAAGTTCTAACTTGCACTTAAGTAAATTTTACTTTAAATTTCCTTGCAAGCAGCGGGACGGATCAAGAAAAAAAAAGAAAACAACTGATAAAAACCGTTTAGAGGACATGGATAACGGGCAAACAACCCATGTAGAATGTATAAAAATCAAATTAAAAAATGCTTACTAACCATTAGTAAACTTTGGTACTGAACTACTTGAAATTTTACTTAAGAGCACCTATTAAAAAATTAGTAAAAAGTTGTTTGCCGATAAACTTTAATCCAACTCTACATTATGATGTTGTTTAATTGAATGCAAGCCGTATTGAGTATTAGTGAGGCTTCTAATCATTGTCCATATTTTAATTAAGTTTTGGTAAAGGATGCCTATTAAAAAGTCTGGTTCGTTATTTTTTATGTCTTAGGTGATGATTATGAATAAACGGTAACTTCGCTTGTTCTCACATAATTAGCACATAACAATAAATCGGTCCGCTACTTCTCAACTACAATCATTAACAATATTTTACATTAATTCTTGCTTCCATTATTATTACCTTTGGTTTTCATTTCTTTTATTGTCTTCCATCTCTTGTTGTAATAAGTTCCCTTAACCATTACCGATAATTCGAAAAAGCAAAGTCTTAATCTACTTTGACATACGCGTATTGCTTACTTGTTGCTATTCATTTCTCACAATCTCTTTGTATTATATACCTCCTTAGTATTAATTTTATTAAATATATCGAACGCTACTGTGTGAAGCAGCCGCAAAACAAAAATGTTTCGACTTTTAATAATTTTGAGGTTTATTTTGTTTGTGACATTACTTCTAAACACGTATCTACATGCGGGTAATAGATTTCGTATAAGAGACTCAAAGCTGATCAATTAAAAAAGAAAAAATAAATATCATTATGAACAGAAACCTCCTAGGAAACCTTAAAATATCTTTGAATTGCAAAAATTACTGCGAAGGCAAAAAACACTCTGTCAACCGAGTCGTTACTACGGCATGTGAAAAAAATCAAACCTATAGTATGAGATAATTGAAAAGTTCCTGAGTGCAGCTCAGTAAACTTTATATAACTTTGACACATGAAAAGAAAATAAAGCAAGAGTAGTTAAAACTGAATGAATGATTTCCAATGAAAAAAGATTTTTTAATCACATTATTAAAAAAAAAAAAAAAAAAACTATAATTACAATGCATCAGTCAATAATCCTGGGAACTAAGTGAAGAGTAAACATCTAATTATTTATTTATTACTTTCTTTTTTTGGCAAAGTTTCACTTTATTCCGGAGTGCAACGATTCCTCTAATAATTCAATACATTTTTTTCGACATTGATTTGTCAAGACTCTCAAAATATGCCACAGTTGCCGCAACATTTGCATTATTTTCACGGAGCTTTCATTTTTAAGACTTGGGAAAGATGTCGAGAACGTGGTGGTTAGGGGAGTAATTCGAACATTAATTTATGTAATTTTCCCAGCACACCGAAACTGTAACACGTTGATGTTTTTTTCCACTGCCAGGCCAAGTGCTACTCATTGAGAAAACAGTTTTCTTACACCCATGAAAAGCAGTGTATCTTGATTTTTAATATCTCTAATATCGGATAAAACTTCGCTTATCAAGAATAATTTTCAGGATATTTTCGGGGCGTTCTGGTGTGTATCGCACTTTTGTCCGATCACTGATTATCGCTTTGTCATCCAATTGTTAAAGAAGAAAATTTTAATAATTCATTTATGAGACCTCCACAAGAAGAGCGGACGGATACATAGCAAGACGAATGGACAAACATGACAAAACGATGACGTAGTGGCATCTAATGTTATATTTTTTATGTAAATGTCAAGTCGCAAACATGTTGAATGAATGCGTTAAAGGTGGGAGGACATATACCGGCACATTGCATAAAATGTAAAAAAAGGGGAATTCTAGGAAAAATTACTCTAATGATAAAAAAAAAAGTAGAGTTAGAAAAAATATAAAGAAATTGATCAACTGAACTAACTAACCATCTAGATCATGTTTTTACAGAAATAGAGAGATAGTCTTAGTTGCTAGTAATCAACCTACTCTTGTCCTATTGTGTATTCTTTCGTCCAAATAAATTGCAATAATGATAATAAAGAGGAAAATTTGAAGAAATCAATCATGAAGTATAGTATTTTTCTGCCATGGTGGAACATTAAAATCATGCTTCTGCTTCATGCATGCTGTGGTTGCAGCCTTTTGCTTATAGTGCAAAAAAAACACCGAGTCACAAGTCGATTTGTTGCCTCTCCCATCGTCTTCTGTAGAAACTACCTTAAGGAACGAAGTTGAAAAAAAATTTTATTTCTTACTTCAGCGAAAGAGTTTTCAATCAACCCTTGCATCTATATATAAAAAAGGTAGCGAAAGAAATTTAAATTAAATGTTCTTTAAGGAAACAATTCTTCAATTCATATATTGTTTGCTTTGTAGTTTTGTTCACCTTAGATGTGTCAGAAAAGGGTTGTAGTTTTTTTTTTTACTGTTTACAGATACTTGCAAATTGTGTAGAGCAGATCGTTCAAGATATACTTAAGCAAGCTGTGTAGTTTAGTTGTGTACATAAGATCTCTTCAAACGTGTATGAAAATCATAAATGTACAAATAGCTGTGTATATGAATGCATGAATACGTTATATATCTACATATTTATATGTATACATACACTTATGCACTTGAGCACTTGTTTGTGTGTTTTTTTCATTTTTTACTTTATATTTTATTTTCACCATTTTTTCCGTTCACATTTTCTTTTGCTTCTTCTGAGTTCATTCACAACAAGTAGTTTATACTCATATGCATATGAAAAGGTATTTAGTTGACTTTAAGTCACAACACAAAGCAATAGAGAGAGAGTGAATATATCTGCAATATATACATATATTCTTATACATATATCATATATTTACATGCATACATTCTTATATCCATCTGACTGTAAATATATACTCTTACAAAAGTAGTTGATGCATATGTATAGGTTCAGATGTTTTGATACAAATATTTTTTGAAAAAAAAAAAAAAAAAAAAAAAAAATTCGCTAATTGATTTTGTAAGTGGTCTCGTTAAGTTTT
>KK499942.1:127518-213681 GCA_000688715.1 Glossina pallidipes | reverse complement strand
TTTAAAAAAGGAGGTTTACTATTTTAAAGTTTTAGATTTTTTGATAAAAAATTTTTTTAAAAAAAAAAAAAAAAAAAAAAAAAAAAAAAAATAATGCAACAACAACAACAATAGCTGCTTGTTTTGGCTTCACAGGCAATGTTATATGTGTTAAGTCTCGACTAGTAGTACATGAATTCTATATACATACATAATTTTCGCTCTACTCTACATGTGTTTAAAGAAAAAAAAAAAAAAAAAAAAAAAGAAAAAAAATTAAAAAAAAAAAAAAAAAAAAAAAAAAAAAAAAAAAAAAACGTAAATAAATTCAATGAATATAAAGTAGAAAGAAAAAAAGATAGTAAAATCCCGTGTTATTCTTCTTTTCATTTTGCCTATTTTAATATTTTCTTCTCGGTGTAGTGCTATGCAAACACCCTAAAGAAAGCATAAAAAAAACCAGAAAAGAAAAGAAACTCCCATATACGCTATGTGTATATAACACTTTAACCAACAAGCAGTTTATTCTTAAGTTTTACTGTTCTACACTTCTCTTACTTCGTACGTATACATATCCATGGATGAACTTATTCATGTGTATATACATATATATGTCAATGTGTTTTGTTCACTAAATTTTGCATAATATTCCGTTTTATGAAAATTTTAACGTCATTTGTGGAAAAGTTTCTAAAGCAAAAAAGTAAGAAGAAAATGTATACATGTATGTATGTTCACAATTTCATCCAGAGAAAGAGAAAGATTGAACAAAACTAGACTTCCTCAACCTCCGGTACGCGAATATGTTTCTTTCTATATATATACATGTATATATATATATATACAGCGACTTTTCATAAATTAATCGTTCTGTCAGCCTTCGTAGATGTATTTTAAATTTTAAACATATCCGACTAAATAACATTACTTATGCAAATGCCATATACGTGTATATATGCACACACACACACACACGCGCGCGCAATACATAATATACATTTATAGGAGTATATTCAGGCATATAAATTCAGATAGACGTAGATAAAGTGGATGTTAACATAAAATACTCAGCTTATGATTCCTATTGTAACTCATTATGTTCGTAACTGGCTTTAGCGGTTTCTTTAACATTTATTGCTGTGTTTTAATCAATGCTTAATACTTTATTAGTTAAACCGTATGCGTATAGGCGTATGGTTTCGATAGAGAGTATTTGAAGTTTTGACCGAACTCGTAATATCTGTAACTACATCATCCGTCAAAATTCGTATGCAAAAAGATTAAGAAAATTTTCATTATAATAATTCTTTTGCCTGTTGGCAGCAAAAAGTCTTCTGAGTTCTTACATAAATGGCGTGTCTAATATTTTTTGAAGGTTTCTTATTTTGTTTTCTTATGACATTTAATTTTTCACGTTTGATATCAATCATGTCAAGAAGTAACTTAACAGCAAGTTGCGCACGATTTGATTCATTATTTCTTATTTTTTAACGTGGATTGTTTTTTAATATGAAATATAAAAATGAATGAGTATTTTCGGCATGTTTTCCTTTTTTCACTAGCCTTAAAGGAGATAAGGAGGCGAAAAGTTTAAGGTGGTGATAGCATAGCAAATTCGATGTAAGCAAAATTGATTTCAGAAGATGGCACAACTTTGATCGATCAACGATGTTTCATGAACTTAGTCAAAAATAATCGTTTCATATACATTCACTAAAGAGTGCTTGGCTTATCGCAATTAAATGTGATTCAGTAAAACGAAAACATCTATAGAGACTGCCAGAGCAAGGCCAGAAAGCGTTTGATGATAATCGGGCAGAAATTTTATTTGCAAAACTGCTTTTCGAGGTTTTCTCTTTAGGAACAGGCTCAAGGATTGACATTTCAAAGTTTTCTTGTTTAGCAAGCAAAGCGCTCGAATTAGCTAACAATAATCGTCTTCTATCCAGTCGTGACATGGGGATAAATCGCGCTTAACAACTGAATAAAGAACGCCATTATGTAGGGTTGTAAAGCAGTGACGAGAGCTAGGATTAATTGGCAAAATTCTGTTCTCATGTTATACCACTTAGAATGTGTTCCAGGCGTGTAGCAAAAGTTGAAAAATGTAACTAAAGATAATTCGATAGGAGAATTTTACTGAAAAGAACTGCCATAAGGTGAAAGTAATCCCAAGACGAATATGTGGGAGAGCTTTTCAGAAGAACTTGCCTAAGTTAAATTGAATTTTAAGACTTTAGTCTTAGAATTTATTCTCTGGCTAAATTTAGATAATAATAATAATAATAATAAATTGAATTTTGATTTTGGCTCGAGATTCCTTCCTAAAAATATGCTGGGATTACTATTTCCAGGAATTTCACTCTCCACAAGTGATTGAAACGCCTAAGGTCAAACAAAAATGGCTTCAATAAAAGAAGGTGCGGTTAGAGTTTTCAAACATTCCATGACCTCGAGCGCGAAAGCTGTTGAAGAAGTTGTCGAAATATAATAATTTTTTTCTTGGAAAAATTAGATAAATTTCTTGCCAATCATCGTGCTATGTAGTACACTAACATACAAAAGTAATCGGGTCTCTGCCTTGATTATTGAAATAAAATTCATATCCATTTGTTCGTATACATCCGACAGGGAAATAGATCACTATTTTTTTATTTGATATATAAAAATGCTTCTTCTCTCTGCGGATATGCATTTGTGTACGTGGTTATACTGCTTTGTTATATATATATATATATATGTATGTGTGGAAGCACTATTTGACTTTTAACGCTTGCTGCAAGAAAGAGCAATAAATAGTTTTACGGCCGTTGTAGTTATTTTTCCTTAATTTTATTCTCGCTACTAAACCAATTTTTTATTTCGTTCGTTTAAACAGAACGGAAGAAAGAAAAGAACATAAATTTTATAGAATAGTTATGTGATCAGCGTGGGACTTTTGATTTATCCACGTGTGCGTCACCCGTCTCTTATTTTCTCCGCAATGAAATATTTCCAAGTCAAAAATCTTAATGAGATTTGGCTGGTGATCAACTCTCGATAATTTGCTGCCAACAAAGAGGGATTTGATGCCCCGCATATTTAAAAACCTTCTCCGCCTACCGTTGCTCAAAATCTAAATAATTTTGTTTGAAGTAATGGACGCCAAAGGTTTATTGCCCTGCTCTAGCAAACTACCAAATATGCTATGGCACACTATTGTCTATATCTTTGATTATATAAAAC
Source organism: Glossina pallidipes (assembly GCA_000688715.1). Lineage (NCBI taxonomy): Eukaryota > Metazoa > Arthropoda > Insecta > Diptera > Glossinidae > Glossina > Glossina pallidipes. Next base: position 210,477 of record KK499942.1, on the reverse strand, counting down.
CAAGAACAAAAAAAAAAATTTAATCAGAAGACACAGAAATAGTTAACTTTATTGTGATTTCGTTATGTGCGAATGGTGTGTATATTTATGTTCATAAGAATGGGAGAAAAGTATTATTTGATAAGGTGAGAAAGTAATAAATATTTTATCCCCTTCTCTTGTAGTCGTCACAATTTTAATGCCACATGATGATAACGGCTATGCTTGTCTTGTATTCATTAACGGATTCCATTAGATTTTAATGATTATTCTGATAATTTACGTCGCTGTTAATAAAAAAAAAAAACATTGAATTGGGTAGAAGATCATCTTGGGTTATATTTCATCATCATTATGCAGATTTATTAAAAACCTTTCTTTCCTAAACGGAAATGGAAATTTTTTCATTCTTCTTGGATTCGCAAAATAATAAAACAATTACATAACACGTATCATGCCTTAGTCTTGTGTAGGATAAACACAAAATCATTAAAATGGATATTATGTCTTGTCCCATTTTCTTCATTTTCATTTTCATATCATTGGGTAGCAATAAATAGACATTAGACATGTCCAAGTAATTGATGTGGATAATCAAGTTTTGAGTCAATTTTCAACAGTCAACAGGGAGCATACTAACTAGTTTTATAATTCAGACCGTGTACTACTATAACTGCTCTTAGTCAAGATAGATTTTATCAATTGCAGGATTTCTAACACATTGTTTTTTTTGCTGTTTTAAATTGAACCGAATTACGAAAGTATCTCATTAATATCTAAAGTTAGTAAAATTAACAAGGAAAACAAAGACGTAAACTAATCGCTGATCTTGTTAAGACTCGCTCAATGTGCTTCGTATTCGCACGAAGCCTTTTCTTCTACTACGCCGCGAATTATCTGTTGTTGATACATTGAATCTCTATGAAGAAGAGCAAGAAGACGAAAAAATCTGCATTCTGAGTTTTGTAACGCATAGAATTGTATATAATAACAATATTGTGACCTTTTCATGTTAAGTAAACAAAAAAATATATATATATTTGCTAATTTGCGTTCAATTGAAAGGACAGCCCTGCTGAACGTTGTGGGATTATGGAATGTGAACACATTACTAACTGCAAAAAACACAGGAGACAAAACATGATGACTAGCGTCAAGCGTGAACTTGAATCAAAACCATATGAAGCGAGTACACGGGGGTACCTATCAAAACGCATGATATATGCAAGCAAATCTATGAAGAATTGATCATATCTATGAATAGATGTAACATTATTAAGTAAATGAATGCGTAGTCAAATATTTTATGATTAGCGGAGATTCCCCCGATTTAAAAAAATGCGCCTATATGCGATCTTTGTTGAATTACTTTTCTTTTATTGCAAATAATGCTTAATAGTGCTTGATTTTTAAGAAGTTTAGGTGCGACGCTTAAATTGACATGAAAAATGAGTGAAGAAATCTTCTTCAAATGTTTTGAAAAATCATTCTTAAGTTACTTTGCGATGTCATACTTGAATATCGCTGGCAGTTATTTCACTACAAGTTTTACTACAGCACTTATTGTCGGTATATATGATCAAACCTACATATACATAACTAGAAGGAAAGCATTGCCAAATACAAATAGAGAAAAACATATTGCTATCTATCTGTCATAAATTATGAAAAAGTCGACATAGGAGTCGTAAAATTTTCACGTGTATCATCTGCAATGCAAATTTCCATCAAAAGCTTCCTAACTATTCCCGGCTGTTGCAAATAATACGACATATTAAAGAATTATACGAAGCGCAAGTGCTTTCGATTCGCCTTCTCATGCACCTAAGGAACGATACCTACAGGCGGCGAGGTATATAGAGTATTTTGTATGCAAATAATTCTTAGACGATTTTTGGAAAGAAAAAAATGTCGCTTTTATCCGCTTGAGTGGTCAAGTAGGCAAAATATTTCGATTAACAAATCGATGGTCTTGGAGTCAAGTCTCAAGTGCGATAGGGTTTTCAATAAAGCCGATAGCCTTACTTGCTAGTGCTCTTCAAATTTTTTTCTCTGACTAAATCAATAATAATAATAGTAACCTGGAATTTTTAATTCCTTAGAAGCGGCTAGTGCTCTTGCAACTTTTCGTTATGGTGAAATGTCACAACATGCACATCAACGCCTTTTCAATGTAAATGAAGCTTCTATTTGCATGGTATGTAAATTCGAATAAATTGATTTGCCTTGCGAGTTTCGTTTTTTTTTTCTTTTTTTTGTAGTCAAAACGATTATTAAAACACACACTAGGCTACATTGGTAAGCAAACGTACATACATCCACACAGGACGATCAACATGAGATCATAGTCTAAACTGGATGGATGGACAAAGTATGAGAACAGGAAAGAAGTAAGAACACTTTACAAATTTACAAACGGTCAATGTTAAGAACGGACCTATGTGAACTTATGGGATTAATGACTTTCAGAAATAATTCCACTTCTGTTTACTTAGAAATAAACTTAACATTAACATTCAGTTTGTCTAAACACTCGTTTATTTATTTGTATCTTGTTGCGACTCGCCGAGTGGCGGTTAACTGAAATCCTCTACTGAAACTAAGCAACTTTGAAATCAATCGCACGCATCAACAACATTGACACTCCACTTAGCGTGTGTATCTATAAAAAAAAAAGAAAAGGGCACAGGAAACACAAAACCGAAAAATTTTTCATAAATCGCTCAGTGCCAGTCATACACGAATTAAAAGTTTTTAACAAAAATTTGCTTAAGGAGGTCGTCTGTCTTTCGTATTTAAATGTTTCATGTCATTCACGGGCGTACCATAAAAAAAGACACAAACGAGAAATAAAAAGCAATTAATGGGTATTTTTTTTTCCATTTTTTCCTTTTTCGTATCATAAGCTGAACGAAAATTAATTACTAAATTAGCAACGTCAGAATCAATACAGTTAATTAACAACAAATGCGAATGGATTCAATAATTCATTTTTGCAGAACGAAATGGTCGGTCGATATATCATTATTTGTTTTATGAGCTCATTAACTACAAGTAGACAAACGTGACTTATGTTTACGTTTGCAACTGATCGGCTTAAACATTAAAGTTTTAATTACTTTTACATTATTTATACTTATCTAGGGATAATGCTGATATATTACTAATACGATAATGTTGTAATACGCTTTCAGAATTTTGATATATCCGAAGTCTTAGGGAATTTTCAAATTGTGAAGTCTTGCTCAAAAGTGGACTTGACTATACCTACTTGTCGGCGTGACTGACTCGGTAAAAAAGTAACAGCAATCCTGCGGTATGCAATTACAAAAACTTGGAGCTGTATCGCACTACAATTTGGCAAAAAAAAAATGTTTTTTAATAACAACTAATTATGCAGAGTGTGCTCTCGATGTTGGTCAGGCAGAAGTGGAAAGAGAAGGACAGGTAGTGGCCAAAGCCTGCGTGCCTGTAAGACTTACCTAAAAAACTAAATCTTAGGTTAATCTCTACAGCTTCCATAGATTCACATATATTGTCTCGAACATCAAGGTTCACTTATCAATTTAAATTAGTTGAAAATGCTGACATGACTAGAAAAGAGTTCCAAAAGTAAATATTCGTGCATTTGGCACCCTTTCAAATTAATGTTAGGCTGCATATCGTTTAGGCTGTCTGTTATCATATATGCACAATCTTTGGACTCTTTTAATATTTTTATTATTTAATTTGACATGGGAAGCTTTTCAGGACGGCAAACAGGAATAAACGAAAATGTCTATGAAAAAAAATATTAAGAAGAAAAACTAGATTTTATTGCATACATTACACGTATTCCACTAATGGGAAAAATCTTTCAGAATTTGAAACGATAAATTAAAAATCCTATATATATTGTCATTCAGTTCAGAAGTGGACCCACTTTTTAAGTCAAACGTTAAATAGTTCCACTAGACTTTAAGAATGGAGTGTGCTACTAATGGTTGTGTTAATCGGTCAAGTGCTCTTTGCAGACAAAGAAGGAAGCACAAGTCACATGACCAAGCGAAAAGGAAGTCCGTCCGTTGTTTCTATATCTGTCTGATGAGGCAAATATTCAACAAAGTTATATAAAACTTGGCAACTGAATTTTTCTGCTAGTCTCCAAAATTTTTCTTTTCTTTTATGGTGTTAGGTAGACAAGATGGGTAGACAAGATTCGCTTTAAAATGCGAATATTACTTTTAGACTTAAATTATTTATATTCTTGTTTAACGGAGGGAAAAACACATTTGTTAATTGCAAAATAACTGTAATAAATAAATAATATGAAATCTATTTAATGAGAGGCAATAATTTTTCAACTTACGTTATAATGGCATGTTTCGGCAGCAATCATATGCTCAGCCAATATGTGAATGCGCTTTTCGAGTCGGGGTACATTTGAAGGATATTTATTTTATTAGCATTTAATACTTTAAAACACACACTTTATATACAGACACCTATACATATTTATCATTATTGTTACTATTTTTTTATTTTTTTCATTTTCGCACATAAAAAATATAAAACATTTGTTCCAGTTATTTTACGCCACATAATTTTTCGCATGAAACAGAGTTTTTATTGGATGGTAAAGATATTGTTGTTGTTGGTTTTTAAGATAAATAGTTTCCAAGTTCGAAAGGCCTTTACCGACTAACACACATTTCGCATATGTAATATATGTGTATTGACTACAATAAATTAATATGTATCTGCATAAGCACAGACAGATATGATGGTTTCTTTAATTATATATGTGCATAAGCACTACTTGTATTTTATATATATATATATATATATATAAACGGTAAACGATTTGTCTTTGTTTGTATTTAAGAAATAAAGATATGCTGATTTTAAAACACAACCACATTAACATACTATACAGTATAATATATGTGTGAATGCTTATGTATATATATATATATATATATATATATATAAATATATATATATATACACGTACATATATATGTATATAAATATTTATGCAGCTTTTGCTGTTGCATATGAGTTTTTCTTCATATAAAGTTACGGGTGCTGTGTCATACTTGGCATGACCTTATTTATCGTTACACTCATTCACTCGCTTGCTTACTTATTTATGCTTAATTTTATGCATTTACTTGTTTGTTTGTTCATATCTTGATTTTTTCATTAAATTTCCTCCGAGAAGCGATGCAACAAATTTCACTTAAGCACTTATTCTACTGGCTATGTATGGGTAAAGTATTCCATAGCATATGATAAGTAATTATTTACTTCGTAATTTTCATCATCGTTATCTTCTTCAAAATTATAATTCTTTTCATCATCATCACCATCATCATAGTCGTTGTCATCATGACCATCATCATCATTGGTATGACTATAATCATAGTTTTCACTTTTGCTTGATAACTAAACTAACAGAGATAATAATGCTGTAGAACAGCAGCTGCGCCATTATTAGTAGCAGTAGCACTGGCAGTGATTGACACATTTTTTACACACGTTGGCGTCGTGTGCGTGTGTGTGCCTCATGTTTATTTATATATGCTTCTTATGTTTATAATACGTATGCACAGATATGCGAATGTATTTGTATGCACTATGTTTGCGCCGCAATGTATGCAGTTAAAAATTTTTGCATTAATTTAATTAAATTGGATTTTTAGAAAACCTAGGGGTTTTTCTTACAATTTTTTTTTTATAACAAGGCGGCATGACATGACATGTGCGTGCTAAAGTTTGCCTTCAGCAGGCAACAGCAGCAGCAACAGCAGCAGCAGCAGTAGTAGTAGTACAGTTTAGTTGCAACGATAACTCGGCGACGACTTTGTCACGGACACACACACACACACACGCACACACACACCCTCATTATGTATGTTTATATAAAATATTTAGTTCTAAGATGTAAAGGCTTAGCGAACATAGAGTAAGTAAATGCACACACAAACTAACAACAACAACAATAATAATAATAATAATAATAATAATAATAATAATTACAACAACAAACACCACAACGTTTGTTAAGATAGGAACGTGTACGGCGCGTACAATAACGTGCAAGGAATTCTTATTATTATCTGCAAAACGTTTGCTTTACTTATCCTATATATGCGGTATTTTTGTTAAGTGGAAATTTATGTATTTTGTGCAAATCTTCTAATAAACAGAAGATAATTCACATCATAAGAGCCATTAAAGGCCATAGATTTGTTAAGCATTATTATTATTTATTAATAATCGGTGATATTTTCCCTTTATTTCTGATATATATTTTCTTTTCTGATATATTTATTTCATCTTCATCGAGATATTATTTTATTTTTTTTAGTTTTTTCGATTTACTTTAATTTATGCACTTCTCACATGAATGCTTTTGTATGGGTGCGTGTGTACGCATAATTAGCAAACAAGAAATTTATGTTTATTATAACACCGTTTAATTTCATTGTATATATATGTATATATATATATACATATATATATATATATATATATATATGTTTATATATATTATAGTGCGTATCCTTGCACAACGACGTAACGTTACGTTCAGATACGAATGCGAAACTGAGCAATGGTTATGCGAAAAATTTTTATCGTCACACATCTACACAGTATACACGACTTGAACTCCTTAATAGCCTTACACAGGCCAAAACAAAATATTCTTTGCTCTTCCCTGAACCACAATATACCAGTAACAACAACAAGAACAAGAACAACAACTATAACAACGACGACAACAGCCATAGTAAGTTGATGAAAAAGTGGTCGATGAAGAGTCGTCGTTACGATTATTGTATGTTGTTTTTCGTTTATATGTGTATTATTTGGTCCTAAACCTAAAAATCACACAAATAAGTTGTGTCTTATTTCCATAGCTGAGTAAATTGAGAGTGTATTACACCGCATATTCTAAAGAGAGTGCAAGAGTGTCCTAGAAAGGAAGAGAGAAAATTAAAGAGAATTACGACACGCAAGTTTGTTTTTGGTTCATTTTTTTCGTTTTTTTTAATTTTCAGAATAAAATGTTCGTTAGCGGTAATGCCATCGCTTTCATTGTTTATATTCCGCACATAGTTCTTTTATATCAATAACCTATCCCAACACACTATCAGGATTCTTTTTATTACTAAGAAAGAGAAATATATCTGTTTGTATGCATTGCATGAGAGGAACACTTTCATTATCTAATATGTAAGAGAATGATTTTTATTAAAGAATCTTTTTTTTTAATAAATATTATCTCAGTGTTATTTAAAGCATTTTATATACATATATATATACATAAATGTGTTTATACATTAAAGTATTCAAACCAAATTATTACTTTCGTTTTGTTAGAGACTTGGAAGCTTCTCATTTAGGTGATTTTCTTCGGTTTGTAATGAACTCATTTCTTTAAGCCTGCGCCGTTGCTAGCGTTTCCAGTGTGCTATCTCGCGTATAAGAGTTTAGGGAAATTAATGTTTTTCAATCTTTTTTGTCTTCATATCCTTATCTCTTTATTCAGCGAAAAAGTTCTCTTAAGGATTTTTTATACTGGGAATTATAAAATTTAAAAATGCCAAGTATCCTAAAAGAAGTTCTTTCGAGGTAAATATTAAGTAACGTTTTATGCGCTATATATTAGGTAAGATTAGGAAAACAAATCTTTTTTCGGAGTTAGAATAGAAATATGATTATTTAGCGTAGACGGGTTCTTTTATAAATATAAATATGGTGATGCGCTGAGTAGAGCTAGATTGTTTCGCGAGATCAAACCGAACAGGTACCTGCAGGGGTAAGATCTAAGATATTCCGGTACTGTCGGTCCAGTTTCACAGCAACACTTTAGTGAGGCAACGCATTGTTATTATTATGACCACCGAACTTTGCCATCGAATGGATGGGAAGCTGTAGTCGCTTGATAATGGATAATAGACAACGATAATGAAATAGCGGTTTTTTCCTTAATTGTAAACACTTCATACCGCTTGCTAAGAGCATTTGAATAAGAAATGGAAAATTAAACCTTGAACTTTTTTCAATTCATTTTCGTCGAAGTTATCCGATTTTTTTAGATATTATTATAGGTCGCCGCATAGCCAAGCAGTTAAGAAGCACGACTATCAATTCGACATAGTTAGTCGAGGTGTAACATTTACCCATCGTACACTATCTAAATTCATCGCCACATTTGTAATGCGTTAATTTGTTTTCCCGATAAATTATCTTTCTCTTAACCGTTTCGTCAGTCGTCCGGTAACGCGCCATGTGCACAAAATTTCCCCTTTCTTTAGAATTCGGTTTCTTAGAAAATCGGCAAAATAATATTCGAAAGTGTGCTCAGTGCACGATGTGTTAATGAATCGCAATCAGTACAGGGCTTTATAATCATAACAATCACATGATAATGGGAAAAGGTATTCACTTCTTTCTTTTCAATCAGTGATTTTGATGCTAAGGCTTATGATGGTTTTCTTGTGTTGTTTACGATTGATCTTAACGTCTGACAAAAACTTACATAAACGCATTGCTTGCTAAGAATTGAGTGAAATATTTCCAAATAAAATGTGTACTGAATCTCTGTCATACAAATGATGGCTATACAAATTTCCAGTATGCGTTGGCTTTCAAATCGAGAAAATAAAAAAATATTACAAAATTAATGAAACTCAGGAGATCGTAGAGCTTTTTAAATTACTTATTCACTAACAATGATTAACTGCACTGACTTCACATTACTAACTCTCGCTGTACTCTTGGGGTAGGTGTATAATCACCCACACATTCACTCTAGCATATTGAACATAGCCTTGCAGTCGTGCACATCTACATATTGAGACGATTTTATGAGTAGTTTCTCTACTTCTACTAACATAAATTCTTTCAACTACTTCTGTGGATTGTTGACCAACGCCGGTTGTGTCAGTCAGTCATCGTTGTTGTCCTATCTCTTTCAAGCTACTAATAAACCTCAATACAAACGATGTCAAGTTTTTTTTTAACGCTGGAGGAAGCTTTTCACGATGCTAATTAAAAATTGCTGCAAGCGTATGCTAGCGAACCAAGAAATTATAAATTCAAATAAATGTATTTTTAATGCAAATTACGATATATTTGCTACTTTTTCTTTTTGTCAAAGTCACTGTAAAAACAGCCCGCATTATAGTAGACCTTAACGTTCATTTTTTATCAGGCAAGTTTTAACAAGAGACGATTGACGTTACTTTTGGCTTATTGTTGTTATTATTAGAAATGAAAAAAGAAAAGATCAGCTTTATGTCCGTCCGTCTCTCAACGAGATTAACTTGATTGCTCCTTCCAATCGATAATCTTACGAACGCAGATACTGAACTGAAGACTTGCAGCATCGAAATACGAAATCGTTAGTTAGTTTCAGAATGCCCCATATAAGTCGACCCTTCAGTTCAATCACTTTCACGGCTCTAACAGCCTTCTTCACAGAGACGTCATAGCTCAAAAGGCAGGCTAAACCATTTTTTGATAGTTTGCACAATGATTCCAATCCTTTTTAGATTTCTTAACAAATAGTGGAATGGTGGCCGACGCAGCAAGTCGAACTTTACCATTCCTGTAATGTACCTCTGTAACGCTCGATTTGTGACTTAGTAATTTTGTCCTCCTGTAACCAAGCACGGCATGCCACATCCGGCCAGCTTTCCCATGCCTAAATTCTGATTCAATATGTAGCCGACACATTCTTCATTCATGCCTCTGCTATTTCTCTATCCTTAATTCGACGGCCGTCCAGCACCATTTCATGAATTTGGTCAATGTTTTTGCCAGTCCTCCGCCATCCAAGCCGATACGTCGCCTTTTCAATTCACCGTAGTAACTGATGCTACCCAGTCACCGTATGCTATGTGTAGGCGTATTGCTCTTCAAAAAGAAGTACTGAAGAACAGCTTGACACTCAATTTTCCCCATTTTTAATTAATACTTTATCAATCCCTGTCCCCACATATGCCTCAACTTTGAGGAGAAGGCACTGCCATCTTTTTGTTCAGCTCTGAAACCTTCCAGACAACCTGTTTAAGTATAAAAATTTACAAAAGTGTGTTTAATTTGTTTAGCGAAAAAGTATAGCATGTCAAAATAAGTTCCCCTGCATTCGTGCTTAGTGATCCATAATTACTTGCTGATATAAAGGTAAAATTTATAGATTTTTATAGTAAAAAAATAAGGTTTTATATCGGAGGGAATCGCGAATGTGCCGCCAGCACTTTCCCTGCTGTCAAGCTATTAGCCGCCGTCTGGTCGATTGAACTGCTCTCCGTACCTACAAATATATCAAGGAAAGTTTTTATTGGCATCGGCCTTGGAATATGAATAACATAATTCCTTACCTCACAGTTGTGGCTCTGTTTGAATCGAAGAGTGCAAGCCAAGATTTCCGCTTTTTACCTTCATTTTTGGTTCCGCGAACAGACGAACGAATATGCAAAAATGACTAAATCGTGGCTTTTGTAAAATGATTGGTCACGTTTTTGAAAGACCCTAAACACATACATATTGTTCGACAAGTCCAAACGTTACATCCGAAATGATAAAAGTAACTTACGGTATACAAAATCACGTCTGCCATAGTAAAAGTTCAATTTTGTGTTAACTTAAAATTCATCACTCATCCGTTTTTGCGGTTTTTATCATACATTCATTCATTCATTCATTCATTCCTATCCCATGACGGTGCATATATTTGACATGTAAATCATAGATGTTTAAGAAAATTTTGGATGCATCTATAAGTACTTACGCGCGCACGTTTTTCTAGTGACGATATTTATGTACTTCTTTTTAATACGTTTCGTTAAGTTCGGCATAATTGAATGTTTTGCAAAAAAAAAAAAAAAAAATTTCCTATAGTTGAAGAAAATTTCGGTATAAACAATAAAAAGTCGAATGCTTAATAAAGACAGCGAGCAACAAAGTCGACAACAATAACATAAAACAGCGAAAAAAAGAAGCTGAAGATAAAGGAAAACGTTTCCGTATGTATATATATATATATATATATATATACTCCATGATAAACAACATTGTGTAAAGTTGTTCGCAATTTCAATGAAACGGAGAAAGACTTCAATGTACGCAACATTATATATGGATGAATGAATGAATGAATGAATGAATGGACGGACGGGCGGACGGACGGATAGATAGCGAGACAAAAAATTATTGTATCAAGTTGACAATATTCTGGTATGACGTAGTGTACGCATAAATATGTAAAACGCGATACTGTGACCAAAAAGAAAAGAATTCTTTATTTTTTCTTTTATATATGTGTATGTATGTATGCATAAAAGCAGTTGGACAGTGTTTTAGGGCCAACAGAGCAAATATGTAAATTAGGGGATATATTTTTATGAATGCGTTGAGAGAGATGATGTACATGATGTATACGCGTATGTGTGGGCGTGGGTTTGTGTGTGTGTGTGTGTGTGTGTGTATGTACACGTACTCATGTGCAGATATGAAAATATGAAATGTAAGCATTTACAAGGGACTCTGTTAAAACGCAATCACGAAGACAATAATAACGTGTGTAAGGTTGCTGTTTCCCTCCTCTTTTTGTGATGGGCTTTGCTAACAACAACACACAAACTTGTAATATTTTATGTTTTCTTTTGTTAAATGAATATTTGTAGTTTTATGGCAACGAAGATATTTAGATATTTAAACGTAAAAATCACTTTATGTCCATGTGATTGTGTGTATATAGAATTATGTGTGGAAATGGATGTGTGTATGTGTATGTGTGTGCTTGTTGATTGTCCATTTCACAATTATAATGTAACTGCCAATGTGCGTGTGTGTGTGTGTTTGTGTGTGTGTGTGTGTGGTAAACGATATTAATGTTAGTCGTTAAAGTTTTCATTCTGTGTTACGTTAAGTGAAAAATCTGCCAACAATGGCACAAAATTTTATTAACACATGATAAATGCAAAACATGTTTTATGGATTTTAATGTTAACTAAAAGAAGAAGAGAAATTATGAAAATATGTAGCCATCACAAGCGACGAATTGATAGTTTCAAAAAGAAGAAAATGTCGTTGCCGGTCTTAATAAAACGAGCAAAAAGCACAAATATTTTATTCCCCTCAGCTGAAAGGATTTCCTTCATTATGGACATAATGATAGATTATTCTTACAGAAATTGTGCCTTTGCACTGCGATACGAAAATGGAAAGTTATCGGTAAGATATTTCCAAATTTTCCGAATTTTTCACAACCGAAGAATGGGGCTAAAGCCGTTTTATCGCTACGACCAGAAGGACGCTTCAAAGACGTTATGGCCCATATATATTCCTAATCAGTATCGATTTGTGATTCGAGTTAGGCATGTCCCTCTGTCCGTTTAGAGGTTACGTGAAGCATATAAGGCGAAAGTGAAACTGAAAAAATTCGAAAGTAGAATAAAAATTTGAAAAATTTTCCGCTCCGAATTTACGTGTGATTTCGCGAAAGCTGCGCCGATGCCGGCCAAATGTATGTAGAAGTTTAATATGGATTCCTGCTGTGAAAGTCTAACTCCGTGTTGTTCGACGACACACGGACTGGGAGAAAGCATGCTCATCGTCACGGAGGTGATAAGTCCGCGAATGCCACATGGACACACGTGTATGGACGTATGCCCCGCTCGTGTCAGGACGAGGCCTACATAACGCACGGTTCTTACTCACTTGTCTGCCTGCTTTGTGAAAATTATAAATCTGAAATTGCTTGAAATCTATCCATACCTACTGTGATGTATGTATGCATGTATGTTTGCATGTATGTATGTATGAACAGAAACTTACAGACGAACACAAAGCTGTCATTTGCCTAGCAGATAAGTTCTTAGCTGGAATTTACAAATCGATTCTAACACTGCATGTTACACGCGCCCAAATCAGTCAATCACCTTAGAAGCCTTAGAGCGGTGTTGTCTGTTTTAGTTTCGCACTTCAGTTCCTCTTTTTTATAGATAAAGCCACGACAATGAATAAACCATGAAAACGATTATACTTTGAAGAGAAAGTTTAGTTTGTTCCAAAACTCAATTTATAATACCACGAACTGAAGGAATGAATGATTTTCGCATTACTTATCGCATTTCTCATCTCTCTCCTTATTTATTCTTTTTTTCTCTTTGTTTATTTTATTATTCCATATAATTGCCTTTAATTATATTTCTTTTGCCGGGAGACGTTCAAACAAAATATCATATTGCAGATTAAAGAAAATCCCGAGAGCATGCCCCTGATCAATATTTCCAGATATTTTGCTATTTTTCAAAGAAATAGTTTGTCGTTGTTAATGATGAATATATCGCAAAACACTTTCTGACCGATTGTTGGACTTTAATTTATGATTTATTTGAAGTTTTTTTGTTTTTTTTTGTTCTTCTAATAGAAGAGTTAGTGGCAAACTTTTTGCTTATAAGCGTATCACATACAAATATAAACCGCATGCAAATGAAAATCGTGCTTAAGGCTATGGACTTTATTCCATTATTTTTTTATTTCTTCACAAAACTGCGACCTGTGACTATTTATCTTGTCCTTAATGGAATTTTTTTCTTTTCTATACCCATCAACGAACGATGAGAGCTATACTCACTTCGTCAAAACGTTTGCACCGCCTAGATGAGATCCGCAAAGTATACAAATTCTTGATTATCATCAAATTCGAAATCGATTTAAGCACGTTTGCCTGTCCGTCTGCGTGTCTGTCCATCTGTGTAAACATTCTCCTGGCTGCAAAAATGAACCTATCAACTTAAGTAGGTTGGTATTGACAATGGGCGAATTCGGTCGAAGAACATACCCACAGCACAGTATACCTCTGTTTTTCAAAAGGAATAAAAAATTTTGGTTTTGCTCGTTTCTCATAAACTACAGCAGACAAATGTACAAAAATGTGAAGGCATATTCTATGGGCGATGCGGCAACATTTGTACAAAAATTAAAAAAATTGTCCACGCCTATCCAATACTATAGCGTACCGAAAATTGCGTTTTTTTCCAACACCTTTGAAAGAGGCAGAAAAGAGCTTCAAAAACTCCATATAAATCCTTGCACATAAACATGTCCCTTTGTCCATCTGTCCATGTGGCCGTCTGCGTGACTGTGTAGTATCTGTGGTAAACAGTCTCCCATCCCAATTTGTAAAAGTATTTAGAAGTGACGTCAACTTTTGAAAGAACACGCCTACAACGCTTATGCGCCTATGCGATAAAAACTTATATTTTGAAAATAAAAAAATCCAGCCTCGCCCACTCCATATTATAGAGCATGAAAATTTAGTGTTTTCCTTTTTTTTTTTGTCTTCTTAGGATAGGGATGATGGGTATAAAAGATTCGGTTACGACTGAATGTAATTTTCTTACGTGTTTTTTTTGCAATTCTTCATTCGTTTTTTTATGATTTCATTTATTTAAAATAAAAGCGCTTTTGCGATTTCATATAGAGTTTTTTCATTCGTGCCCACGGCAATGGTGCGCAATTTGTCAACACAATAATGTGAAATTACGATAAAATAATTGAAAAAAAAAGGAAGGAAAAAAAGTGCATTACTTTCGTACCTTAGTAAAAGGTATGACAACAACGATTATTTGCAGAAAGAAACTCTTGACTCGACAGAAAACTCTAACAGCACTGAGCTGATTGTGTATGCAATTGTGTATGTATTTGTGCAATAGTTCAACGGGTACGTCTACTTAATCTGCACTATTTGTTGATTTATTAATGTTTGATAGTGTGCCTGAAATGTTTGCGAAATAATTTATAAACCAAACTGCAAGTCATTGGGAAATTTATTAAGCGTTGGCGTTGGTGGACATTCGTAGACGAAAGTATATGAAGAATACTTTTTTACTTGCAAGTCGCTAAAACGACTTTTGTTTTGCTATGCAGTAATAGTAAGCGCAAGTGAAGTCATCAAAACATCTTCACAATAAAGAGAAGAAATTAATTACTATGTAAATCTCTATCAGAATTGTAATTAACTGGCAAAATGACCATTGAAGAGGCAGAACATTGTTGAAGGCGCGATAGAATTGCCACCTTAGTTGATTGCTTTCCACTTCACTAATTTATGTAACTCGGACTCGGAATATTTGTTTTAACTCTTAAAAGTCGTTTGTACTGACTTTGAGTTCAAATGTCGTTATTAACTTGAACGTTTATTTTCTTGTCGTAACCACACACATAATAGTTAGGCGAAATTTTTACATTTTTTCTTCAGTTACGTTTAAGACACAAAAAAATTAGTAGGTATAAAAAGTTCGGCCGCAGCGTGATCTACTTTTCCGAATTGTCTTTTTTTGTGGGTGCTTTTTATGCACTTTATTAACTTTATATTTTTTTTTTTTACGTCTCCCATATATTTTACTTTCACAATCGAATAGTGTGAGGATAAATTAAATGGATAATCGTTCGAGTTTTAATAGCGCCGTTGACTTATAAAAAGCACATGGTCGGTCATGATAATTAACACGAGATTAAAAAAACAAAAATTACAAAAAAAATGTATAAATATTTGAGTAATTGATACGAAATTCGCCTTCTCATAAATCACACGCGTTGTTTGTTTAAATCAACGAAACGGGAAACGCCAAAAAACTGCATATTTTCTATATTCTGAAGTACTGTCTATTTCTGAAGAATTTATTGGCAACGAAGACTTAAGTCACTTGATTACACATCAATGACTAATACGTCTATCCCTATGCTGATCCTTAGTTTTCAAGCATCCAAAATCTGAATAGAAAGGTAAAGTTCAGATTGCATGTTTTTAAAGCACACTGTAAAGCAAAAAGGAGAAGATTAGTTGGAGCCATTGAAGCATAATATAGCATAACCGTTAACATAACTGCTAACAGTAATGTTGCAATATTAAGAGTTAGGAAGATTTCTAAATCCCTGAAAACAATCTTATATCTCGTATCAAGATCGTATCCCATTATCAATTTATGAGTAGTAGCTGTGATTTCTCTCTTTCATCGAGATTCTGGTTGAGACATATAAAATGTATTATATACTAATTACATAAAGGAGTGGGTGCTGCAAGGCAAAGCTATTCAAGGAAACTTTATGCAAAAAACCTTAATAACAAATATGCTCCTGTGGCAAATAGCCCAATATTCTATATCAGCCTACAGTTGTTCATATGTCAGCTTTTAAAAATAAGGCCTTATATGGGAAGTAATCGGAATACCGTTCACCTTTGGCCCAAAACGTGTCTGTATACTAAATTTCGTGAAAATATAGCAAAAATTGGTATTTTCTAAGGCCGAACATAAAAATACTTGGACAGAAAGACAGACAAGCTTTCTGAATTGATCGGTCTAATAGCCAAGGATGTGTCTCAGGTCCTTTCTTGGACCTGAAAAGAATCGACTCAGCGTTACCAGTTACCAACGACTTTATTTCGACATCGAAGACGAGAATACGATCCCCAGTTTTGTTAATAAATTCGCAATACTCGAAGATATCAGCAATGGAATTGTCGCACAAACACTTACAGAGCCTCATAGGCCTACTACTAAGTGATTACAAACACACATTTGAAATATGCAGGTACTTTCTCAAACGACTGAAGATGTGACTTGTGTTTGCCTGGAGCTTGTTTTTGCTTATAAGTGTGCAAGAGCAACCTCGGAAAGTATATCTTAGTTATACAATTAGAAATGAAAGAAATGTTTACAGGGACGAGATCAAAAAAATTTCCGAATTTTTTGCAAATGTCTCAGTTAAGCTTAACAATACTTGCTATCGTTCCACAAATTTCCGTGTTATTACGATATTTTGTAAATGTTTTATGTAAAAGTTTATCTATATGAGGAGAAAATTGCTATCTATATGACGAGAAAATATGTTCGTTCAGATATGATAATCAGATAACATACGTTTTAATTACATTTCAATAATCGTTTTTAAAATGTATTTTCCGTGCACGTGAAAATATAAAATTTTTACTCTAAAGTCTTCAACGAGAATTAAGAGCGATTCAAAGAACGTTTTTCTATGGAAAAAAAGGGGGCAAATACTAAGTATTCGGTTATTAAAAAAGTTTTGAGCTTTAATACAATTTCTTTATGTTCAATTTTCCTTCGAACTCGACCTCGTATACATTAATATTTATTATTAATTGACATAATCTCTCTTAAGCTTAATATTTTTTAGACTAACTCTTAAACATATAAAACTGCAAAGCATTGAGATCACTTACACCCTCGTGCATACGCATCTATTTTATATACGCGAAAAATGTGAACGCTCCTGGCAACTAAGCCAATTAGCATTTATAACTTAAAACTGCAAAGAAAAAAAAAAAAATTTCACAAAAAAACAAAAAAAAAGAAAATGAAACGATTACAGGCATTCGCAGTTACGTAAACTGATATAATGCGATTCGTGTGCGTGTATGTGTGTGTGCGTTGTATATTTAATCAAATGGCACTTTGTCTGAATATATACATGACCAAATATATATGTAACACGATGTGTAACAAAAATTTTTGTCGTTTGATATTTTGCTTCGCATGTTATGCCTTAACACATGTGTGCTTATGGTGGTATCTCTTAACCTAAAAATCATCTCAGCGCTTATGTAGGCAGTGTATAACATGTCATGAGGCAAATACATTAGTCAGCTACGACAGCCATTACTATCATTTGGTATTTGGTGCACACAAAGGTCTACACATAACGCATATATACACGAATAGAAACTCATAGGCATTGATTTGAAACGTGTTTGAATCACTGGATATTCTTTTTAAGTGTTCAGTCATAAAATGTGTTTGATTGCTACACGTTTGCATGCGTGTGTGTGCGTGTAAATTACGGCTGGTTGCGTTTTTTTGTGATTAATACGAGAGAGTGTCGCTTGCTTTCATTTGCTTTCTCTAAAGGTACGCGTGACACATTTTAAGTACACTTCTCGTCTAAGTATTTAGGTTAGCAATCATAACGATATACTTTTATATAGAGCGATATTTATCGTAGGAATGAAATTTCAATTTCAACTTTTTCCCTCTCATCCAAATTTTTCGTACATTTTTATCCATTTTCTTGCCCTATTTCTCTCTCTCTTCTTTTAACTACGTATGTATGTAGATGTGCATTGAATTTTCGATTTTTTAACGTGTTTGTCTTGCTTGTCTTAATTAAAACTAATTTATCTGAGGTTATTTATTTAAAAGACCACAAGAAATCGAAAATGAAAAAGAACGAATTCTATTCTATTCATTATTTGTTGTTGCTGGTGTCTTTGCCACTTTTCTATTTAATTCAATGATGATTTGTGTTTAAAATGTGAAAATCCATTCTTGCTTACGACACATTTTGCATAGCTATTGAAATGTGCAAACTATTGTAAATGTTATATAATCCAAAGTAGATACAATAAGTAACGAACGGCTTTATATGATTTTCGATTTAAAAGCTGATTCAATTTAATGGATTTGGCCTTGCTAGCGAACATTTCTTTGCCTTCTTTTCGCAACTCCCTGAGTCGCTTTTATTATACAAAAAAAAAAAAAATTTGCGATCTCAATCAGCGCAAATATCTTCCACCAATCTTCAGTCGGACACATGCACAAATCATAGCCCCCCAGCATAGATTTCGCTTTTGTTTCAGGCATATATTCTGGCGTTGTGACCGATGGTGAAAACTAATGAAAGAAAACAATGTATTTTCTTATCATAGTGTATATGACTTTCTATTTAATTTGACATTCCGAAGCAATTGTCACAATAAAAAATTTTCATTCGCCTGAGTGGCCAAGTAGGCAAGAGTCTCGACTAGCAATTCAATGGTCGTGGGTTCAAATCTCAAGTGCGGTAGAGTTTTTAATAATAATAATAATAATAATAATAATAATATTAATAAAAATGAAGCCGAAAGAAAGCCTTAGATGGTAATGCTTTAAGACTTCAGTCTTATAATTTATATAATAATAATAAATTTATATAATAATAATAACGATAATAATAATAATAAAAAATTTGCAAATCAATTGTGTTTTAAAACTACAAAGTTATTAAGTCATGCAAACCACAAACAAAAAATATGTCTCTGTGATGTTGCTCAGAATACGGCTATTAGAGCAAATTTTATTCCGTTATGAATAGACTCTTTGATTGGTGCAAAACTTAGGTACGTCGGTTCATTCGTCTACTTCAGAAATTTTCAAGAAATGAAAGTCATATCCAGAAAGAAGACTAAAAATAAAACCAAGACTCTATGAAGTCTAGCTTTAAAGGAAGTTTCCTTCCATTTCGATTTCCTTCAATTTTCTTACAAAATTATCGAAATTCAAACAAAGAGCTCAACATATTTTGCTTGTACAAATGATTCTTGTTAGCATAGAATCGAATTCATTGCAAAGTAAATTTGTGCTCACTAAAGCAATTATTTTACCTCTGCAGAATGTTAGTGAGCTCTCATAAAAGTATTCTTCGGAGACCATGCTTGCAGACTTTTGATTAGTAGTATTCTCTTTCCATGCTTAATAAAATTATGACAGCCTGCTTACTATATATATTCTCTGATAAATTGCTTTCAGTTTAAAAAAATTTTCTTTTCTATGTTCATATGTGATTGCTGTCCATGTGATTACTGCACGCGTAATTTTCGCTATACACTTGTGCTCTTCTTGTTACCTTTTTCCAACAAATTTCATATAGTTCTGCTTGCTATGCTATGCTTCATTTATGCTCCAATTTTTGCAGTTTGTTTCCTCTTTATCTTCAGTTTGTTTGTACTACTACTTCTTTGCCACGTTTCCTTTATATTTCATTATGATTAGCATTATTGTCCGTCTAAGCGAGTAGCTAAATGAGCTCGACTAAGAAGTGAATGGTTGCGGGTTCAAATCGCAACTGCAGCAGAGTTTTCATTAACTTCTAGTGCTTTAAGATTTTGGTTTTAGAATCGTTTGTCTCTACATGACTTGTTTTAATTACATCGTTCGACTGAAAGGTAAAATAGAATTCACTAAAGTCTTCAAGCATGCTATCAACATACAATAGAAGAAGTTCTGTTTTTCCACGGTTTGTAAACATAGGTAAGATAACACATCACTCAATAAGTGCCTCGCAATTCATATCATCTTTAGAGAGGGCAAAGCTTACTATGAAATGTGCCCAAATTTCACGATATTCCGAACATTTATTTACAAGTTAAAGTTGTTTAATGGATTCGTCAATACTGGCGACATTTAAACGTCACCCTACGACCTTATTGAGCGATATTTTATATATATATATATGTATATATATAGATAAATGTTCCGTGTTACGTTTCTTTTCTTTGCCGTCTACGTAACTCTAATTGAAGCCTAAGGCAGAGATGACAGATGTTCGAATGCAATTTAATGACAACGCGAAGGAAAATTGTAGAACCACATTTGTTCTTATATATAGACTTTGAAATCATGCTTTTGATTAAATGAATTACTATTTACGCTCCTCAAGAAAATACGAATACCTTATGAGCTCTCCAACGGGTGGGTCACGTTAAGAATCTAACATATTCCCCAACATCTCTTGCATTAAAATGATTAAGTTGCTAAACATCAAAGCAAGCGCTATGTCCACACCCCTCAAAAAGAAATACTTTAGACAAAGTTTAACTTACATAATACGTTTAAGACTGAATTTTTTTGTAAAAAGGAAAAAAAAGCGAATAAGATTTTCGTTGTGGAAAATTCACTCGGTGTTTGAAAACCAGATAAGAAAATTATATTCAGCTGTGGCCGAATCTTTTTGTTCTTAAAAGGAGCGCAAAAAAAATTAAACTCGACGGTACTCTGTATTAAAGAGCGGGCGTGTCCACTTCTTCGCGCACTTCTACCAACAGACTATATGGTCGTTCATATTTTGTGTGTGATGTGGTTGTGAGTGCTGAGCAAAAACTTATTTACGCGTCATACTTTTGTGTGTGATGTGGTAGTGAGTGCTGAGCGAAAACTTATTTACGCGTCATACTTTTGAAGGCAAAGGTGCTCTCAGTTTACGAGGTACTGCGATCGTTTTCTTTGCCCCGTTTGCAACGTTGTCCTTTATAAAATTAATTTAATTAAATTTTATTGCATTCTGTTACATCGTTTAGTAAGCTACAAATGTCTTTCCGTTAAGAGAACTTTCCCTCCGTCTAACGAAATAAAATTCGTGCTAACGTCCACGTAGATAATCAAAAGATTTAATTTTCGAAGGAGGATATTAGGGATCGTTAAGGATAGGACAAAGGAATAGGGCATCAGATTCGGATTCGGATCCGAATTTTGCCCCGCGATGTCTTTGTGTCGTTTTTGACACGAAAGACTTTTAACGTGAATTTTTCGATGATTCCATTTGTTTCCCTTTACATTTGTGTCCAAACAACTCTCTGTTTTTTCGGATATAAATGAATTTAAACTAAGAACAAAAACAATACCAGTTTAAGTTAAGCAGAATGCTCATAAGTATCTGGGATTAAGGATTAGGCTTAAAATGATTTTACCATGTGACATTGAAGATGACTTTAGAGAACTAATCGAACTGTTCCGACCAGTCATCAGATCATTGCATGTGCAGCTAGTTATCTAATGATAACCACCGCTTGACGCGAGTCTTGTAATAAATGAAAGTGCGGAGCATCTTGCAGTACACACAAGATCTTGAAATACATGTAAAATTTCTTCGAATTCTCACTTTTTGTGACATGTCCGATCTGGCAAGCCATCTTAGGGGTAATATTTCTTACACTTACACTTACACTTCTTTATTGACTCATCAATATTTTAAGCTTGATAAGCATTCAATGGTGGTTTTTAAATGATTTTTCTTCTCTTTGTTGTTAGAATTCTTGTAAAAATTTGCAATTTATGCAAATTACATTTGTATTAGTTTTAATGTGTTGGTGGCGCACACTCGCATTCACATAAGAAAAGTTGATTTTTTGTTTCGAACACAACATAAAAGACAATAAGAGTTTATCTGTTGTATTTTGGGAATTATCAGCATAAATATTCATGCGATGCTCACATATGCATACACATAATGGGGTTTGTTTGATACTGTATTCGTACAAATATAGTAGTAGAGCGTTCAAAACTTTTAATTGGATTTACATCAAAAAATCAATTTGGAAAGTTGTCTCTTCGCCAAAGCGGCAATCTTGGGTATCCCCTCTTTGGAACTCCACATCATCTCGGATACAATCTTAAGTCTTTAGATGCTCTTTATCCGAGTAACATTATATTTCAAATAATATGTAAAATCGACAAAGTTATTGATGGTCCGCTTTTCTTGACACTTTTCTCTGGATCTTTCGAGAGCTTAACGACGCATTTACTTTTCTTAAATTTAACACTCTCTCAGTTTTTAAAGTCATATCATATATATCGCATCTTTCAGATGTGATTCTAATTTGGTATAAAATTCCGTTTTATATTAAAAAGAAAAAATATCAACTCCCAAAGGGATCAACTAATTTATCTTTATTCACTTTGTTGGAAACCCTAAAGTTGTGTTGTGATGGTTGCTGTGGTTATTGGACATGGTTTGTTTTGTGAATAAACCCAAAAAAAGAGCAGAAAAATAGTGCTAAACTAAGCTAAAATTCATGTCATTCAATATAAAAGAATGTTGTTGTTAAGCGAAAAAATGCAAATGTATAAAAAATTACAATTGATTTATACCATCTACAACAGGGATTCTTAATCGCTACAGTACAATATAACTCTTTCTTAGTGTTTCGACAAAGAATTTCTAATCTTATGATTCATTTATGCTGGTTGTTAAACTCAAAAACTCGCTTACTTCTCACGAAACGCTTTAGCGAAGTTGCTTATCTGATTAAAATCAGTAGCTATTTTATGAAACGGACTAGTTATCTGCTCCGGCGATTAACTCATTTGTCAAGTTTCCTGATTCGCATCTTATGGAACGGTGTGAAGATAAGTCCGAATTTAACTAGCGAAGACATCTGTCTACCAAATCTCGAATCATCTTTCCATTCCCACAAATTTCAAAAAATCGTTCTTATGAGCAAAATTGAATTTGTTTGTTTTGTTCGAAAGGCCTTTCCATATAAACTCATGCAGTGTCCACAAAAATGTTTTACCTGACCGAAGTAAGCTTCCAAATTCAACTATGCCTTAATACTAAATATTAACAAAGCTCTCTTAAGGCCTTTACAGGATTCTGTTAAGAGGTTTGGCAGGTGTCTTTGCTAATCAAATTCGAATTTATCTTTACACCCTGGCTCCCGACTTCATAGTAGATAGCTTTAAACTCACTTATCGTTACAGAGAGTCGAAAATTGGCAGCTATCGAATTTATTCGATGTCGACAGCTGTAAGCTCACCTTTGGTTAATAATAGGTAAGCTTTGATTTTTAACTTTCGAGTGATCGCAGGCCGCTGTGTGGTTAGTTTAAAGAGCGCGCAGCTTCTGACATTCTGGTGGATCGCAAAAATTTGGATTGTAAGCCCCGTCTGCTGACTTAAGTTATGCTTGATGCACGAGCCTCTATGGTTTATTTATAGCGCATATTGATTGCTTTACATTAGCTGGATGAATGAATTTATTTAACTGACTAATCAATTCTGTCCAAGTTATTGTTTGATTGATTGAATGCGCATAAGCTCATGCTTGGCACTTGTCTCTGGTTGGCAAATTAATTACTTATAAACGCTGTTGCTTTCCCTTCGATTCTATTTGAGTAACTGGACACGACTCACAAGCTCAGTGATCCTTGTTGCCCCAAATACGCCAAGTACCCGATAATAAACAAGTTATATTTCGCTTAACATTTAGTTCGTTGTTTCCTGGCGATGGATATTGGCTGACGGCCCCTTACCTTGAAGTATTGAATCATAATAGCGACTAGTTGAGGTGCTAGGTTTATCTGATCTTTTATATATTTCTTGTTCATTCCACTCAGTTGGTTGCAACTCGGTCTTCGTTTATGAGTATTTTTGTGATGATAGTTTACGTTTACATTTCGAAAACATATATAAGCAACTTCTTATGCGTCATCAGGTAAAACAGTTAGAGAAACTACGATTTAAGGGAAAGTACAGACATACGCGCACATTGGTTAACATCCGAAAAACTACATAAAAAAAAAGAAAAAGAAGAAAGAAAAATTGAACACACATACATAAATTCAAACCAAACAAATTTTAACTCCACATATACAGTCAAATACAATCAATGTATAAACAAACACACATTTATGTTATGCTCATGCATACAAAAATACACACCTATACTCATGGAATAGTTAGATACTCATCTACATATATTTGAATATAAATGTATATTTTATTCATGGTGCATGGTGCAAATGACGGACGTGCTGTTAATTCAATTGTTGTTGACAAGTGCTGCTTGAACTCTTTACGCGAAAATAACAAAAAAAAAAAAAAACCATTAAATTAAAGAAATAGAAATAAAACATATGTAAAATCATGAAAACAAAACAAAACGAAACGAAACGAAATAAAACTAAACAAAACACACCTATAGGCATCTAATGGTTTTAGAATAAATTTTCCCATTTTTAATGTTGTAAAACGTGTGAACGAATTTCGCTCGCATACATACGTGAGTACACGACTCCTGCAAAAATTTGACCAACAATAAATATCGTTAAATATTTTTCGAAAAGAAAAGAAAAAAAAAAAACTAAAAAAAGAGAGAGCAAACAAAATTCAACAAAGTCAACGACTAAGGGCGATTTTATTTGTTTAGAGGAGATTTGCAAAGTGGAAAAGCTATTGCGATAAAGTTAATGTATCGCGCCCTAAAAACTTTGACCTGCAGTTTTAATAAATCAAAAGATTACATATTTTTAATCTGTGCAAATATTTTCGAATTTAAAAAATTCCATATTTTGTGAAGATTTATATATTTCGTTGGGTTACCAGTACAGTACTCACCATTCAAGGGTGACGATGGATATATGTAGTATTCGATTCGTCAGCTGCACCTTGTTACAAATCCTAAACCTAGGTTATATACTAAGCAAAAGCACTCTGTTAGCACGCCTTGCTCTTGTGAAATCTAAAAAGGTAATGCAGAACTGAACATGACGAGCTAAGCAGGTGCGCTCCCAATAAGCTTTGATTTAAAACATTCACATATACATATATATGTAATGGAAAGCAGATGCATTGTATAAATATTCTGAGCGATCAAAAAGCATTTATAAAAAATTATTCCATTCGGTCAGATGAACAATAAAAAATTATTTTATTAATGCTCTTCACTCATCTGCGGTAGTGAATACGAAAGTTTCGCCTTAAGCCGAACACAATGTTCATGCTTGCTATGCTTGGACTATAGGCAGTGGAAATAACACTGTCCATATAATCCATCATTTAATAAGTCGCCCGTGTGACGCTTGTAAGGCATCACTGTAGACAGACCCATATGATTTTGATGAACAACACCATTCTTCAAACGATACTTGTTGAAATTGGAAAATAACGCAAACAAGCTGCAACGAATAGCAGACAACATATAATCCCTTACACCTCGGCAGAATTAAAACAGTACTTAGTGTATGTTGAAATCTAATTCTCATAATTCGAATTCGTTTCGACCTTTTGAAGCATCTCTGCTGTAATTCAATGAAGCAATAAATATTGAAACGTGGGCACTGAAGCGCAAGTTTCGTAATTATTTAAGACCTCAAAGTAAAAGTCGTTTCATTTCACTTTTGTCTGAAGGTAGTGATTACCAAAGTGCAAGTAACCACCAAATTAAGATCATTCGGAGGATAAAGGATGACTTTTTGGGAATAATGAGTGAATTCATTCAGTTGCCATCGCCAAGACCGTGTTTTGTTAATTAGAGTAACAACAATGTATGTTTCTGGCGAAATTTAGCTCCATAGCTTCTACATTAACTCTCGACCCAAACATTTAACGACATTCCTCTATATTCAGCCATTACCCTGTATACAAATGCACGTAATATCTGTCCACTTCTTGTTGATAGTGTTAACATCCTGACCCGCGAAATCTAGACGCCAAAGTTACAAAACAGATTCTATTACAACTTGTTTTCGCAAACCAATCTTAGAAATAAATTTTGCAAAAAAGCAAAACGAGTATCTCCTCGATATCCTCTCTTTGCCATTGAATTGCTGCCTCTCTAGCTCGGTCAGATGAGCCCATACAAAAAGTGGGTTAATATCATTAAAGCTTGTTTTCTATGCTCACTCAGATTTAATCTAGAGCACGCTATGCAATTTATTTTCCTAAAATTTAATGTGAACCCTAATTGTACTTATAAATACTACATTAACTCACAAAGTGAACTAAAGTGACACTCATCTCATAAAGAGATTTTCTCTACCTTGAATACGCAAATTTGTTACACGCTTCTCTACCAAAAGCAATTTCTTGCATGCAATATTTGCGCAAACGGTTCAAAGGGCTCTGGAAACAATAATAAAAATTACCTCCGCCAGAAGAAAAAAAAACATAAAGGATTTAACTTTACCTACAAACTTAAGAGGAATCATAGCAAACAAAATAAGAAGAAAACAAAAAACAATAGCGACTAACTATTACATGTTTTCAATGGCAAAGATTCTCTTTATAAGTTGTTGAATAAAATGTAAAAAGAAAACGGAAAAGAATAGAAAATTTTAATTCCATTCGAATTACTTCGTCTTAAACAATATGGTAACAGTAGCCACAATAAAAAAAAAAGGAAAAAATAATAATAAAATTAAGAGAAAAGAAAAAATAAATAAATAAGAAAATAATGAAAGCGAATGCGGCGGACATGACCAACATTGAACAATGGAACGTTAAAAAACTCGAACTGCTTTCCTTTAATGATTTCATTTTTGCATTTTTCCTAGGCGTTTGCTGCTGCTTCTACAGTATGAGAAAAGAAAAAACCTTATTTTTTCAGGCAAGCAAAACGGGAAAGATGCACAAAAGTGAATAACATTTTCTATCGCCAAAGGAGGCGAAAAACAAAAGCAATATTAGACTAAAAAAAAAAGATATTTTTAAGGTTCATTAGAGAATTGGGAGAAGTTTCTTAAAGCAAGCTAGTAAATAAAAAGTTTATAATTATTTAATAAAAATGAAAAGTGAATACTTTAGTTACGCACATTATTTTTTTTTTTTTTTTTTGCTACTACCTCCACTTCAAAACAATAAAAAAATTGTAACTCCGGAAGTTAATCAATGGGGATTATTTTTATCGCTGAATTTTTGGAGGATTCTACAAAATGTTTGCCATAGAGTTCAGTTTAACGTCTTAACTAGATCGTAAGCTTTTATATTGTGAGTAAATTCTCGGGATTGATACCTAGAGGTTCCTCTCTCGAAAAAACTCGATCACATTTCATTTCAGTTCGGTCATTGGTTCGCAGGTTGTAGTGATTTTAGCTTTTTTTTTTTAGTTTATTGTTGTGATTTCCCCATGTTTGGAAAAATCTGAAATTCGGTCCCGACCGACTTTTACTATCTTACTTGTTCCGCTTAAAAAAGGCATTTATTAAGAAACAGTTGACTCGTGACCTGCTAGGCTGGTCGAAAGTTCTTCGAGAGTTTGTGCTGGGTGGGATGTCGACCAATAAGTCTTGTGATTCATGATCCTGAACTGTTTTGGTCGTCCAGACCATTCTTTACCATTCACATCAAAGTCACTACTTTTAAACCGTTGAAACCAAAATCAATAATTGAGATATGACGGAGCAGCATCACCATGACCTTCTGAACGTGTTTGATGGGTTTTCTGAGCGCTCCATGATTAGCGTCCCCGTACGCCGAATATATCAATAATGTTGTTATTTTAGGTAGAGAAAGGTCAAAACCATCGAATTCAACCGTGATGTACTTTCCATTTCTTTATAATTTTTAACGGGTAGATATCGCTGATCAAAATTATTGCAAGCAGCTATTACATATTATAAATTACACATTATATATATATTGTAAATGTATATAAAAACGCATGTGTATACACACAAGAATTCCCAAATTTTTATTTCAAATATTTTATATCGACGCATTTCTTTTCTATTGCATTTTCCTTCAATTATCGGAGCAGTTTATTCGTGTAGTAGTAGTAAATAAAATAAACACATATGATAGAAACAAGCGAAGCCTAAACACTAGGAAGAATTACGCACTTCATGGGGAAAAAAAGCCTTGCAAAATGTATAGAACAAAAAAATACGCTCCAATTTAGCACCATTGAATAACTCATGCTACTGTAGCACGATAGCATATGCATGGCATATGTGAAAAGCAACACTAAACGAATATGAAGAGGCTTTGCTCAAAAAATGAACAATTAGAGGAGGGAAGTTTTCCAAGCGGCCAGAGTGCGTTAAAATCATTGCAGGAACAAAACGAAAGAACGGTTGAAACCCATAATTTCCTCGACGAATATGTACGAAATGTTGTTTTCTCAGTGACATGAAATTGCGCTGCTTTGAATTTAGATTTCTCATAACATTTTTTTTTTTTTGTAGATTTCTTACATATATATGTATATATGCATATATGTATATATATATATATTTTTTTTTATATATATATATATATATATATATTTTTTGTTTGCTTTTAAAATTAATGAAAATTCTGCCAAGTAAGATTCAGGCTGTACAGATGCCCCACAGAAATTCATGTTTTTGAACGTGCAAAATAAATCATGCTAAAGCAAGATATGTGTTTCTTCTTTCTCTTAATCGAGTAATCCTCCTTTTTTAATATCGTTTAACAACCTTCCTAGGTCAACATAAGCAATTGTTTACTTGCGTTATACAAACCGTGCAGTAAACGTTATAGCTGGTGCTTATAAACGGGGCCTCTTCCCAATGAAAGTTAAAAATTCAATTGAAATTTCTATTTGAACCGCGAAAAACAAAATTTCTCGATTGCAATGTTACAATTAAAACATGAAATTTGAAATTTTTTTTTTTTTCCCTTTTCTATTTTTAGGGCCAAGCATTGGAGGTTAAATCACAAAAGGAACCATTTTTTCAAATAATCAAAGCGAAAAATTTGCGAGGTAAGAAAAAGCTAAGCAAAATTATTATAACTGTCAAAAGTAACGAAATACTTTTACTTTTTTTTTTAACTGGCTTAATCGACTTGCTTTACAGGGTAAAAGTAGTTGAAGATAATATCGTGAACAGAACTATCGTAAAAGTTAACAGAATAATAGTGAAAATTAACGAAAAGAACAAATGCTCAAAGGCATGGACTACGCCTTTATATCTTAGCAAATTACTGAGTAAAACGAAAACTCTCAAAATTCCCCACTAAGTATTTACGTGATTCTTAAAATTTTATGATGCGTAGGTTGCATTCGATTAGAAAATTTGCGGAACGCGTATCGTTGATTCACAGACAAAACTTATTAGGTACGTACGAATTTATAGGCATTTAATTAGCTTTAACTGTCAACCGACAACATAGAAATTGAAATGTTTGGTTGAATCAAGGCCCCGATCAAGTCTAGTAAGCTGTTTTTAACAGTCAGTGTGTCCTGCTTCTGTCTTTAATATTTTAAATGATATCCTGGAAGACTTTTAATGTAAAGGTGGATAGTTGTTTTCGCTCTTTTATTTCATTATATGCATATAGACATATAACTCTTATATATATAAATATATATATGTATGTAAAGCCGAAACTCCCTGGTGAGTTGAGTTGATACTCCAAGATGCTTCACTTTTCAACGAATACGCAAGTCGATGTGTGGTTTCTCTTCATTGGCTTCAATAGCAAGCCCCCTTCCCCTCCCCTATCCCATCTTGTTTTTGGCCAATTTTTACGATGTTATTAATATATGAAGTATGGATGACGCTTATGCAGACTTGATATACCTATGATTGTTCTTCGCTTTCTTTCCTGATTTTTGTTATTACACACTTTGATTTGCAGAAGAAAGTAAAATGGCCCTATTCTTCACTTTTTGTCTCTCCCTATCTCTTTCTATCTCTTCACACAAACCATGCACATTAATTGCACCATGCAGTAGCTAAAAAGGTATTATCGCATTACATTTTAATGCATATCAGTAGCGAATTTTATGTTGTGTTAAAATTTAAAGTTCATTCACACACACACATAAATGCTTGCTTTATGCCCTACATCACTTTTGATAGAAGGTAGATGTTAAATTTGTGCAGACATATACAGCACCCAGAAGGATTTGAGACAGACTGTATTTTGTTCTGGCGATCGATTCACAATCATTTTCTAAATCGAAAGCTTGACTGGCTGCCTGTCCGTCCGTCCATGCACTTTTGTGTTCAATATAGAGTTCACATTTTTGATTGATTTTAATGAGATGTTGTGCTATCGAGAATAGTTCGGATCGCATAAGTTTTTCGACCATTGCTCATATAATGCCCTATTTTGGCAAGTCGTTCTAGGAACAACCACTGTGTGAAGCGAAGTGATGTAGGGTATTTTATAGGTGAGGCCATTGCCCACTGTACTGCTTTTACCTTTTAAATATAATTTTTGGGCTTATGCTTTCCTCTATCTCTAACCATTATCGCGCCGCACATTCTCGGTATGACTGACCAAATCAAAAAGAAAAAATAATAATAATAAAATAACTATATGGACCGTTGTGGTTTCATTTTATATTTGCTGTCATATAAAAGCTAAAATTTTGAATTGTTTTGCACTTTGACTTAAAAAGTATTTTATACATCGTTTTTGTTGTTGCATGTTGTGCGGATACATTGTTAATGTCTTACGTTGAACACCCCATCACATCATTATAACAGAATTAATATAAATGCAAATTGACCTCATAATGAAAGTTTAAAATTGAAGCGATTTCGTTTTGATATTCATAGTTATATATATATATATTGATTACTATTTGAGCGAAGAAAAAAGTAGAAAATCTTAGTATGTACCTTAGAATGAATTTAACGGTTATACTGCTTACTATTAGTGAGAAATATTTTATGTGAAATAAAAAATTAAAAACTTTTAAGTGTACATTTCTCGCACTGCTTTATGAAAGGATTGCAAAAGGACTTTAGATTTGTGCATCATCCTTGGGTTATTTCTTTGGTTGTTTTTGAAAACTTTAGTAATTATTAACAGTTATGCTACGATGTTTATATAAAAGCCTGTAAAGAAACAAAGGCTTTTAATAAGTTTTCCATAACGCTTCGAAGCAGTTCGATAAAATATAAAAGTAAAATAAATGCATGCACAAAGGCTTTTGTGCTTTCATATATCAAAAGAAAGTATAGTTAAAATTTCACCAAATGGATAACAAAAGAGAATTGTATTGGAAAGCGACTCAACTCAACATCAGTTGGTTTTGCCTGCTCTGCGCTCTCTTCTTTCTCCACTTTGCTATTATAAATTGAAAAAATTTCTGTGGCATAAAAAAAAGAAACTTTTCACATAAATTTCGTTATAATGTGATTTAAATTTCATTTATTTAGAAAATTTACGACTCGAAACAAGGCAAAGTAGCAACAAGTATCATTTGATTAACAATCTTTTGACAGGAGCGAACGTAAGCAAACATTTAACAACAACTTTCTACTGATTTATAATAACCAAGAAAAGCTGTAATCAATCAAAAGTAATCATAAGAAGATTTTTATTTTATTTGATTACCCTGCTGTGTCGAATCGAGCGAAATTTGCAAGGTTTCAATTAATATTTGAGCTATGAGGCATAAGTGGAAGAGTAGATCGAAATTTTCGAATATTTTAGAATTCACTTTTTTTCCAATGAAATCTTGTTCTGATAGCAAAAAAAAAAACTAAAAAAAAAAGGCTAGAGCTTAAGTTGAAAGTCACCTCGTGTGTTGCTTTAATTACAGACGGATGCGCTTACGTGAACTTTCATTGCCTTCACGAAATCGCCCAAGCGGCTTTCTAGTCATTTCAGAGCTTACTGCCTGGTCACCTTAGGCCAAGTGCATTTTTTGCTGTTTGAAACAGAACAACATACAGTGCACCCATCTCTCTCTACTTTAATATACCTTGAACGTCAGTTTGTAAATGGCTGAAATTTGCATCGAACAAATACTAATATCGAATCTGCCTGCGTCCAGCATTTGGGAAGACATTAACGCAACAATTATATCTTTTAAAGCAAGCAATTTCAGCAGAGATTAGCCAAATGTTGCTTGGAGCACATTAAGTAGAAAAATGTGATTGTGATAAACGGGATCAACTTTTACTGAAAAGTTTTCCTAAAAGTTTTATCTGAAAGTACAAACTTCGACCCTCTGTTATCCCTATTATCAGGGAAATTTCGCAAAACGTCTGATTCAGGCTCTGGATTCATGAGCAACCAAAGAAATGATGTTAATTTTCCCCTCTCTCCCAAAGAAAAGACCCGCGTATTTTTCAAATTCATCTTCAAATTTAGCTAATGGGAAGAAATATATCGAAAGCTTTTACTCTCCATTCCGGTCATTGTGGGCTTGTACTAGATATAGTTTTTTCAAATTTTCTCTAATTTGAGCCTAATCTTTGCTCCTGTAAATTGAGAGTCTTTGTGCCGACTTTAGTAAGGCCAAAAACATATTAGCGACAGACGATGAATGAGGTCGGGCAGACGGAACAAATGTTTTTCTCTTCGAATGTACAAAACGCGCATTTCTTTTAGATGTGGGATATGTGTTTTCAACACACACACATACATGGGCAGACATCAGATGGACGTGCGAAGCTTAAATCGATTCAGTAAATGATTCTGTTTCGATTGGTTTAATAGAAGGCAATCTTACTAAAGTCCTTCTGGATTGCGCATGTTGTGTAAAGACTTAAAACTTAAATTTTAAAAAGACTCTAATATGGCATACATCGTATGCGAACTATTGGACGCTGCAATATATGTTTAGCTATGAAAGTCAGCTTACAATACGATTTTGTTGACTGGAACCTGAATAACAATTGATGCACAAAAAAGTATAATTAACCGATACTACTACTCCAGTAGGGTGTAGAAGGAATTTAAAGAAAAATAATAAATTTATATAATTGCTGTAATGAACAATTTTTAGACTGTTCTGCTTAACGCTTCTTAATAGTTGGGTTGTGCTCACTACTTCACTCATTAATCGCGATCAAATCTTTTGTAATAAGAAAGGATATCAGATAGCATTGCTAATCATATACAAACAACTACAATATTTAACATATTGCGTAGAAATATAACGTACGTCAGTCCTCCTTATATTTTTTCTTTGTTTTTATTTTTTCTTATTCCAACAGCGCACGTAAATAATTTTATAAAACCTTCTAAGCTTATAGTTGTTTGTCGGTTGGTTGGCTCATTGCCGGCATAGATTGCAACTGTGCCTTGTGAAATGCATTCATTCAAAATTCTTAAGGCTTGGATTTTAGCCAATAACATAAAAAGGCCTACATATATATATATATATATACATAATGTGCCCCTGGCATATAGTTTTATAATTTATGGCTTTTAAAAAAGCGATAATAATACGTATTTCGCACAACTTTATGTTATATAAAAAAAAGCTATAGCGCGTAACTTAACGTATACCCTTCATTTGCCTTTCCATCCATGTTTTGGAACTAGATTCTATATTAAGTTAATATGCCTTTGAACCGCGTAGAAGAACAAACCTAATGAGACCGAAAAACTCAAAAAACTCCAGCTGTTTGTGTACTTATTTGCTTGTTTTCCTATAAGGGATTTACGAGAGAGTTGGCCATTCTCGGACTCGGTAGCTAATCAATATCAAAGTACTATCCTTGGATTTAATGTTTCTACATCGGATGGATCGGATCTCAGTGGAAAATCTTGAAGACAGCAATTGTTGTGCATGCATGCGAACCGAGCATTGTGAGGCGTGACAAAATGTAACAAAATTACTCTTAAGAGAAGCATGGAAACAAGATATACCAAGGGAAAGTCGGACGCGCTGAGCTCCTTTCGTACGCTACATTTACTTACACTGCATCCATTGGGCATCCATTCGTTTCACAGAGTACGGATTAGCATTTTAAGTATGTATCTAAATCGTTCATATTTTAATCTGCGCTTAAAAAAATCTTAATTAGATGATGACCTCGCTTAATTTTAAATAAATACGATATCAATTTACTCATGCGATCAAAACAGAAACTTAGACCTTATAGCGGTCTCAAGAATAGGTAGCATTTCTTTCGACCGTCCTCAACTAGGAGCAAGTGAAAAATTATATCCGGTCTTTTGCACACACCACGTTTATCTTAAATAAAACTATAATGCTGAGTAGGCGTAACTAAATTTCTTGTAGAAATGCTGCAACTCACCCAAACCCATGAACATTTTTCTTGTTTCCGTTGCATTTTACGAATAATGAGAACAGATCCCAATTTATTTTTTTTTTAATTGAGGCGTCCTTGGTTTAGGTTGTAATGTGCGCATGCCATTTGATCGATGTGGCCCACTTTTCATCTCAAGTTGGATGCAAAAGCTTCGAAATTTATTACGAATTTGACGACGATTTCTTAATTTTTGCGGCGAAGACAATATGCACCATACATAGAAAGCCAGACAGACGGGCTTAAATCAATTTATCAGGTTATTTTGATCAGATTACTTAAAGACTTCAATGCAGTCGTCACATTGTTGAAAATAAACTGCGCAACTTGAAATGTCAAAGCCGTCACAAGACGCTCGTAAAAATGATTTTCTAAAACAATATTAGATTTCGATGACTTGGCCGTCATTTTCTGCTGGTATTATAAATGCCGTATAGAAGGCATAGTGTAGTCCTTCGCCAATCAATTCCTTATTGCCTATAAAATGTATTACAAAATTATATATAATTTCTTGCACAATATTTATTTTCAGTCCAAGCTCTTAAAACCTTTGCCAAATTGCGTTTGGTATGTTGTTACTTGCTAGCAGCTTGCCAGGTTTTTGCAACCATTCCGGATCCCCACACCACGTTTTTTTTGATAGTTAGACTAATAAATAATCTTAACGAAATTTCTCCGCAAAGACAATTTGAAATTTTCCTATATATACTAAGCACATCAATTAATTGTTCGACTCATGAAATGGGCAAAGCCCAATAGATAAACGAAGTAGTAAATCTTCAATTCTTCTTTAACCAACTCGCATGGTTCATTTTTTTTTCGTGCTTTCTTTTCTTCGTTGAATTTAGTAAAATATTCTAAAGTTGGAATTATTTATTATTATGCTTTAATGAAAAATAAAATATAAAATAAAAAATTTAAAAACACTTTTTGTGTGTCGTAAGGATTTGTGTCATAAGGATTTTTCCGGATTTTCTTGCCATACATGGTCGATCTTTTACACCAGAAAGTAATGCTAAAAATATAATAATCGATATAATTAGTATTCGACA
Organism: Glossina pallidipes; assembly: GCA_000688715.1. Classification (NCBI taxonomy): domain Eukaryota; kingdom Metazoa; phylum Arthropoda; class Insecta; order Diptera; family Glossinidae; genus Glossina; species Glossina pallidipes. Next base: position 175,122 of record KK499942.1, on the reverse strand, counting down.
TTGTTGCAGACTAGAACGCACGACAGGATCTGCTTTCTTCCAGCATTGATGGAACCACCAGGCCTTATGGCAGAGTGTGTCACCTTCTGGATGAACGCAACCCTTTGACGCCTCTATCAATAAATCACGTAAAGCTGCAGGAATTTTACTGAACAATTTTTCAAGATGAACGTCACCATTGTCATCGACCACATCAAACTCATGGAATAAGCAATTCATGTAACATTTCAAAGCTTCGTCTTCATGAATTTCTCCATCACTGAATTCCTTAATAGCCTCTGTGTTAACCAAAAAAAAAAAAAAGAAATGAAACAATAATGAACGATAAACACACGCACACAAACTTTTCATAATAATTTCGCAAAAAAAAAAAACAAAAAAAGAACAAAAACGGATTCATACCCACCCTCTTTAACACCGGTTTGCTCTACACATATGTCATGAAAAGGCTTTGCCAATTTCAAAATCGCCGGCGGTGGATACTATGAATGAGCGATACGACAGTTTAATGATTTGTTACGAAATCTCAATTTTTAACAATACCCTTAGTGTACACTTTACATACACACATACTTACTTCATCATCACGCCTCGGCTGTTGTGCACGAGTCCATGCTGACAAGAGGACAATTAACATTGTATACACTGTTAAAAAACGGTATTTACCGGACAAAGTCATCCTTGCTTCCGTCACACAAATGGCTTAATATTCTTTAATAGCGTACTGTGCACGCGCGTTTTATTGTTCTAAGTTGTTTAAAAGCACAGCAACAAAATTAAAAAAAGGAAAAAAGATAAAGACGAAGAAGAAGAAGAAGAAAATGCAAAAAGATTCTTTTTTTTCTTTTTCGTTTTTTTGAATACGCAAAAGAAGAAAGAAATGTGAAATTGTTACACCAATTTCATGATCTCTTAATATATAGTATTATATAGTGAGTCTTAAAATACTTGATTTCAGCTAGAAGAAGGAATCAAGGCGTATATTGTTTATTTATCCATTCCATTCCGCTCTCAACTTTACGATGAGATTTTTTTTTATTTTATATTTTGACTCAGGAAATTTTTTGTTCTTTGAACTTATCTTTACTTTCTCAGGCTACCGTTCATCCAGCTATTGTCCTGTATTTTATTTCGGTTTGCAACGCTCAAAGGAATATCGGTTCAGCGCTTCGACACTCATAATTATATGAGGAGACGTACAACGATTTCCTCAATTGTGCTGCTTTTTTTTTTACTTCTAGAATTGTTTACTTGGAGTTGCTTTTTCGAATTTCTAAAGAAGAATTCTATCCTTACAAAATTTTTTTCTATTTGAAAATTTTGAAACTTCAGCAAAAACAAAACTAATAAAATTGGTTTGCTCTAAAGACACAACGTTTTTGTTTTCAAAAAAAATTTCTAAATATTTTTTAATCCAAACGAATAAAAGGAGCGCTAAGTAAGCGAATAAGCGACTTCTGTTATCCGACATACAAGCGGACAAATAAGCAACCGAACTTATCCGCATCTACTCGCGCGAATGTAATAGATACGAGCATGGCTCACTACAAGCCATCGAGTAAACATCGGACAGACGAGCGGTATATTAACGTATGGTCAGACGGTTACGCGAACGAAGATGAAAAGCACATAGGATGCTCGATGTATACTGGACACGCTAGCAAGCGAACAAGTAGAGGCCAGGGGGCCGATATACAGAAAGTATATATATTCTTGATTAGTATCAAATTCTGAATCGATTTAAGTATGTCTGTCAGTCCGTCTGTGTACTGTCCACGGCAAACATTCCCTTGGCCGCAAAAATTAAGGTATGGATTTAAAATTTGGCAGAAGTTCTTGCACGCAGTTTGTTTTTAAAAAGAAAGCAAATGGGTTGAAAGACGCGCCTACCCTAGTACATAAACTGAGAACACCTCTGTTTTTCAAAAAGAATAAAAAATTTATTTTTGCTCATTACCCATAAACTATAGCAGACAAATGTACACAAACACATATTCTATGGGCAATACTGTACGAAAATAGAAAGAATTGACCACGCCCACCCAATATCATAGTGCATCAACGTCTAATTTTTTTCCATTGTCAACGTGCAGAAACAAATTCTTGGGCAGATTCAAATGTAGAGTGTATGGATGTCCATCTGCCCGTCTGCTCAACTGTGTAGTATCTATCTTGTTCATCTACGAAAATAAAGCTATCGCCTATAGATTTGCAAAAGAATTTGTAAAAGACTTAAACTCATCCAAGGACACGTCTACAACACCCACACGCCTACACGATGAAAACTTTTATTTTGAAAATAGAAAAAAATCAAGCGCGCCCACTCCACATTATAGAGTGTGAAAATTTAGTTCTTTTATTTTTTTTTTATTTTTATCTTTTTTAACCTAACGGTGATGGGTATAAAAGATTTAGTCACGAACGAAATTACTTTTGCAAATTTTGGATTTTTAAAAAAAAGCAAAACTTCGCATTAACAAAACTTCATTCAACTATTTGAATAAAAAATAGAATAGATCCGGTTATCTATGCAAAGACAAAACAAAGCAAAACTAACAGAATTAAAAAAAAAAAAAAATGCACTAAGGATACGCTTTTATTTTGATAAGATACGAAACAAAAAGAAACAAAAATCAATTAAAAAATTTAATAAAGATATTGAAATGGTTTTGTTATCTCAATCTTTCGCTCTTTCTCCTCTCTTTTTCCATTCTTCTTTTCACTTTATTTGTACGATTTCTGTTTTTCCTTTTCATTTACACACAATTTTTTAATCCAATTTAGTAATCTTCGACATCTCTATGGCACTATTCCACACATTCACACAACAATTAAACAGCAATTTGTACGCATTGGGTTAAAAAAAAAAAAAAAAAACATTAACAACAACAACAACAACAACAACAGGAATAATGGAACAGCAACAGTGACTCTATGTATGTAAAATGAAACTCAATCTTTCTCCGGTACCGGTTCGTTATATGTGCGTTGTAAGGTGAAAAGGACTAAAACTTATTAAATTTATTTGAATTACTTGAGTATGTAAAAACTGATGTATTATGGTCGGGCAATCGAGAAGCACTTCAGTTTTTATACACAACTTCTTAATCCATCGGATTCGCTCAGTTATTTATTTGTTTACTTTTTCGCACAATTTTAATTGCAGCCTCGTGCACATCACTACTATTGATTCGCTCTGCGTTGCTTGCTAATGCACCGTTGGCAGTATTTAATTAAAATTGCATTTTTTTACTTTTGTTTTTTTTTTTTCATACCTTTTTAACTATTTTACTATAATAGCGCTGTTCAGTAAAACAATTTACTTAATTTTCCGAAATTTGTGCCGTTTTTAATTACTTACGTATGATAACTGCGTGTGGTAGTAGGTTCGTTTCAGTTTTAAGGTGAGTGTTGAGTCAATAGTGTGCGTTTTCAGTGAAAATAAATATTTTTGCAAAAATTTTGCCTATTCACTGCTTGAATGAATGAATGAATGAATGCGGCTTGTATTTGTCAAAAACATTGCAAAACTATCACGCACATGCCTAAGGGTGTTTCCGAAATAACAATAACAATAGACGTATGTTGAAGCATTGATTTAAAGTCATTAAAACGAAAAAAAAAGAAACGAAAATGTAATTATGTAACAATAATAACGATCGTGAGATCTGTTGGTCAAATTTCACATTATTGCACATCCGCATCATCATCATTGTTATCGTCATGGTAAAGACGCATGCTTTGCTTCTCTGTACGTAATTCTAATAATTTTAATCCTTTTTGATTTTTTTCCTTTTTACCACCAACTCCGTAAATAATAATTTGAAGTAAGTTTGTCGACCGAAGAACTGGTATAAGGAATACTATTTCGACATTTAGCATTAATCAGGTAGAACAGAGGTTTAAACGAAGCAAAACCTAATTTCGTTAATAATATTCCTAGAAATTTCGATTTGTGGAAAAGTCTATAATGTAGACATTTCAGTCACTGCAAGGAACTCTACGCTAGATATATTAACAATCACTTTATCTATAAAGAAATGTCGAAGACATCAAAAATATTGTGTTGTCCTTCCTTTCGTAACAGCCGTGATCGTCTAACCTCGTTTCACCGGCATTTACCCTGACACTCACAGCTCAGAAATGGCTACGAGCCTTCTTCCTACGCATCTAGAGCGGACAAGAAACCGTAACTTACAATCCCGACCGTCAACATTACAATGCAAGACTCTAACGGCCTAACTTACCACTTATGAGGTATGTGGAGATGTATGGAACTAAAACTTGGTAGAAACATTTCTTCACGTGAGTTTTAAAGTGTCGCTATAAGATTGGTTAAAAGGACTAACTCGCATGTGTACAGTAAATAAAATATTTTACCAAATTTTATCTCCTATTATGAGGTAAATGTTTGTAAAAAATTTGCTCCAAGGTGAATATAAACTTCCTTAGCTGTTAACCTTAGAAGCAGGTCGCACTCCGTACTTTTTTTTTGCAATATAACCAATCACTCAGGAAATGACTCCTATTTGTCAAACAAGGTGACCGTTAGAAAGAAGAAAGGAAAGTGAAATGTTACTGACTGAGCACTCACTGTAGCTATGAGCAAAGAAAACTCTCCGGCACTTGAGATTTGGTCTCGCGAACACTGACTTAGTAGTCGCGGTTCTCAGCTTCTCGACTACTCAGGTGAACATTTAATAAGCGGGTCGACATTTTGCAGGCTTGGCTGTGTATTCTTCTAATCTTGCAATCTCTTAATAAGAGCCATAAGACAACTTCGTATACAACGATCGGAAAAAGAACTAACAACCAGACCTAGCGCCAAGGAGAGCTTTTTGATCTTCTCCCTTAAGAAGATAGCCAAAAAACTAACCATCGAAAGTTAAAATAAACATTCACAAGCGTAGAGTTTTATTAAATTTATTTTCCCCTATATTATGCCCATTGAATGTCAAGTGCCTACGAATAGATCGGACGCAATTCTGTTTGCAATATGCAATATGATAATCGCTTTTTTCACACAACACAGTATCCATCGATGGTTTGAATATCGGGTGGCGAGGACTTCGTCATTCGAAGATTGGTTGTTGGATTTGTGGTGATCCCTGGTAGGTCCAATTGTTATCGACAGTTAAGTTTATTCTCAGACAGCAACTTGGGCATTCACTTTTGACCACTTTTCAGCTTAGTACATGGGTTCACTTTCCAAGTTTGTGTACAAAAACACAAATGAGGTAAAGACAAACTATGCGTGATAGCAGTGGTTCAGTTGAAATTTTTCTCCTATGAAAATGGGGCGTGGGCGAGCATACAAAAATTTTACGTTCATTGTGAAGGATATATTATACAGAAAACTACAACAACAGAATTTTAAAATTTTTATAACAGAAAGTAATGCTGCAATAATAGAAAAAAAAGTAAAATTTCTTTTTAATAAACGTCAAGTTCCGTCCATTAACTTACTTACAACTGGATCGGCTTTTTTCCAGCATTGATGAAACCACCAGGCCTTATGGCACAGTGTATCACCTTCTGGATGAACACAATGCTGAGCTGGTTTCAGTATAAGATCTACAAAAGATCCAGGCATACTTTGATGTAAAGTTTCCAAATGAACGTCGCCTTTACCATCGACCAAACCCAATTCATGAAAAAAACAATTCATATAACATTTCAAAGCCTCATCCTCATGGATATCTCCTTCGCTGAACTCCTTAATTGCCTCTAAAAAGACAATCAAATAGAAGATCAAAAGGGGTCGCCTTCATAGATTACCTACTTCTCGGCAAATATTTATAAATTACAAAAATTTTATTAATTTGTGTGTAACTCAATTCCCCTATCGAGAGTCGTTTTGCAACGAATGAAAAAATGAAAAAGTGTCCCCTGATAATAATAAATTGAAATTTCTTTTCACAAGTTTTTCAATTTCTTAACAGTCATTAGTAGATGTCCGACAAAAATTGAATTTGCTTAACTTAAGTGACTCGTGCAACACGGGACGATTCGAGGACGGACGGACAGGTCCACTGTGCTTTTGAAATTGTTTAACTTTCGCTATGACTTTTTGTCTATGACCGCGTGAAACCTTCACTAGCTGAACAACAGACAGACATGGGCAGATCCTTCATAAACTAAAGCTACACGTAACTTATAAGATTTCTGTTTCCGTTGCAAACGCAATAACTCGACTGGTATACCGTGCAAGTTTTCATTTTCATCTTCATTTTTATTTACCATCGAAACTTTAACAATAAAGAAATAAGTTACCTTCCGTTACTCCAGTTTGCCTTACACATGCTTCATGAAACGGTTTAGCCATTGTAATGAGTTCCTTTGGTGGATACTAAAACAGAAATGGTCGGTCTTTTCTTTCTCTTTCTTTTCTCTTTTTTCTAAACAATTTCTGTTTAATTTGTACCTACTTTATTGTCCCGTCTGGGTGATTGTGCCTGAATTCTTATCAGCAACAGGATAATTAAGAGAATAACAAAAATCATTTCACCATTAAATTTACACTTAACAATCATTGCTATCATCAATTGTTCGCTGCAGAAAACTTTTTCAAATATTTAGTCCTCTCTTTTTTTTTTTCTTCACTTTAAAAATTTAATATTATGTTTTTCCAAGAGTGGGAAAATATTGAAACAAAGTTTTTTGGTTTGCTTTCTTTTTTGCTTTTCGAACGTATCTCGATTACGATAATGAATATTTAATCTATCAGTTCATGTTTTTATACCTATCATTTAAGGATAGGGTGTAGCAACTTTATCATTTCGTTTGTAACTCTATAAAGATTAAGCATCAGAGAATCCTCAAAGTGCAATTTTTCTTTTATCCTAAACAACAGAGAGTAAGTAAACAACAATTCGATGACCCATTTTTTGTTTTTTTTTTTGGTTTTGTAACTCTAAGCCCTTAGTATATGTTCTTGTCCAAACTGAGTTTCCTGCACGGTTCAAGAATATTTTAATATCCGTCCGTCCGACTACCTATTGTTTGAATTCTTCCATTCGCAGTATAAGGAAATTTTTCATATACTTTGTATTGATTGCTAAAGATCAAGTTGACAATTAAAGTCAAGTGGAATTTTTCGAATATGACCGATTTATTGGAAATACTCAAAAGCACTAAAATAATCCCATATGAAAGAAATTACAAATTTTCGACGTTTGCGGAATTGTAATGACTTTGATCGATCTTCTGAATCGCAGAATTTAACCAAAGCACTCTTGCCGATGATGGGTATACAAAATTCGCCTTAAATATAATATACGCCTTTCTTTATTCTGCATGCTCTTTATGTAAAAAAAATTTGAAACGCGATACTCGCAACATGTAATTATAAGTTTTTGTATTAAATTATATTTTTCAGACAAAGCACATTCGATTCAATTGCATTAAAACTTTGCTATTTAATTATCGTATATTGGAGAATCATATAACAACATGTTATAAATATGTATACTTTATATATCGAAAGATAATGACAGGAAGGTCGACATTTTTTGTTAAATTGTCCTAAAAGACAGACAAATATGTGGTTAACGTTAAATTTTTAGTCGATTAAATTGAGTAAGTCCATCTGTCTGCCTACCTTTCGTTGTTAATTGGCCAGAAAAATATGTAGTTAACGTTAAATTTCTAGACGCTTAAGTCGTATCAGTCCATCTGTCTGACTGCCTCTCATTAATAGTTGGCCCACGCTGGTTTTTAGAGTTTTAAGTGTTTGAGATTCAAGAAATGTCCTTTCACGCGTCAACGACTTTAAAATATTAACAATATCGAGGAGATATTGAGCTAAGATATCCTATAACATATACAAAGGACAATTAAATATTTGTTGCAAAATGAGATTCATAATGTGTCAACGATGACCGAAATATTTCAGTTTTGCTGATCTATGCTGTAAACATGAATATTCACAAAAGTATCTGACAGGATGCTAGTGAACAAACTAAAGCGTCTGTGACTTTTTTATTTCTTGCTTCGACGACCGAAGAAAGGCAATCTTGAAGAAGTTGTTATTGTTGTTTTAATAGTTATTTCACAAATTTTCAAGAGAATTATAAAAAGATACATTTTAAATTTATTGGATACTCGGATACTTGGATACTTGGATACATTTTAAATTTATTAAGTTTTTTTATGATAATATTGACAACATCGCAGATCCAGATTAGAACCAGCCCACAATTTTATGCGAGTTCATAATTTCTCCAGGTGTCTTTTTAATTTTTTGTTTTTTGTGAGAAACACAAAACGATTATTTTACAAAAGAAAGTAATGCTGGAAAAAACGTAACATTTTTTAGAATAATTATAATGATTTTTATGCTAAATTAGTTACCTCTGGATCCGCTTTCTTCCAACATTGATGGAACCACCAGGCCTTGTGACACAACGTATCACCCTCTGGATGAATGCAATGTTGAGCTGGTTTCAGTATGGCCTCCACAAAAGATCCTGGCATAATTAAATTTAAAGTTTCCAAATGAACATCACCCTTATCATCAACTGCACCCAACTCGTGAAAAAAGCAATTCATGTAACACTTTAAAGCTTCATCTTCGTGTACTTCTCCATCACTAAAGTCTCTGATTGCCTCTGCGAAATAAAATACAGATAAGCATAAAATCATGTTGCAAAATACGCGGGTCGTAAGACGGAACATTTTTTTGGGACGCCTTGCTACTTTCTAAGGCCGTCATACTCATAGGATACAGGTACTTGTCTTGAATCAAAAACGTGATTAACACAAGAGGAAACAATTTTGTTCTAATTACAAAAAAAAGGCAGTAAAATCACTCGTCGTCACCCTCTACAACATTTTAAACCTACATATGAAACCCAATATTTATCATTGTCTAGATAAGAACGGTTCACAATTAAAAGCTCTCTAGAATTGAAATCACAAGATACTGAAAACTAAATGACGACATTGCCTAGGTTTTAGGATGTCTTAAAAAACCTTGAGGCCGTTTCACTTCTACACCATACTTGCAGGTTTGCTTTCACGACAACGTTTTCATGCGGAGATACGTAACATAATGATTCCTAAAAAAATGCCGCGTTCTTCACGTCCTGCATAGGTGAGAATACCCTACTCATCAAATCTAATAAAACTTTTAAACGCACATTTTATTATAAACACAGTACCTTCTGTTACTCCGGTTTCTTTCACACATTTTTCATGAAGTGGTTTAGCTCCAGTTAGAAGTTCCTTTGGTGGATACTGTGCAAATGAAAATCCTTGTTTTAGCAGACTTAGCAGATTGACTCCAATTTATTATCAAAAAAAAACTTACATTACTGTCACGTCGTAATGGTGCCGAATGAATTCGTATTAATGAAAGCTTAGTTAAGAAAATTAAAAGAAACCAATCGCACTTTAAAAGCATTATTGCTGTCTTGACCAGACAAAAAAAAAGTCTCCTTTTATCAAAATGCGTTAAAGTTGTTGTTTTTCAACTGTGTCTATGCGGTGTTAATGAGCGTTTAATACTTGTGCGCTCTTGTCTGTGTCCTTTATATAATATTTTCACAATTTAACCAAAATGCCAATCACAAGTTTTAATTATAGCTTTGCTTGTCAATTAATATTTTCTACATAACACGACTATATTTGTTTGCACGAATCGAAACGACTTCATTCAGAGACCTTGTGATATACACAAGATATGTATATGTACATTACCATAAAACAAGAGCATCATTTATAAGTAATTATTTTATAACTCAAAAATTTAATTAATTTTTTCTTTTCGTCGATCTTTAACATTTGATTTTGTACCGGACGTATAGACTTCTGCTTAAGTATTCAACTTGAACAATAATTTTTTTAGTTTTTCAAATAGCAAAAATATTATACTGAATGTGCTGTAATAATGTGGGCGTGAATTCGTTTATGACCTTGACAAACATTTAGAAGAAATCTTATTTCATATAAATGGCCTCAATTAGCGCCAAGCTTGCAAAGGCCTGAGATCTGCTCTGCTGGAGCACCTCTAACCAAACTGAGATTGACGTTATACATTAGTTTGTATTCCCAACTTTAGCCTGAAGCCTTGCCTAGCTGCAATTGTGGGGTAGTAAAGTGACAAAGTTACATTTGCATTAGATATACTCGAGTATGCCTCTGTTGTGTGGTCTCCTTCATAAGGGTGCTATGTACATTCAATTGAATCTGTTCAGAAGCCATTCTTGCTGTTTGAGTTTAGGAATTTGGATTGGTATCCGATTGCCTCTCCTCCCCTCTATAGGCGTTTCTGTTTTGGAATCAACCTATAGGTTGATTCTGTTGTCCTTACCGTCTCTTGAGAATCGAAGTTTTTTCCTCGGCGTTTCTTTCGTAATTAAAATTATAAATGGTGCTATTTAGTCGCCGTCATTGCTTAGAGAAATAAGTTTTAATGTCCCTAACCGCTTCTCTAGGCACTTTATCTTGGTTAAGGTCAGTCAATGTAATTATAATTATGAGCTGTTTAACCCGCTCAGAGTTGTTTGCAAGAACCTAAATAACGTCTATCACTTATTCTCATTATCGGACTCTTTAAAGTCCATTAAAGCCACATTGCTTAATACACGTGATTTACATACGTCGTACTTAAACTAGCTTTTAACCCTAAAAAGCCATTACGATTCGAAAATTAATTGTTGTTAACTATTACCGGGTGCCAAGCTTATGCATGTTTGCGATGGCTTAGGGGTTCATTTGCAATTTGGTCCTGTACCGGTTGTGGGTGTGGCTCTGTGCTAGTTGTGTACATGCTTTTTTTTCTTTTTTCCTTCCTTCCTTCTTATTTGTTTTATTACACTTGTACTAAGTCTTAATGTTAATTAATTTAAGATTTACTTTAAGAGTCAGTTAGTTTTTGTTGAGTTTCATGTATAAGTAGAATAAATAAATAGGGTCTTTAAGACTAATATCTCACCAAGCAGCAACTTTTCGCCACTTTTTCGAACTTCGAAGTTAAATTTTTTGATCATTGCGTGGCACATTTCCAAAAAATATTGGCTCCGGTATAAAAATAGGGTCGCGGACTAGCGATGAAATTCGACAATCACTGTCACGCTGTCCAGTACATGTATATAAGTATATTCTTTTCAGGCTGTGAAATGCCCTTTTCGCTTTGTATTTTGAATTTGTATTAATGCCTGCTGTAGCTAAATTTTCGATAACAATATTTCCGAGTTCTTGGCAAATTTTGGAATATTTTCAGGCCCAAACACATTCATTTGCCACTTTCTTCCATATATATTATATAACACGAAACAAAAATGAACAAAAAATATCACGCTCTCGTTGTAGATTATGCGACTTAGAAATATCCAGTTAGTAACTGGTGCATGGGTGGATGTAATTAAAACTCCTAAACATTTCATATAACATAATGTCACATATATATCTCTGAAGTCAAATCATCTGTATTATTATTAGCGTAATCACAGTCTTAGTACATCTCCTAGAACGTATACATATTCAAGGTGCAACGTAAAAAACGGTAACAAAAATCAAGTTTCTTTAAAAATTTCAAATACACACGTATACACACATTCACTGAATACGTTTCTGTGGGAAAAAAAAAGGTTGCACAATAATAATGTAGTGTTAACCACTCTTCAGATATGCTAATATATGCTTGGTATAGGTACACTTAGACAGCTGCCTGCATATATACACGTAATAGTCTATTTTGTGGTTAAATTAACTAAATATACCATACAATGGTTACAACAATGGTGACCGGCAGCAATAGTATTTTTAGCAATTGCAATTTACATGTGTAATTTTTGGTGTCGACAATGTATTGCATGAAACTTTTAAATTTTCGTACGTAGAAGTATGCAAAACAGAGTTATCTTCTCCACACACATACATATAATAGCAATGAACGACAAATTATATACAGACTGAGTGATGTATATGTATGTATATGTGTATATGTGTATATGTGTATATAGAGAATAAGTAAAAGCATTATTTAATGTTAGAAGTTCCTGTCTGCATGAGTCTGGATTTGCATTCATTGGCCAAAAGGAACGGTTGCTTTCGATTCATGTCTTTCACTCAACGGGAACAAACTTTAGACCATAAACTACTGTAAACGTATATACGTGAATTCGTGCATACATATATATATATATGTATATATGCGCACAGTTTGTACATATAGTCATCCAAAATAACTATGGAAGCAGTGAGAAATACTGGAAGCAATATATAGCAACAATTATGCAAATTTTTCAAAAATTTGGGAATACTACAACAAGCACTTGGATTGCTGGCCAAAAACAAAATATGTCCATATAAGAGAAAACAGAAAACACACAAAAACAAAAACAATAACAAAAACAACAACAAAAAACGTGTATAAACATCATAAAATGTATGTTCATATTGCACGTATCAATGCCGTATCGAGGGGAGGGACTAAAATGCATAAATCAAAGATGCAGTCAGTCAGTCTTTAAGATTGAATTGACTACATTTATGTACCTACGTACGTATTGGTATCTAATATTAAAGTGCATCTCTTTCTTACAAAGCAACTCTCTTTTGGGGGGAGGGGAGAGTATAAAACGCCCTTAATCATCTTTCTTTTTCTTTTTTTTTTTTTTTTTTTTTGGGAACACGGGTTCGACATATACCGTGTTAGCCATGTCCCTGCTTTGCTCTTTATTGCATGTTAGAGTTGTAACATTTTCGGTTGTTGTTTGCGGTCGTTATTGTGTTACTGTTTGTTGTCATACATAATTTAAAGGTCTGGTAAATGGCGCTGTGCATTCCGCAAAAATTGAATAACAATGAATTCGAAATAAAAACAAAACCAAGATCCGTATACAAAATTTTTCAAGCCCACAATGCAAATGATGCTTTCATTGCAATTTCGATTGCTTGGAATTAAAAATTTGTTGGAAAAAATTTGTAAAAAATTCAAAAAGCATATCATTAAATCTGGTTTATGTAAAACTTTTTAATGACACACATTAGCTATCGTACAATAAAATTTGAAATCCAAGATAAAAAGCTTAGGATAAATACTTCAAATACATATTTGATTCTTTTCCTTCATATCTTTTTTCTTTCCTTCCTAAGGACGAAGAAAATCGCACAGACTGTTGACTTTCACTTGTATGTTCTTGAATCTCGTAATACTGCAGAATATAATTCTCCTTCCACATGTGAAAATGTACGGGATCTGTACAGAATCAAACCTGAAAGTTAAAAAAAAAATCGGATAATTAAAAAATGTGTTCTGACAGCTATGTAAAATATTTTTTAGAATAGTATAAATTTGCAGGTCAAAGATGATCTTGACCGGCCAAGTAACACTTGCGAGGAGTGAGTCTTAGCTAAAAACGTGAAAAGGGACTTAAGTAAGCTGCCTCATTAAAAAAAAAACGCCCAAAGAAAATGTTCACAATGTTCTAAAATATGGAATAGGCGTGGCCTCTTTTACCCATTTAGGATCGTCAAGAGACAATCTTTTATTGTTCTAGTTTGTGACTAATAAGTAGAAATCCATGTGTCTACCACGAGATTAAATTGATTCATATTTGGAAACCGATCAAAAATACAACCTCTTTGCAGAATTTCTGAACTTCCGTCTGGATATTGCAAAGCTTGCGGCAAAATAACTACACCTCCTACATTTCAAGGTAGGCATGAGATTAAGAGAACATTACCTGTCAATCACAACGTTATGTGCGCACATTGAGAATACTTTCTTGTTCAACGTAATTGTTTCTAATCTGATTAAACGCTCCGCTCGCCTGAGCGTTGAAGAGTAAGGATAACGAAAATCGATGAAACAATTTTAGACATTTGTAATAATTTCCAAATAATGGGTATGTTAGCGAAAGAGCACAAGCCGTATTATTAATTAAGCCAGAGAAAAAATGCTAAGACTAAAATACTAGCATCTAGGGCTATCGGTGTTATTGAAAACTTAAGTGCACTTGACAGTTGAATCCACGACCATTTAGTTGTTAGTCGAAACTCTTTGTCTACTCGGCCACTCAGGCGGATTAAGAAAAGCTGAACATAGAATGACGTTGCTATTGTTCACATTCATATCGATTAGGGTAATGGGGTGAGAAAAAGAACAAATGTAGCGATCATAAATTTAAGAGAGAAACCCATCTGACGCGATGTCTTTGGGAAACTTTTGTCCATCAACAGAAAAGATTCTACGAGTCTTATTCATTGTGGATTGATTTTTCTCGACTTGCAATAATAATAAGCTAAGCTAAGCAATTCACATATTCACAATTTCGCAATTCACAAATACGTATTTTAATCAAACGAATCAATTTCCTATAATATTATTAAGTGCAAATTTAATCTTTACACTCGCACTTTGATCTCTTCATGATTTCTTCTTCTAATCTTCGTTCGAACGTGTATGAAAATAAACATATAGGATATAGCACATCCTCTAGGTAATAATGGTCAATTAAAAATCAACATTTATAGGTATCATACCTTTACATAATAAAATATTAAATCTGTATGAATGTATGAATGTGTAACAACATTGATTCTTACATACACAACTTACAATTAATTTCACTTCGTATACGAGGATGTCACATGTGGGTCCCTCATCTATCGTACCAAACAATTGCCAAATGTCCTCGTGTGGTGCTTATGTATGTAAATCTTGACACACGCCTGCTACGTGAAGGAAAGGCAACAAAACAACAAAACACAATAAACGACATTCACATAAGCTTTTCAAAGGAATAGCAAAGTCTTAGCAACATCGTCAACTAATGAGTTTTGGTTTAGATATGCTTATACGTACGTGCCGTATGTTGAGCAGTGTTGGGCGAACTATGTGAGTTTGACTAAACCACGTGCAAATTGTCAAAAACGCTTCACCATTCGCTCATTTATTTTACACGGTTCTTGGCACAAGTACACCAACAACTATCGTAAATGGATTAATTAAAGAATTCAAGCTGCTTCTGAGCTCTGATGTAATTGACGTATGAACGCTGAACTAAAATAAGTAATGTCTTCTATGTTGAGGGAATAAAAAATTGATTTTTCCAATTGCAGTTAATTGGAATTTTCAAAACCGTTTCACATTTATTATCCAAGCGTAGCTCACTTACACATCTCAGATATATGAAGAACAACTAGCGCAGGCATAACATTAACTGTTTCAATTCCTCTTTCTCTCTCTCGCTCTTTCTCTTTCTCACAGCATCTGCTTCCAATTTACAATGCACTGACAGTCACTTTATGAACAAATATTTAATTACATATGCTGCTTACCTCCCCCCGCGGCCTATACGGTAATCATTTAACTCTATTATATCGTAATATTCACCTCACTGTTGTCACAAACATTGTCATAGTGACACCCCTGCGATTAATATTTAATAAGATGTTTATTGACAGCAAAGGTACACATGTATGCATACTCGAGCTTTGCGTGATCATATCCCAGTTTTAATATTGACAAGTAACGGAACTAAATTATTAGAATTAAATCAAGCCAAAAATCAAAAACATGATTCCTGCAATCAGGTAAAGAAGATGTAAAGAACTTATATACAGAAATTATAATACAAATATTGAATACCTATCAATAAGCTCAAGCAATTGTTAGGTCATTGAAATCTTATTAAGCTTGACACTGAAGATGGTTAGGTGGTTCGGTTGCATTTTAAATAAATAAAATTAATTAACTGTAATATTTTAATAATACAGAGAAAAAGCACATTTTTTTTTAGTTTTGATATAAATTTATTGTAGAATTTTTGTTTTATTATACCCTACATTAGGTGTGTGCGGACGTACGTAACACCCAGAATGGCTGGCGATGAGCCCACCTCTTATTATGCCGATCGATTCAGAACCATTTTCTAAATCGCTATAGTCGATAGCCTGTCTATTCGTCTGTCTGTCCATCTGGCTGTCCGATGACTGTCCATTTATTTTGTTTTCAAGGTACATGGCGCAACGTTCGAAATATTTTGATGAAATTTGGTTTACTGACGTGCTTTAAGCCAAGGACGAACCCTACTGACAGTAGTTTGGATCGGTCCATTTTTTCGAACACTCCCCATATAGCGCCCTATTCTGAAAAGAGGTTCTATTTGGGAAAAATTCGCAGTTTTTAAAATTTCTCGGCAAAAGTGGCTAAGTAGTAGTATTCCGGCATTCTAAACTGGTATGAAAACTTTACACCGGCTGGGACAATCTTTGAACCCCCGCTCATATAACGAAAACTAAAGTTCATATGATAAAAAGATGTACCTTTCCATGCTTCATAATGAAAATTATATCATAATAGTAATTTAACATAAAAAACTCAACTGTACCAAATTTGGATCATCGCGGCCTACTTTAGAAATCTTTCCATACTAAGGATTTTCTCAAAAATTGATCCTTTGTAGAGAAGAAAAGTCTCAATTTTAATATGTGATGATGGAATCAATATTCATACAAAAAAAAGAATTGCGTTAGACAATGTGGTGTTTTCCAACTATGCTGTTCTTTCTTCTTTAATACGCAGCAAATTTCCGTTGTCTACATATTTTCACATACACATTTTTTTTAATAAATATCAACTCGTCAGTTAGCGTTTTTTGATCATTCAGCCAACTTGCTCAAGGCTAAAAAGGCCCATTTACAAATATTGTCTTTAGTAGTAGATTTCACCAAAATTTTCGATTTCTAAATTTTACAAGCGTAAGAGTTTTAAGACGAACGCAAGACAACTAACAAAGAAACATGTTGATTTACAAATATGGCTCTTGCTTTGATGAGATCATTTTTGACAGAAATGATATAAAATTTTTTAATCATTTACTTCGTTACTTTAAGTGCTGTGTCTGTCATTCGTATATTCTTCACACCTTAAGTATTTTGCAAGATCGCTGCTGCAAATTTATTCCGACTTGTTATCTATAGAGTAAATCTAAAGTTAACCGCGTGGTTAACGGTTATTAACTAAATAAAATATTTTCAAAGGTAAAATATTTAATAATTTTGGTTACACAAACTTAAGCAAAAAAGAAAAAAATGCATTAATTTAATTTCATTACAACATATTGAAAAGTTAGTTTGTGTCCTTGCTTTCACCGAAATGCAAGTAATGCTGCATTGCATGCTGTGTAATTCAATGGTATTAATGTTATTATAGGTATCCTTGAGCGAGAGATTGTAAACAAGAGGGGAGATAAAATGCGTTATATCTTCTAAACATATATACTCTGTGCAACGTAAAACTCGGAATTTCGATGGTCTTTTATATAAAGACGGTTTCCAATTGTGTGGAGAAAATGAACGAAAAATTCAAGTAAGTTCATAATCTTACCTCCGAGATTTTATTGTATAAAAATAGTGATTGAAAAAGTAATGAAAATCTATAAAAAAAAATTTTTTATGGTTTAAAAAATTTGAAAAAATTGTGCAAATTCTTACGAGATATAGGATAAAGAATTATTTTTACTTGCGTTTTTCTTAATATATTTTCTATGATTTCTCGAAACTTTGCTTTTCATAGCCAGAGAGAAGTAGAGCAAATGCAATTTATTAAATTGTTCAAAAGTGTGTAACCCACTGACCAACTGTAGTAAAAATACTTATTCATGGGGAGTTTGAATAGTGACATAAATTTCACTATTCTAGGCAAAATCGCAAGTCACAAGGCCACGCGACTCTCCCGCGTGGCATAGGGATCTTAAAAGCTCTGGTTTATAGTAAAGCTAATATCGAAACGTTTTCTTATGGCTATTGCTTCGGAATACCAGATCTGCTACAATATCAAAATACACATGGTATTTGTTGATGGAAATTACCAACACAAGTTCCAAACTTAAGAAGCCATTCGTAGGTTTTGTCTGTTGCTGTTAATATTGTTTTGAATATGTTCACAAAAGCTGTGCCGAAATACGCTTGCAAAGACGTCACACAAGATGTAGGTATATACGTAAACAGCGTATCAAGAATGGATTCGAGACTCGATCGCCTCGCAAGTCTATTCATGAGTTTGTCCATTGAAATTACAATAACAACTGTAGACTTTTCCTATATTTCCGTTGTTACCTCGGGTTAAATATGGGTTCGTTTTGTAGATTACCAAAAACTATCAAAATTACGTAAGTATCCGTTATGAAAATTTCAAAAATTTACGCTTAATCCCCAAAGGGTTTCTATTATTTTATTATGTCTGGGTTTCGAACATAGTGCGCTTAATATAATACTTTTGCTCAAGCGATTTAGGTCGTGAGGTAAGTCAGCTTACAGCAGTACTGGACAAACCTCTCTGTTTGGTCTTTCATAGCATATTATCTTTAAAATACTACGAGAGGTACCCACACCTTAAGGAACTTCGTTCCGAACCAAATAAAAGTTTATTCGTCATCCTTTTCATGTCTATTTTTCTTTTATTCATCTTCACACAATTAATTCAATGAGATGAGTTTTTCATTTCTAAACACTCTTGAAGATTTTTAATTATTGTGTAAACATTTCAATTACTTGACAGTTGAACAGCACTTAGTATTTGTTTGGCGGGTTGAATGGGTATTAACCGAGAGAATAAACGTCTAATTAACTTTTTAAAAAATGTATATAAATAACCTGTCAGGCTTGTGGAAGTGTCTAATTACAGCGCAAGGCTGTCAATTTGTCAATCAGCTTTTGCCTAAACAAATGTTAAAATATTCAAATTACTACCGCCGATACATATATATACATATATATATATCCTACGCTATATATATATTTATATATATATATATATATATAACGAGCCTATCAACCCACGCTTCAGCCCATTCACTGAATCATGGATTTTTTAATAATAATAAAAAAAAAGTTACACTATTTGTTTTTACTAAAGTCTAGTCACAAATTGTTTCAATATTGTTCGCGCGCTTTGCTTAGATTTCTGAAAACGCATACAATGATAATAAACGCTGTAGCATTAAATGATGCAGTTTTTCCGCCTGCCACCACATTATTAAGCTGCATATTAAAGTCCTTCGTTAACAATTATTTTTCCATAAATATGATTGTTTTTGAAAGATTTTGTTTCGCTTATTGTTTTGTGCATTAGACTTTTTCATAATTTCCTCGAAGCTATTTTTGTATACAAAAATTAAAAAATTCTAAACGCCAGCGAAACGATAAAAGTCATCGCACTCGTTTACTGCTTGTGTCTGCACTCGTGTTCCGTTTTGCAGCGAAGTGATTAGTTTTCAAAATATAAAAATGAATGCAGAAATAAAGATAATTTTTGATATATACATGAAAAAAAATATTGCATTTTGTATTAGCATTCGTCACTCGTCGCTGACGAACGGCGATATACTAATGTTATCGTCCCATTTGTAATACTAATACGGATACAGTGATATACTGTTGCAATGATATATTGTTACAGTAATACACTGCCGCAGTGATACGCTGATAAAGAAACATATTGATACAGTGATATACTGCTACAATATTATACTGGTATCTTGATACAATGACTTACCTAACTAAGTTACCTAACTATATGATGCAATAATTTACCACTACGCTACTATACTGATGCGGTGGTAGCCTAGGAAAAACTGATACGGATACTGCAAGTGTGAAGCAGTCGTACAATGACTTATACGACAATGTATTGTCAAAATGATATACTGCGAAGATGATATATTGATGGACTGATAAAGAAGCATAGCGATACAGCGACATACTGCTACAGTGTTATACTGACATATTGATATAGTTGTAGATTAACTTAGGTAACTTTATATTGCTGCACTGGTATACCTCTACACTGATATACTGATACTATGATTTACCGTTAAAATATTGCACTAATACGTGACAGTGAAGTAGTCATACAGTTACTAATAGGACGATGTAGTGTTAAAATGATATACTGCTACGATGATGCATTGATATTGTAATTGCGCTGATAAAGAAGCATAGCGATAAAGGCATACTATTAATATGACATTCTGTGACATTCCTATATAATTGATTGAGCCCGAAAACCATTGGGGGGTTCCTGCCCGTAACTTTTCTTTTTTGAATTCAAAAATGAAAAAAAAATTAACCATTAAAATGTCGCTTCATAGCGACAGAAGTGCGATTTCATTTATTTTGTAAAACGAAAAAGGACGCGAAGACTTACTTCCTAACACAAATTTATTATAAATATCCGTTAAATTAAAAGATAATTCAATTATGCGTAAATATGTGTTAATCCATTTGACCTACTTTATTATAACACACCGCGCAACCATAATTATGTGGGGATATACACAAAAGCTCGTTATGAGGAGATGCCATGCAACACGAAATGTCGGAAATAATACTTTATAGTGAAAGAGTAGTGAAAGTAGGTTTCTACTCAGCAGCCTTATAGAATCTTTACGCCGAGTCAAACTTTTAACAAAGCATATTATTTGAGAGTTATGTGCCACTCGGATAAAGCCATTCGCCAGAATTTTCTCAATATATGCCCTATGTAAGATTTTTTTGGTAGAAACTCAATTACCTGTCGAATTAAAACTTTCGAGCTTTTCTTGTGACACTGGATCCCATGGATTATGCTAACTTTTGAATTTCAAAAAGAAATTTAAGAACATGTTCACTCTTATAGACATAACTTCGTCTAAATAAATATATCTTAACCGTGATTGCAACAGAGAGACGCAAATACACAAGCAAGGTTAACTTGGATTCATTAGGGGTAAATATTCCATCGCATCTCCGTTACATGCTCCAATATGCTAGGAGCATACGCCTTTTGCGGTTTTTATAAAAAAAAGTTATCGATTAACGAGTTTGTAGACGGAGACCTTAGAAGGCTTTTGGAATGAAGAGAATGTTGGATCAAATTAACAACATCGTGCCTAATCTTATAGACTAGTAGTCTTCATTATCATTTGCGGTATCAACAGCTTCTTAGGAGATTTGTTGATCCAAAAAATAATCTCCTGCTTCTCTGGAAGATGTTCAGTTAGGAGAATTAACTACACTACACTATCTTTAAGAGAAGAAAACATAAAAAACATCTTTCAAGGCGCTAAAGAAAGAAAAAAGTATCCATGAGTATGTACACGCATAGGAGGTACTTGGAAATATATGGTCAGAAGCTGCAAACTTTATATAATAAAACGACATTGTTCTTAACGCTTAGTTATAATGAAAATAAAATAACATAAAAATAACGCATAAATATAATAAAAAAATACATAGACTTGATCTTAAGGGATCGATCATTTTTTAAAGCTATATATACGGTATGTTCAGTGAGTGCTTGGATTACACTGACGACACCTGGATCCAAATCGCCGTTTCTAGGTACTTTGACTTTCATCTCGTGAACTCTTAATGCATTTTTGGAAAAGTCAAAATTTGTTTGTACCGCAGCCAAGTAATCTAAATAAGTCTCACTTTCTTCATTTGCTGGAAACCCGTACGAGCTTTTATTGATTTATTTTTTGTTTTTTCCAATTATTCCCGACCATAAGTTGATAAGAAATGTCAAACTTATTATGAAAAAGTATTTAATCGATGACAACCATGTTTTAATTAATCATCAATTTTTGCGCCTCCTCTTTAATAAAAATAATGTTGCATTAACGGTTATTAGATACTTATTAGGTTAAAAAAGACAGTAGTGCGTAAGCCTGCCCTATACGTTGTGGGTAAGTAACAGACAGCCTTTCTGCTGTTCTGGTTATACGTAAAGGCGCGATGGTCGTAAAGAGAAGAAAGGATTTTAGTTAGAGGTCGAATAAACAAAAAAAAAGTAATAGTGTGTGTGTCTCTATAAATTCGAATTGAAAGTGAAAGTGTCATCACTGCAGCAGGGCTGTGCCAAAGGTGGGCCTCTGTATTAAAAACCAAAATGCAAAAACATTATAATTCAGTTACCTAGCACCTGATAACTTAAGCATATCCACTGCGTATGCGGGTACAGCCGAACTCTTCAATAAAATGATATTTTGTAATAAACTGCAAAAGGTTTGGAATCTAGTTGTTGGTGTGTCGGACATACACGATTCGCTCTAAAATAAATATAAATTTTTTCACTTGTTTTAGTTATCGTTGC
The DNA here is from genome assembly GCA_000688715.1 of Glossina pallidipes. NCBI lineage: Eukaryota > Metazoa > Arthropoda > Insecta > Diptera > Glossinidae > Glossina > Glossina pallidipes. Next base: position 153,035 of record KK499942.1, on the reverse strand, counting down.
GTACATAATTGCATTAACATGTTTCTGTTCCGTTGCTCAGACAGTTGCAAAATTGTATCATAATTGCTCTGAAATTATATTCACTTACACGGTAAAAGCCAGCATTTATGTCGGCGATTTACGTTTCATTTATTTCAAGCTTCATTGAATTTTACAATACTATTATATTATACACATTTTTGCTTGAATGTGTTGTTGTTCGCATTCAATATGTGCGCAATAAGTGTTTTGTTTGCTTCTCTCTCTCTCTCTCTCTCTGTCTCCTTTGGTTAACTGCAAGATAGCTATTATATAGCAAACAGTAAATGTTTTCATTATCACATTTTGGAAAAAGAGTATAAAATACAACAACGTTTACAATGTTGAAATGAACAACATAAAATAAACGTCCGACATTCGTTTTCTGTCTTTTGTTCATTTAATTGATAATAATTAGTAAATAATTTTACAGATCAAAAAATTTATAACTTTATTTGAATGACAGAATATTAACACAACTCTCTAAATGAACGCATATTTAACGCTACATTATTGATTCTTTACAGCCATCTCATCCCTCCCCCACCTCCCCGTAAACCCAGTCTCTGTTCTCTTTCATAGAACAATTATTTATTGCTATAATCTGTCATAACCTAGACATTTACTTATATTATCCGTTTCATTTTTATCGCATATTAAACCTAAACCCTGTTGTTAAAATGTAAATGTAAACGAGAGGTTTATGTCTCAAGAGATCGTTGTCTTTGGCTGGCAAGCTTGGCAAACATTATTTGAATCATTGAATTTTTCACAATTCAAATGGTTTATCATTTTTGCTTTTGATGCGTTCATTAAGCATCTTCCCACCAACCCCCCCACAATACGATTCTGACACCAAAACTACCCCGAGTACGTCATTTGGATACCTTTTCAATTCTGCCAGGATAGGACATTTGAATACCTCCTACAATCACTTGATCATTTCCTAAGCGGTCTAATTTTTCAGATACCGATGATGACGTATACCTATTTCTATAGAAATCGATCATTTTGGTCCCCTATTTGTGTCGATTTGCCACAGTCGTAAGAAAAAAGATGAAAACCTGAAATTTGGCATAGATAGTCCTTGATCGATTGAGAATGAAAGAATGTTGAAAATTGCGCGTGATCTGTTCATACGTACGTCGACAATATGGAAGGAACTAAAAAATAGTTCTGGAAAAAGACCGACATCTTTTTCATATGTTTGCCTATAATTTTCGATCTCGTGAAGTTATTTCTGCACACTTTAGCATTTCCTCCACCCAATTACCAAGGAATTCTCTTTTATGGAGATCATCAAATGTACGGTGGTCAGCGATATTTAAGAGGGCTGGGGCACAGTTGGGTGTGTGGAAGCATTAGTTCCTCAAGAACGGATAGTATGGCTCCGGCTGCGTACAGTAAGAAATCACCCAAAGCTGTAAAGCATGACAAAAGCTCTGTACGATGGAAAGATAAGTCATGAAGTGTGTACGGGAGTCAGGTTGCCCAAAAGTAGGATTGCTCTTAATACAAAGATGCACTGCCCATCTGACTACTGGGATGAACGCTATTTTACTTGACTGCTGGATACGGCCATGCGGAGAGTATCGTGGTGGCCGTTGCGAACTAACCAAGAGCCTCAACGCATACCTTTAAGCAAGAAATTAGCTCACATTCATTCTCTCTTTCGGTACCTCAGGAGTAGTAGTAGGACCCCCTTCGATGGTACGAGCAAAGCAATCTCCGAACGCAATCATGTAACAATTCTCTCAATTGACACAAAGGCAATCAATACCCTCGAGTCTATTGGACGAGAGATCTCCACCTGGGCAAACTCGTCAGGAGCTAAAATTTCTATACAAAAATCGAAAAAAATGCACATTTGTCGAAAACAGATGTGTGATGCTGGAAATATACTGATGCATATTAACGACTTACCAGTACTAAACGTGCAGTCGCTCCATATCCTCGGGCTCACGTTTTCCAACAATTGTCGTTGGAAAACCCACTGCCTTCGGTTAAAAAATTCTAGTTTAACAAGGGTAAATTTCATACAGTACATTGCTTGGAAAAGCCATGCGCACATTAACACTATTGCCTATCTTACCAAAATGCTTGTTTTAAGCAAGATTGACTACGCTTTGATTATCTATGGCAATAGCTGCAAATCTAATGTCAACATCCTTAAACCGGTTTATCACCAAGCCCTCAGAGCAAGTTGTTATGCTTTTCGGACGACGCCCATAAAAAATATTACAATTGAAACTGGTCTCCCAACTTTAGAAAATAGACTTTATGAATTAAAAGCTAAAATAGTCCCCAAGCTTCTTAATTCAAACAAATCTATTCTCGGTGATGACATGAGAAAGACTATTATTGCGAAGAAAATTCCAAGGTCACCGTCTGCAATTGACTATTGTTTGCACGTCGCAAAGGAATTGGACATTCCCTTAAAAATTTCCCGCTATTTTGGCGTCAAGGCTCCATGGATTTTGAAAGACTGCTCCTTTGACATCGCGCTGTCTGTGCACAAGAAAGAAGATACGCCAAATTACGTCTTCAGAAATCTAATAGCTGGAAAAAACCGAGAACTGGAGAGTACGGCTCAAAATCCTCTGGTCTGCCTCCTGCTTGTGCCGTGGTAGATGCTTCAGGACAGGTTCTTCTCAATCACATATTTCATGAAAGTACTTCAACTTTCACAGCCGAAGCCAGAGCTATCCTTCACGCTGCGAACCTTGCCCTAAAAACAAACTTAAAACCGTCATTGTTACTGACAGTTTGTCTGTATTACAAGCTATTCGGAATCCTTCGACTTCGATATGGAGCACTATCAACAAATTAAGGAATATAATTACAACACCCGGCGGAAAAATTAAAATGTTATGGGTTCCTAGTCATATCGGTTTATTGGGAAATGAGCAGGCTGATCGAGCGGCAAAGTATGCTGCTTCTGCACCTCTAATTATGGATGATGTCATGGAAAAGTTGGATCTTCAAAGATACATTGGAGGAAAAGTTAAAGAGAAAATTACAGAAGGAAATCTACGATACCATCACCAACACTACTCTTCTATTAATCCTCAATTAATTCTACCTTTATATCCAACAAATGTCGAGAAAATCAAGATCCAAACATTTTCGAGAATTCGCTTTGGCCATGCAATTGCAACTCATCAATAGATCTTGAAGAAGTCTTCCTCCCCAATCTGCAGTTGTGGACAAATGCTTACTATAAAGCACATTCTCTGCGACTGCCTTAACCTTTCCTTGGCAAGAAGTATTGCATTTAAAGCGATTAACCCTTTGGACTTTCTAAAATCAGCTTCAGGATAGAATATTAAATCAATATATTACTTTATTAAAACTACTAGGCTCGATATCTAATGTAATTTTATAAATTAGAGCCGATAGCCTGTGTTGCTAGTGCTCAATGTCTTTTTGTTTAGTCTAAGAATTTACTTCATTAGTCTAAAATTATAATAATAATAATAATAATAATAATAATCTCAGGTAGTGTAGGGTACGTCCCTTGAAAATCTATGTGAAACTATGTACTTCCTCTTATTTGTGCGCCGTGGGTGTGTTATTTCAAAGTCAGATAAGAAAAGACCGCATAGAGAACGATATGGCCACGCATCTAATGCCTGACCAAGTAATGCCTAATGTAATATTTTCTTACTAAACAAAATCAAAAGTCTCACAAGATCAATTATTAGAAAAGCGTTCAGCAGTGTACGTTATTTTATACACAGAATTGTAAAAACATTTAAGAACATTTTTTCTCTCTCTGCTCTAATTGCAACGATAGAAAAATGTTGCTTACAAAACTCATTAAGAGCTTATTATGAACAATGTTTTTTCTTTTTTTTGCTTTTTTTAACAGAAAAACTTTTCATATCTATGATATTTAGATGTGCATAAAAATACTTATAATTTAAAGTTTTTTATTAACTTTATTTTTTCATTTTATTATGTAAAACTTTAAGCTGTACGCGCAAAGAAGTAAAAACAAAAACACATAATATTAACTTTCATTATGTAGAGTGTGTTAGAAAAAACACAAAAAACACAAAAAAATAAATAAATAAATAAATAAATAAATAAAAAACGTGTAAATTCGTACATCTGTACACATAAGATATAAATAAGAAGCACGTAAAGCACGCGCACATACACTTCTGCGATATATATGTAATCAGTTTTTCTTTTTTTTTTTTAGTTCTTAATGAATACTGTCCTTTGAAGGATTTATATATTTTCAGTGTTGGTCCTTCGGCCGACCCTCTTCTTTCCACAACAGCCCCCCCTAACTCTTTGTCAGCAAAAGTAACGATCGCAGTCAGTCTTGGCATTTACTATTAGTGTGTGCGTGTGTGTGTGTGGGCATTTTAGTTTTGGTTTGCGCGCATAGTTGTTTTCCCTCTTCCCAAACTAGCCAACAGAAAATACAATAACCGTAGGTATATTCGTTATGTCACCTCTTTAAAGCAATAGGTATCAACATTTACCGCTGTTGATATAGCGTAACGGTAAAATTTACGAATTAAGAGACGACGGTATTCCTAAAAAACTGAACAATGACTATTGCTTGTCTACAAAAAACAAATCGAAACGAGACTCAGTTTCCTGGTTATTAAAATTAAAGCTAACTTAACATCTTTGGTGTTGGAAATTATTTTATTGTGTTTTTAAAAATATTCGCACACTGGACCGTGACATTTTCGCAAACATCGTAAGCAATTTTTATAAGAGTTTTCCTAAGGAATCGTCATGTTCCAGTGCATAAGACATCTCTTTCATCGTACGTCGTACTGCTGTCGTACTGCGTAGTGATTTCCACATATGTACGAAAAGAAATGAAAAGTAAAAGAACCTTAAAAGCCAAATCAATATTATCTAGCGAATCATCGACTTAAAAACTTCGGTGACCAAAAGAAAAAAAAAAATAAAAAGTACTGTGAGAAGAAATGTGGCGTCCCATTATCTGGCGAACGCGTAGCTATAGACTAATCAGAATTGATCACTATGCAGTACTTTGAACGAGACGCAAAGCCACTTATGGCGATACATTTTAATTTTTACTTATTTTCCAACTTTCTTGAAAGACATGAGTCCACGATTCATTATATGTACGGCGATGTTTTAATATGATTTTAAAAGCGATCGGGATCCAACGCCTTTCTGAAAGTTACCTCTTGAATCTTAAATCTTACAATTGTTATCGCTAGAGTTTTACTTTGTCAGTCCATACAGACGGTATGCACTTTTGCGGGCTTAAACAGCCATTGTTAGCAAACGTCTTTGTTCCGTAAAACATAATCGTGATCGCGAATTAAATCGTTAAATGCACACACGGATCTGTGTGTGTGGAGCTTAACCTTCAAAAGTTAATAGCGAGAGATTTTGCTACTTTAACAGCAACATATTTTGCGATCAAGTGATCTTAACCGATAATGTGTGCTTTCGACTTTCAGGTTCGCTCAATTCGCCAACAATGGTGTCAAAGGGTTCGTTCACTGAAATGAAATGATTGTCAAAAGGTTCGACCAAAGCCGTATAATCCGTCTTTCGTGTTCGTTTTTTATATGCTCTCGTCTTTTCTGCCTCTATTAAAAGTTTTGTGTGTAAACTCGGTGTATAAACAAGTTTTACTGCCACAATTTCCACAAAAAAAAAAAAAAAAAAAAATTACAACGCACTCGTTGGTTTATTGTACGAGTTTTCGAGTTTTTTACTTTGTTTTTTTTATTTTGTCTAAATTTTCAGTTTATTACTCTTGTTGTTCCTCTTTAGCGCTGGCAATGCAAAATATAATTAAATTTAATTTAAATGCGTCGCATTGTTTTAGTTAGTTTTTGGCAAATAAAGCCTACCTACCGCGTCACAATTATGTTTTGGAATCTGGCAATGGCACCGCGCAAATACATTCTTTTTTTATTTATTTATTTATTTATTATTTTCATTTTTTTTTTTTTTTTTTTTTTTTTTTTTTTTTTTTTGAACAGTTAACGACCTATGCAAGCCGAACTTGCGACATTCCCGTAATATAAGTATACGTTTATGTGTATACGCACACACTATGTATGTGAACGCGCTTATGCGAAACCATTATAGCTTAAAGGTATATTAATTTCGTCGTTTCAAATGTAATTTAAGTTTTCAGACACTATTAAGTTTCCTAAGACACTCGCTCCTTTCAATCAATTTACACTCTCCCAGTCAATTACTACTCTCTGAGGCCTAATAATTACCTATTCTATTATATATATATATCTATATTTGTGGCATAAGTATTTAAACTTTACTTTACCTAAAGACTGGAAAACTACGAATTGATATTTGTTACGAGTCCGTCCAAAATACGGCAAGAGAGCCTGTAAAGCTTTTTAAAAAAATGTAATGAAAATTTCAACTATAAAAAACTATAGCAGATGGATATCAATCGATCGAGCTTTTAGTGAAAATACCTATTTATGGCCAAACTATACATAATCCGGATCATTTCATTCATATATATATACATGTATATGCAACACAACACATGACGGTAGGTGTTTAAAATTCATCCTCTAAAGCTTTCGTACTTTTATTTTTACTTGCAGTTTGTTATTTTGCCTTTCTTGTCTTTCATTTCTTTTCCAAAAAGTAGCAAAAAATGAAAAAAAAAAAAAAGAAAATGTTTTTTTCCGAACCCCTGTGAAAATAGAAAAGAGTAGCAAAATAAAACAAACGAAGATAGAGACATAAAAAATCTTGTTTAATTAAAACTTTTGTTCCGAAAATACTCAACAGATTTTGATGTGCGTCAAAGTTTATGCTTGTTTGTATTTGAATGTAACTTTCTGCCTTCGCCCGTTAACTATAATCTCTAGCGCAATGGAGTGTTAGTGGTGTTGGCAGTAGTTGTGTTGATAGCAATAGCAGTGAAGTTCATATAAACTGAAACTCTCCAAATCACTAGCTATATGCATTTCATATCTGCCGTGGTTGATGGTTAGTTTATTGCATGGCCTTAAGTTTATCAAATTATTCTTTTCTTCTTCAACAGAGATTCTTAAATTTGCTTTGCATAGAACCTCATACTTTTTATGAAAAGCACTTTTAATTACCTCAATACCTTTATATTGTAAAGAAGAAGAATAAACGAATGGCTTTAATGAATTGCAGAAAGACATCCAATTGTCCAAGCGCACAGTGAATGGAAGTGTTTTTTTGCAGCCCACATTTACATGGCCCTGGGAAGCCATTCTTCTCTATTGATATTAAAATTTTCGAAATCGTTGCAAACTCTCTGGGATCAGTTCATGCATACAACACTGCAAATACCAAATTTCGCATTTAACTGGGACTTTTTGTTTCGTAAAAAGGCGCTCGGAATGCTGTGCCTGGCCAAGTGTATGTTTTTGTAGGGTTTGCTAGGTACTTCAGGGTATGAAAGCCCGCTCGGCAAGACTAGTGAGAACGCAACCTCCATGTGTAATAATAAAAAACTTCAATTGAAATGTGAATCGATGAAGAGATAAAACAAAATCTATGAACATAATTGTAATCGCATCACGTGTTCATGGGCAGTAAATCGCCAAGAAGATCCCAAAAGCCTTCATGTACATAACTTCGGCATGAGAATAGGTAGCCCAAGGCAAGAATTTCAAATTTTTTGAAATTCGTGTAGGAGGAACACCCAAGATAACTGAAGACCGTATCTTATCTCTTGCACTTTTCTGTATCTCTCTCCGTATGTCTCTATTATATATGTCACTATCACTATTATTCTTACCACCTACGGATTTCTCCCTCTCTTGTATGCTTTGCTTGAGTAAGCAGAGAAATGTTGAAGCAGAGAATATCTCAACGTGCTCTGCCTCTGGCTGCAGAAAAAACGAAGCAAATTCGACAAGAAGAATACGTTATTAAACAATGTAGTCCTTGAAGCCCTTGTTAGATAAGCAATTTCGAAGAGATGAAAACTTTTGCGCATCGCCTGTTGTAGTATGAAAGAAAGAATCATTTCGAATTTTCTCGAATCTTGGCTCTCTCATCTCATAACGATAGTCTCGCAACTGATTATCTGCTATTGCTGAATTAATAATCGTGAGGCTAATCCGCTTTGCCAAGCAAATTGTTTACCCACGATTACGAATATATATATCCATCTGTCCTGGTTTTTGTATTGTGATAGAAAGTAAAATCGTTCAAGATTAGATAACGTGCTGTTCGTTTTCAATACGACAACAGTTTGGAATCTCTGATTAACGCAACAGTAAATAAGTAAGAGTGAGAAGTTACTCTATACAGTCCGTTCACCATTCACTCTCAATGCTCTAAGTACTTTTTGAGCATTTACCACTTTCGGAAGTGGTACAAAGTTAGCTATATAGAGTTTTTTTTTATTTATTTATTTATTTATTTTTTTTTTTTCTGACAGATATATTCTTAGTTACTGCGCCGGGCTGCCCCTTTCTTCTTTTTTTTCTTTGCAATATTAAATTTAGTATGGATTTTGTTTTTAGACATTTCTCTCGTATGACTTTGGAATACAAATTTAATTATTTTAATGGGAAAAGGATATGGAGAGTCATGCAAATACACACATACACATAATCTGTAAGCTTTTATTAATGAAGAGGAAGGATCAATTTTTTTTTAAATCAATTTTATATTTAATACAAAACAGGGCTTATCTAGATGAGTACAGTGCTGTTCATCTAAGTGAACTAAAAAGCAAAATGTCTTCACAAATAATCAGTGTATGAAAGAGAAAGTGTTTTGTTTTGACTACGAAAGAAATCAAATGATTATGGAAGTGATAAAATGAGTTCTTCTTTTATCACTTTGAAATATTCGATAATGAATCTCTAAACGGCGTATGAAGTATTAATCTTAAAATTCTGGCCCGGTAATTATACCACATATGCCCCGCCTTTCCGTTTATACTACAGCTCTTGCGTTTGCCGAAGGGTCACCCAGGGCGATTTCTCTTTTTTCCGAAACGCTTTATTGTCAATTGTCCGGGAAATGATACGAATTCGTTGATTGGTTGGCTAAAAAGAAAATTAGAACGAATTAAAGGGTAAAGCTGCTGTAAATATTTCGCAAAATTAATTTTTTACTTTTTTAGCAGTAGTGTTGTTAAAAGTGATGTTAAAAGATAATTGTGGGCGTGGCACAATTTTAACTAGATCGAAAATTTGTCATGTGCCATAATTCCTCTTACGAATTTTTACAATATTTTAGAAAGTGCTATTTTCTATAGTGCGTCCTCTATCTTTCTGTTATTCGTATTAATGACTTTTCAAAATTAATACCGATAGAAATGGCGCGATCCAAAGCATTTTCAATAGTACTCGTCCTTGTGGCGAAACGCATCAATATATCAAATTACACCTGTAGGATGAACCCAAGAGTACAAGATGGACGGAGAAATGGACGGATAGACAAACAAGATATAGAAATGTGATTCTGAAGAGATTGGTTTAATGAAAGATAGGTCTCTATCTCAAGTCCTTCTAGGTGTTACATACATCCACACGAACTTAGTCTATACTTGTACTACAAGTGACAAAGGGTATAAAACTTTCCCCTTATTTTTGGTCGGAAATTGAACTTCGAAATGGAATACTCGCGAATCAGGCAAAAATCAGTAATTTTAATGTATGCTGCGTGCTTCTCTGGCTGTAGACATGAAATGAGTACAGGTACCGTTTACAAATTTTCACTACTAACTACAGATAGAATTTCTCGCTCACTACGAATACATGGACCAAGTTTGGAAAGTTGAAATTGAAAGTTTATTTAGAACTTCTAATGGCAGATTTCGGTGAGTCAATTAATGATAGCGGTTATATATATGACTGATCTCAAGGCAAGCATGCATTTTTAACCTCTTTTTAATCACTCTTTTGTGCTTCTCGTAAGCTGAAAAAGTTTTTTCGAAAAGCTGTTGACATACTTGTATCTGCCATGTCGACATCGACTATTCAATTAAACGAAAAGCACAATACCTACCTACAAATAAATTTATTTCTCAATGTCTTTTGGAAGAAAAGAAAAAGAAAAATATTTTGCAAATCCTTAAATATTTAATAGCAAAAGGAATGTGAACGTTAATTGAAACATTTATTTAATTAGGCAGTTTTCAGGCCAACTACATGGGAACTTTTCTCTTTAACATTAACACAAGTAACCTGTAAAGATAAACATTTTTTCAGAATAATAATAAACTTTGATATAAACTGTAATACAAACCATTTGGATTAACATCCGTGCGGTGTCTTCTTCTTATTATTCCATATATTTTTAGGTTTCCCTAAAATTGTGTCTCTGTGAAAGTAAGCTTCGAAGCAATAATATATTATATATATCTTCAATATAAAATGAAAGCCCAAATCTTATAAACTACTTGTACATTCAATCTAAAGAAACGATATGCGAAAAAGATAAACAGATTTGCAATTAAAAGTTTAGTTCCCTTAAATAAAAATTCGTTCATCAAATTTGGTTTGTCATCTAATGACAGGTCTCGGCATTAAGCATGAAACCAATAAATTTTTATTAATTTTCGCATTAATTAACCTCATAGCAAATATATGTATTTACCGCTCTACAATGGAGACGAACGACGATCTCATGTTCATTTCTAAAGAACATTTTCAAGAATTTGAAAGGCCTTCCCCTCTTCCCCTCTTTAATTTAAAATAAATCATTTTCTATTTAAAAGTCAATTGACATTTACATATATAATGTTACAATACATTTGCTTATTAAATAGCTTTGACCACTTAGTGTGGAGAGCAATGCAAAAAAAAACATTTATAAAAAAAAAATTCACCCGACATGGACGCAGGTCTGGACCCAAAATCGATACGACGAACAATTGTTATCCCCACTTTTGCAAACTGGCCAAGCTATGCTTTCTTTACTAGTTGTGCATGATTGTGGGAAAAAACTGAAGGGAATGATAGATAATCTTATTAGCTCTCATTTCTTTTTTATTTCCATTGCTTTCAAACGTAAATCCAGCTTTCGGACAAAAGAAGTCAAGAGCTTATCTTGGTAATGATTCCAATTTTGTTTTTAATCTTGACTGGATGGTTACAAGAAAAAGTTGAAGAGAACGCTACCCTCATTTCGGTTTTCCTTCTTTCAAATATAAACCATATTCTCGGACGAAAGAAGTTACAGTTGTATAAATTACGTCAAATCCAGCATTGATTTCTCCCACCACTTCAACTCTGTCTTTCAAACCAAACGCTGGTTCGTTCTTTTCTCTTTTTCTGTTCGAAATCCTTCCTTACCAACACCATGTATTGCATACGTAGGGGAGATATCCGCAGAATGGCTTATCAAAAAAAAAAGATAAAATAAATAAATGATTGAGAAAAAGTATTAATTTTCGAATGTGTACATAACAGTCGATTACCTTACGTAGACTAGTGACGATTCCTTTTCCCCACTTTGCATCTTGTACACTCTTCCGTTCAATTTATTCTTTTTATCATTTATTAAGCTAGAGAAATAAATTCTAAGACTTACGTCTTGAAGCACTAGCATCTAAGGCTATCGGCTTCTGTTTCGCGTGCGTTGGTATCGTGTGGTTATTATTCGTTGGTGTCTTGGATTTTTCATATGGACGTTAGGGAAGAAGTTAATTGTTCTCTTTTGCCGATTTCATCTTTTCCTTAGGCGTATACTTATACGCACCACTTTCTTTCTTTATGCATTTTCAGACGATGCTCAAGCAATATGAAAAAACTAATATACTCGCCATTGTGGTGGATATAAAAATTTGAGAAATTATATTAGAAAATATCGGTTGTCATCATTTGGACACTTGTTGATGTGTTCGAGTAACGCCCTTACAATGAATAATATAAATATAAATAACGATTGAAGATAACTATAACCTAAAGGTGGATATCGCTTATTATAAGTTGATGCGATGTAATTATTGGATGCAGCGAATCAAAAACGGAAATATATAATTGTTACATCAAAGTGACAATCAACAATTATCCTCGTCTCACCACCTCTCATGACTGTTTGATACCAACAAAGCTGCGGAGACATAACAATAAATGCATATAAATACTTTTTAAAAGCAATAGTAATCACGTACAAGTCGAGGAAGAACTGCTGCGGAAGAGTGCTTGCTTCAATATTTGACGAAAGCGACAAAGGAACATTAAAATTCATAAAAATAAAAAAGAAGAAGAAGAAGAACAATAGCAGCAGAAAGGTTAATCAAAATGGAAAAGTATCATATTTATATCGTTACGTTCGCCATGACGTTGTTATTGTCCTTCGGTTTGAACAACGCACAGAAGCCACGACGCGATGAAAATGTTAGTATCAGAACACAATCAGCCAATCAATAATTACCTTGTTTTAAATTACGAAACGAGATAATTGAGTCGAGTTATTAGCAGCAATAAGTAACCGATACGGACACGGAGAGAGAGACACATAAAAAAAATTAAACATTGTGCACATTATGTAAAAAGTGCTTATCAGTCGGTTCATCACTGATATCCATTCATAGTTGCACTTGAGTTTTATTATCTCCTAGTAGTGTAACAACTAACTATGTACAAATTGCAATTTTACTTGAAAGTAAGCGAAGTTGATTAGAGCGACATAGTAATTGACATAAGATGAAATAGATTACAAATTACATATGTATTGCACTTCCAATGGACATAAGACTTTCACACTTCAGTTAAGGGTTATATTTAGAATTAAACGCTCCACTAATGAGTTTTGATGAGCGTAATTGATTCAAGTATTTAGAGTGACACGTTCCAACAGAAAAAGTGTACAAGTGAAAAGCTAATGTAGTAACGGAAAAAGTGCTCGACTTTTACACTCCGACATAACGGTGTATTAAGTTTAAAATTTTATACGAATTAAGAAGACATAGTCCTCGATCTAAATATTCTTCGCTAAAAGGACAAGCACAAAAATCACTCGCTAAAGAGCGGTGAAAACACGTCGAACCGGAGCACAAATAAATGATCAGGAAATGATCACAACTAAGGAAAGGACATCAACCTACACTGACGTCGGGCATCGTAACAGATTGTCGCTAATTGATGCAATTGTAGTCAGCATTTCGAAAAAACTGAGAGAACACATCTTACACTGACGATGCTAGAAATTGATAGAAGCGTCTCGAGAACTTCTAGCGCATACAACGTGCAAATCGCGCTGATCGAAATACCTTCCAGTCCGGTCAAACAAGAAATATTATTTGATCGTTACCCGTCGTTTGCGTGAAATTATTCGCCAGATAATAGTGCTTCTCAAACCGCATTGTTTTTCGAGACTTTTCCATCAGGCTCTTTACTCGCCCAATTTAGATCCATCATGCTCGTTTCTGATTAATCTCGCTTTTCAAAATGCTGCTCCATTAATATCCTGATTTAATTGGAGAAATAAATTCGAATCGGGAAACACTTTAAACGAAAGTAAAAAAGCATATCTAAGCATGACGTTAGACGTCAAGATAGAACGCTACCAGCTTAGCGCAAGAAAACTACTCATTGGGCTCGTCGTAGATTAGAAAAGGGTTTACTAACTTTTTATAACATTACAATGTAGCGAATGTGACACTGGGCCTCTGCCTTGATTCTTTGCGTATCGAAATTTCTAAATGATTGATTAGTTAGTTTGAGAAAAAGTAGCGAGATAAGAGAAAAAGTAGCGAGATAAGACGGCTAGCTCTTCGATTACCAAGTTCGAAAATGTCGCACAAGTCATGATGGATAAAATAGTAAAATACCGTCGCAAGAAAAGTGCTTAAGTGTTGGCCATTATGTTCGTTCCGTCAACTAGAAATCTATTTGCAATCGTGAATTTCAGAGATCATTGTTTTTTTTTTTTAATGCGCTATCCTTTTACAAAATTATTAACATATCATTTTTGTCTTAGTATCCTCCACCAGATTTCTTAAAGTCCTTTAAAATTATTCATGACGTTTGCGTAGAGAAAACCGGAGCTACAGAGGGTATGTGATAACCTGTACGTGACGTATCGCTTTCAATTTACTTTTATTTTTTCATCTATGCAGAGGCCATTAAGGAGTTTAGCGACGGGGAAATTCATGAAGATCCAGCTCTCAAGTGTTACATGAATTGTCTATTTCATGAAGTGAATGTTGTCGACGATGCTGGTGAACTGCATTTCGAGAAATTAGTGCGTATGATACCAGAACCGTTCCTTGAAATGGTGAAACATATTATCGATGCTTGTGAATCTCATATACCGAAGGGTGAGACACAATGCGATCGCGCTTGGTCGTGGCATGTTTGCTTCAAACAAACAGATCCAGTGGTAAAAAAAACATATACTTTGCATAGCAGCCATACAATTATTTGTGATTTAATCGTTTCGATAATTTCAGCTTTACTTTTTGCCGTAAAAAAACATAAACCCGGACTTTCTCAAGTTTCTCAAGCGTACGCCCATCCACGCACTATTACGTAGGGATATGAGGTAATCTTTCTTTCTTGGATATAAGTTGTTAGATATGCTGAAAATGATTATAATGCAATAATAAATCGTTAATTGAACTATTTTGCCTGCAATTTCTAAAATATATCGGGACCTTACAGGTCCTTAGGTCTCTGAAATTCATACAATCAATCTAAATGCATTTTATGCACTTTATGCACTTTATAATAAGAAAAGGCAAGTTTCCAAGAAGTATGGAATATATGGTCAGCAGTCTGCCATTTACTATTATATAATATACGTAGACTTTGTGCATCTTATGAGTTCAACTTCTAAATAAACGTTTGCAACGTAGCGAAAATTGAGTAGGACTTATGTCAGTATATTATTCGTCGAATAATAGGCGCGACTCTACAGCGTTGACTTTTTACACACTTTTCAACGTTTGGTTTGTTAGTGAATCATGTTCACTTCCGAAGTTCCCCTATTCTTTGAACAGGTCGCCGTGAAATCATATGTTTTTCAATAGAATGCAGTTTCTATTAACATGAATGACGTCTTAGATGTCAAAATCGAAGTGAGAGATTTAATACGTATCGTTCGGGGCAAGGGCTTAACAATCACACGAGCTGAGTGGTTATAACAAATCTATGAAATCTAGAATATTGGAAATCGTTGAAATGCAACTTTGTGTTCTACGTAATGCAACACTGTGCTCTTCTCTTATGCCCATTAACACTCACACTTGTTGTTTAAAGAAGAAATAAACAACAACGGGTACTTGATAAATGTAAAGAGATATACTACGATTAACTCGTTTAATAGTGTAAAAGAAATTTAAATTAAAAAAAAAAAACTAACTCTACTTGCTCTTTAGAGGGAATATTTTTTCAGTCACTACTTATTTGTTTTCATTACTTAATCTATCATTTTTGTTTTCGATTTTGATTGGATTCACTGACTGACATCATTAGTATTGTATAATATACATAGCCAGAATATTCCATAATTTGGATATTTCATGTGTGGACATGCTACGTAAGCTGCCACAACGTCCGTAAATAATAATTTATTCAAAATATTTATTTACATATAAAACATAACGTGCGTAAGCGTATATTTTGCATAGCCATCACCGCAAAATGAACGTTTTGTAGATTTGTTATCCAGAAATACATATCAGAGGCCACGTAAAATGCGCAATAATTAAGAGTTAAATCTGGACCTTCTCTTATACACTCTTTGCCTTAAAAATCGTAAAATTCAAGCACGTCTAACAAATCGTATCGTATTACATATATAACTCCTTGCACAGATTTGTCTGAAAAAACTTTGCAAAAATGGCAGCAAAAACACTTCTAAAAGTGCGCCCATAATGGACAAAAACGCCCATATATACGGACATTGATGTAAAACCTGGGTCCAATATTTTCTAGTCCCAGTCAAAAGGCTTGTAAAAAGATGATGCTAGCATTAATGAAATATTTTGCGATGGTCTCTTCTATTTTTTTGTGATGACCAGTCATTTGGTGAATGAATACACCAGTAATCAAAGAGAAAGGAGCTGGGAAAGAGGGATAGGGTGCCGGCGCGGCCTGAGAGGTGCATGTCCAAACATTCATTATAGCTACGTTTTTGTAGCGTATAGCAATGACTTTACCAAAGATGAACTTATCTAGAAGGATCTATGGATAATGGAAAAGCCAAACTTCCGAATTTTTAGCTTTTTCCGAATTGTAGACAAAATCTTTTGTCGCTTTACAAAAATACAACAAAAACAAGTGTTAGATGAGACACAAAGCTGATTCGCAACAGCTTTTGACGATTTGAATGCAAAATCATTGCCCTGATAGATGGACATTCGGAAAAGGCTCATACACCTTTTGAATTCTCCATTCCCCGCTTCTACGTATTACTTTCACTTGGCAGATCTAGCACGTGCTTTGAAAGGAAAAAATAGTACTAGTGCACCCATCCCTTACTCCCGCTGATCCCAAAAATGTGTATTTTTAAGGAACTCCTGGTACCTACTCGTATGGGTTTTCTTGTTTTTTTGTGCATTTAATGTCATCTCTCCAAGGGGTATGAAAAACACAAAACCATATATTCGTTAAGTGCTTAAAATGTTTAAAATATTTTCTACTTAGTTGGCATTTTTCACGTTTCAATTCGTTGTGTGTGTATGTGTGTGTGTTTTTTTTTTGCACCCACAATTAAATAATTAAGGATATACTAATTTTACCAGGCCGCTTGCAATATCGCAAAATTTGTATTCATTCGAAAGGATATACATTTAACAATATCCGTCTTTCTGTCTTTCTGCAGGAAAATAATTTAAAATATTTAATTTGATTTCGGCAATGGATTGATTATAAACAACAACAACAACAACAACAACAACAACAACAATCCATAGCTAAATGCTCTCAAATTTGGAATTAACATCCTATACATACATACACATGCAATAATTCGAAAAAAAAACCGGGAATTAGTTTCCATGAATACTCGTGAAATGCAAAATATCGTAAAAGGCTATATGATATTTTGATTTAGATGTGGGGTATAACAAATTCGATTAAAGACAAATGAAAAACTTTTTCAATCTGAAAAGCATGAAAACTAAATAATTGCAAATAAATTCTAACAACGACAAAATGTTTTAATGACCGCAAGCAAATACATATGATTACGATTCAATTAAAAGGGCAAACAAACTAAAGCAACCCAATTACAATACATTATTCATAGCGTGCGAACAGACACAGCAAACCGAGCAACAAAATTAAGTTAGCCATAAGCCGAATTTCGAATACCTACTAAAGCATCAAATGATTACTAACTTAAACCCATTTTGTTATATATATATTTTCTTTTTTTTAAGCTAAAATCTATCAAAATATTTTATTTAAGTAACTGAACGAGTAAAGTGCTATGATAAGTCATTAGCTATTTGTATAGATTAATGTGATATTGGTTCGATCGAAGCCTAAGTAGGCAGGTAGCATGGCTTTTCAGTAATGGTGTTTTAATTTTGTGTGCCTGTGTTTCTTTTTTTTCTCCATCCACTTCTGATAGTTCCCTAACTTTAATTCATTAAAAACCACTTCCTCCTGCTCCTATCCCGTACCATAAGACAGGGCAGGTGGGGTATTACTTTCAGAAGGAGAGAGCTGCCGTTGCGACCAGTTAGTCGTTCATTCTTTATTTCTTCAATATGTTTGCGGCAAACATTTCCACCGCTTTCCATTTTTTTAAGTCGTATAGCGTCACGTTTGTCACGAAAATGTGTAGGAATCTCTGTAGAATCTCTGCAATTTCCATCTGTAAAGTCTGTTGCCTGTTTTGGTATTTCGGGCAGCCTTCTATGAAAATGCATTGAAAATGCTCCAGGAAGATCTAGATTGGAATTTAAGCTGGTACAGATAAGCTCGGAACCATCTATATAACCCAACATGACCCAACGCTAAGTAGTTGGGTCATGTACAAGTTCTCCCCACCATGATGCCTCTGAATCGATTGGCTTATGTTTGCAATGAACTCGTGCGTTCGTCTTCCCTTCAAGGATTCAATCGATCACACCTACCGCTTATCGATTAGCCATTGCCTTACCAGCGCGTGTATGGGCGTTTGTATGTGTTCCTTGCAATATCTTAAAATGCTTGTAAAAGGGTTTCAGTTTCATTTTCTAGTTGCTTGAAAGCTATAAGGAGTCTTATGCCTCTTGGTGTTACGCAAGGTTCAGAGTGGTCGCTCATCTCGTTACTAAACAAATGGCAAACTTAATAAACTCGATACTTTGAAAATGAATAAAACAATAAAATGCATTTTAACATTTTCATATCTAATAAATATGTAAACAAAGAGATACATATGTACATTTTTATATACAATGTATACTCGTCTAAATAAAAAAAAGACAAAAAAAACATAGAGAAACACCAAATAAGTGAGAACAGGACGAGTAGAATTGAGCAAATTGAGGAAATTTATATACGCCTTACGGCGAATCATGAATACGCGCCACTAGAACAATTTCATAACTCGGTTGAATTGTCGGTTGTCATTATTATATCGAGGTGTATATTAAGTCTTACGTCAATACCTTTTATAGCCTGTGTGTGTGTAAATGGTAGCAGTATTTTAAAATAAAAAATTATTTTTTCGTATTCTGAATATTTAAAATCTTAAAAATCCGTTCGTTGAAACGTGATACTGAAAATTGATTTAAGAGCAGACGTTTGCTAAGCTTCAGTTCACTCTATAGCGCCTTTTGTGACTTTTAAATGTTGGCCAATAAGATCAAATCGATTGAATATTTTATATTAATCAAAAATATAAATAGGGGCACTCATGAACATTTTTCTGGCCGACCATTGCACAAGGAATGATAAAACCAAACTTCAATAATGAGCACAATAAGAGAGCAATGGCAGCACAATACCGTCATGGCGGGGTGGAGGGATGGGGAACATAAATAGTAAAGTTGAAAGATCATAAACATACACATATACCCCACCTAGATAGCATCTAGCATACGCAGTTGCAGTGTTGCTGCTCCTCGGGAGACGGAGAGACTCTATTTAATTAAATAATAAATCTAATATGCATTTTGTTTATTGTGCCAGCAAAACATTTTATTCCATAATGGCCCAAGAAATGAAGACGCAAACATATGTAGTGCAACAAAATGTATATACAGTGCACCTATTGTACTATTGCTTATAAACATGCATGTGTGCTTATTGCGGCTGGAGTCAAGAGAAAAGGCATATACAAAAGTTTACTTTAATTTAAAAAGTTTAAAACTTAAGCTTCAATTAATGATTTATTTATTTATATGTGTACCTATGTCACAACGATTTTTTGTTTTTTCAAACACAGCTTTCGAACACATACTTCTGCAGTTTGCCTTTTTACAGAAACCGACGTAAAGACAACAATCAAGAGATCGGATACCATGGCGTTTGGTGAACACTTTATATGGCTCTCCAACACCTAAGAAGGTGACGACGGGATTCATAAGAATCATAACGCTGCGAAGGATAGGGCCACGGACGAGTGCAATAGATCTTTTTGGGGTGCAGTGTGGATTGCGTACCACTTTACAATACATTATAGTCAATAATATTAAGGGTCGCGTAAAAAGAAATTAAGCGTGTTAGGTAAGTTTTTTCTTTGCCCTATTATCTAATAAGAACAAATTGTTTATTAATTTTAGCCACCAATCGTTTACAGCAATAGTTAAAGGTTTTGTTTTTCTTTCGTAAGCACGCCTTACGTTCGAAAGAATATTATATTCGGTCGTGACCGAATCTCTTATTCTCATCATCGTCATCCGAGAAGAAAGGAAAAGAACTACATTTTCATACTCTATAATATTGGGCGGGTGGGAATAAAAGTCACAAGCAAAAACCACGGAAAGCAAAAGTGTTCACAGTTTTTGTTATATAAGCGCGTGGGCGTTTTGGCCCCCTTTTTTAAAAAGTTTAGTTCATTTTCAAATGCTTGTGCATGTTTGTAGACAAACAGGAGAATCTTCAACACAGATATCACACACACAGTTGCGGACAGATGGATAGGCGAAGAGACGGACATGCTTAGGTGCTTTCCGTATTTGAAACTGGCTAAAAATTTATACACCTTATGGGGGTTTTAATGATTTTGAAAAAAAAACCTTTCTAAAGGTTTTTGAAATTGAGTAGGCGTGGCCGATTTTTTCGATTTTTGCAGAGGCACCACAGCGTCGCCATTTGCCGCAATTTAGAAGTAATGGGCAAAAGACCAATTTTTTATTCCTTTTGAAAAAAAAGGTGTCCTCAATTTACATATTACGTGTGAGGGAGTCCTTCAACCCATTTGGCCCATTTTCAGTACCAACTTGCGTGCAAGAACTTCCAATTTTTCTCCAAATTTAAAGTCAATAGCATAGCAAATGTTTAGAACAGACGATCATGCTTTTGATGCTGATCACAAATATATATATATACTTTGTGCTTCCTTCTGTGCGTTGCAAACGTTTTGACAAAATGAATGTACTCCTCATCTTTCGATGATGGGTATAAACGCCGAGCTTAAGCAAGTGGAAAACTAAACGATATGACAATTGTGTGAAATTACTTTCCACTAAAAATATTCTGCTCTGTTCCTTATTGAAGGTTTCCTTTTAGAAGAATTTCGAGAAAAATTTCTCAAAACTGTTCGTTCTACAAATGCCTCAACAACTCGTTATTAGATTTATTAATTCATTTATTCATTACGTTCATTCAAGTTATTATACATTAAGTCTGTTTATCTGCCTGTCTGTCTGTCTGTCTATCAACTCCAGTAATCATAAATGTATTAAATGATTAAATCAGATAATTTTCTTTAATTCACTCGTTCAAATTTGGACAGAAATTAATCGCCAAAGTACTCAATAAAACTTGATAGCGGATCTTTAGTTATTTATACATATTACGCATATGCTATCGATAGATGTATGTGCTTACTAAGCAAATATAATATAATTTTAAATTATGCACACATAATGAAGTAAATACAAATACAAACAATTGTAATAATAATAAGAAAAAAAAATTGATTGAATTATCGAAGAATTAAATAATAAGTGCATTCGAGAAAAACAACAAAATATCGAAATATGGTCGAAAAAATATTAAGCTTAATAATGATAATCAAAATACAATTAATTCGTTTTCTTCTCGCAATAACAAAAGTGTTGCATCAAAATCATATAAACAAATATTGTTTGATTTCGGGAAAGGCTTAATACTTTTTTGAATACTAGCATATAAATGAAAGACGTTTTTCCCTACTATCGCGTTTCCTTTTCATTTTATTTACCCCTTCATTTCATTTCATTCCATTTCACATAATAATATTTTCTAATGCTATCATCATCTGAACGCTATACCCGTTTATTCATCGATTTATGGGTGAAAAAGAGAGCAACGTAACGTGTCATAATTAATTATTTTATTGTTAAGTAGCATTGATTTTAATAGTATTTCTACATATATATATATTTATGTACATATATTGCGTATGTGTATGCGTATATGTCATGATATGAGGAATTATGTCATTAATTTGCAATAACGTTAAAGGTTATGCATGTAAATATATGTTTAAGTAAGTGTGTGCATATTTATTTTATTTCTGCAAATTTATACATACATACATACATACATACATACGGATATATTGAGAAATTCCTCTACACTATAAACATATAATATAATATATTATTTGTCATTATTATAATGCATTATTAACCGCATTTGTGTGTGTTTTGCATAATATCTTTAATCTTTAAAATCTCTTTATCAATGTGGAAACAGTGGGCGGGTTTTATTGTATTTAAATTAATAATAAAATAATTTATCGTTAAGAATGGGTGTTTATGCGTGTGTGCGTGTGTGTGATGCACATGCAATCACATATATACACATAAACATATTAATGAAATGCATCTTTTTAGATTTTTTCAATTACCGCCCACATTATTGATTGCAAACGTATTCCTTTTAATATTCATAATCATTACATTTAGTTAAACACATGTTTTCGATTTCTTTTGAAATGCATACACGCCAGCAATGAACGAGTGAATAAATAAATTATTATCTCTCTCTCTTACTCTCCCCCTTAAAAAGCACAAAACCCTGCAAGTAGATAGGTAACTAGCTATCTGCGAACATTTTCCTATTCATCGCTTAATAACCAGTCTTTAATTGATCAATTACGAAATGCGGCAAACATGCTAACGTAAGTCGAACTATTCTATTCTATTAGGTGTTTGCACAAATTGTGATCATTGTGAGAAATTATTTAGTAATCAAAATATTTCCTGCCATTTTTTACGACTTTTTCCCATCTTTCGGGCAACATGACGATACCGCATTGGAAGAACGATTATGATTTGAAAGCGATCCAATCATCGACCCATTTTCGCAAATTTTTC
This sequence comes from Glossina pallidipes, assembly GCA_000688715.1. Classification (NCBI taxonomy): domain Eukaryota; kingdom Metazoa; phylum Arthropoda; class Insecta; order Diptera; family Glossinidae; genus Glossina; species Glossina pallidipes. The sequence goes on along the minus strand of KK499942.1, from coordinate 130,615 downwards.
TTCACTTGCATTGACCTGAAGAAGTGATAATTAGGAGGTGCCATCTCTGGTGAGCATGCAGTGTGTGGCAAAACTTACCCATTCGAGCTGCAGCTCGAGGGTTTCGTGGACAACTCTTGCAACAAGTGACCAAAAAATGGCATTTTCAGGCAATTCTTGACAACCTACAATTGGGTTATAATAGAGCACCATCAGCATAAGTCTCTGAAAGCCTTTGATGGGCTTCGGTATTAAATTTCTTTAAATAAACAACAAAGTGATGAATTTGGCAGACGAAGAATTCTGAGATTCTCCATGATTAGCGTCGGCCTACCCTGAATAAATCGATAATAATATTAAAGGAAAAACTGTTATTTTAAGTAGAGGAAGATCAACACCATTGAAATCAACCGTTATATGCACTTGTATTTCCCATTTTTTTACTCATTTTTATCTGTTAAGCTCGCTGGCCAAAATACATGGAAACACCTAATTTAACGTCAAGAGGGATGAGAAGGCTTTGGTGAAATGTTGAACAACAGATTGTTTTTTCATATATTTTATTAAGGCAAGTGTAGTCTAGTACTTGGTCTTACGAAAGAACATCTTTAACTGGACACAAATGCAAGGCTGACTTTATACATCGTTTCTTAGCAAATTTCTTACCTTCTCAGTTGATATAATTCACTTCAGCTATGACCCTTTGTCAGCCCTTTTCTTCAAACACGATCAATAAATTATAAAAATGTTACTATGATCCCATCAATTCAAACGTAAGACTGCGCTTCGCCTCTATATTGCATTGAAGTTTCGACGAATATCTGCTATGAAGTGAAAGTTGCGTTTGCGTTTGTGTATGCGCTTATTTTATCTCGGGAATGTTTACCTGGAACCATATTTCGCAAATAGACTTTGAGTTGTAGTTTCCGGTCTATTCTGAACTCTAGTGCCGAGTTTATTTTCGAAGTCTATCTCTAATCATTAAATTTGTATGTTTCTTTTTAATTTTTATAAACGTCAGTTCTCCTATGAGTGCACCGATGTAGATCGTATGTATATATATACCTGGAATATATAGTGTTTAGATAGAGAAATAAATTGTAAGACTACAGCGTTAAAACACTGGCATCTAAGGTTGTCGGCTTTCATTGCTAACTCTACCGCACTTGAGTTTTGAACCCAAAATCTCTTTAGTTGGCGTTAAATACACTTTCGACTTAATTTTCATCCAAACAAAGATTTCATTTTCCCCGTATATGAATCTGGTATTGCTATTTGTAACAGTTACTTTCACAATCGTCCAAACGTTTGTCGTCGTTAGTCGACTTAGAGCGCAGGATGCGATTTTGATGCAATCAAACGTACGTAACATTTTTATAGGAATCAAAGAATTCGTAATTAGATCTTGAAACATTAAATAAGTATTTAATGCTATTAAAAAATTTTTCTGCAATGTTTGTTCACCTACTATTCATTGTTTTTGTTATTGTTATATATAGAGTCGCAAATTGAATAGTTTTATGCACAATTTCACTAAATGTTTCTTATGTACTTTTTGCCAGCAATTTTGCTTACATTCCCATGCACATCCAGTGTGAATGGTCATGCTGGCAATTCGTCTGGCATTTCTCAGTCGATATTCATTCATACAAACATGAACGTAATCAAACAAATCAAATTGAAAGAAAAACATTGAAAATGTCCATATCATCACCATCATCGTCATCATCGTCGTCGTCATCGTCGTCGTTACCGTCATCAACACAGCAAAATCAGCACACAGCACGCCTCATCGCTTAGGGAAAATTGTTTGAAGAAAAAAGATGAAGAAGGATAAAAAAAAGCAAATCTAAAGAAACCTCTGTTGCAAAATTTACCAATTGAGTTATGTATGTAAATTTATTTATTTTTTTGTTTTCCATTCCAGTAGAAATTCGTTTTCATGTTAAATTTAATGGAGAAAATTGTATTAAGCTCATCAGGTGAATATATATATATATATATATATATAAATATATATATGTATATATATATATATATAAATATAAGATGATAAGAAAATGTTATGAATTCCTTTTGTTCACAAGTGATAAAATTTTTTTATAAGGCGGTAAAACAAAGACTTAAAAATATTCCAAAGTCTACAAAAAAAACATTTCACTGTTGCAACCAAATTGAATCCATCTTCCAAAACTAATGAAAACTAGTCATGATTATCATGCATTCAGCGGTCATGTACCGTATATACTTTCTTTAAAAACCATTAAAGTAGATTTGATGATTTATTCACTTGGCAAGCGGTCACATTCGGAGACAACTTCTTGGGATATTGCAAGCTGTGAAAGAGTCGAGCGACATCTTCACTACTAAATACTTCGTAATAAAAAAGAGTGTATTATGTATGTATGCATTTTTTTCAAATTAAAGTCCTCAACGTATGTAGAATAGTAAATGTCTTCGCTTCTTGATGTACAGATGTAAGTTTATGAAGTTTATAAGTTTATGAATAATTTACAATGAAAATAATTCTTTCAAAGAAAAGCACAAGAAGCTATAAAAATACTCCGGAGAGGAAATAGTTAAAGTTTATTTCGAATTAGACAAGATACATGCAACAGATTCCTTTCACGGAAGTCTTGGATGACCATTGCTCCTAATCATACGCTTATATGTGGAATTGGAAAATTAAATAAATTAGTTCAAATTAGTTATAATTACATTACATTACGTTATTATCATATTTACCACATTTGGGAAGCTTTTATAAACTCTATAATTTTTGAAACGAAGGGAAATCTGAAGCAAAAAATTTTAAATAGACTGTTTGTGAGTTACTTGCAACTGTGTAATATATAATATGTAACTGAAATAAACGACATGACTGAAGAAATAATAAATAAGCTGATAAGTGGTGATATGAAAGTGCCAAAGGAGGAATAGAATTTCCCACGAAAAGCAAGCAGAACAAGGTGACAAGTGCCTGAGAGGAATAGAAAATGAGGAAAAACAAGGTATCGTTAAAAAAGACGAGATTATTGATTTGTTCATATTTGACGAAGCTACGGCCAACTTTCTTAATAAAATTGAAAATGATATGATTTGTTTATTGATGACGTTT